>OY725330.1:63064058-63571558 GCA_963242795.1 Inga leiocalycina | reverse complement strand
CCTAAACCCTAAACCCTAAACCCTAAACCCTAAACCCTAAACCCTAAACCCTAAACCCTAAACCCTAAACCCTAAACCCTAAACCCTAAACCCTAAACCCTAAACCCTAAACCCTAAACCCTAAACCCTAAACCCTAAACCCTAAACCCTAAACCCTAAACCCTAAACCCTAAACCCTAAACCCTAAACCCTAAACCCTAAACCCTAAACCCTAAACCCTAAACCCTAAACCCTAAACCCTAAACCCTAAACCCTAAACCCTAAACCCTAAACCCTAAACCCTAAACCCTAAACCCTAAACCCTAAACCCTAAACCCTAAACCCTAAACCCTAAACCCTAAACCCTAAACCCTAGACCCTAGACCCTAGACCCTAGACCCTAGACCCTAGACCCTAGACCCTAGACCCTAGACCCTAGACCCTAGACCCTAGACCCTAGACCCTAGACCCTAGACCCTAGACCCTAGACCCTAGACCCTAGACCCTAGACCCTAGACCCTAGACCCTAGACCCTAGACCCTAGACCCTAGACCCTAGACCCTAGACCCTAGACCCTAGACCCTAGACCCTAGACCCTAGACCCTAGACCCTAGACCCTAGACCCTAGACCCTAGACCCTAGACCCTAGACCCTAGACCCTAGACCCTAGACCCTAGACCCTAGACCCTAGACCCTAGACCCTAGACCCTAGACCCTAGACCCTAGACCCTAGACCCTAGACCCTAGACCCTAGACCCTAGACCCTAGACCCTAGACCCTAGACCCTAGACCCTAGACCCTAGACCCTAGACCCTAGACCCTAGACCCTAGACCCTAGACCCTAGACCCTAGACCCTAGACCCTAGACCCTAGACCCTAGACCCTAGACCCTAGACCCTAGACCCTAGACCCTAGACCCTAGACCCTAGACCCTAAACCCTAGACCCTACACCCTAGACCCTAGACCCTAGACCCTAGACCCTAGACCCTAAACCCTAGACCCTAGACCCTAGACCCTAGACCCTAGACCCTAAACCCTAGACCCTAAACCCTAGACCCTAAACCCTAAACCCTAAACCCTAAACCCTAAACCCTAAACCCTAAACCCTAAACCCTAAACCCTAAACCCTAAACCCTAAACCCTAAACCCTAGACCCTAGACCCTAGACCCTAGACCCTAAACCCTAGACCCTAGACCCTAGACCCTAGACCCTAGACCCTAAACCCTAGACCCTAAACCCTAGACCCTACACCCTAGACCCTACACCCTAGACCCTACACCCTAGACCCTAAACCCTAAACCCTAAACCCTAAACCCTAAACCCTAAACCCTAAACCCTAAACCCTAAACCCTAAACCCTAAACCCTAAACCCTAAACCCTAAACCCTAAACCCTAAACCCTAAACCCTAAACCCTAAACCCTAAACCCTAAACCCTAAACCCTAAACCCTAAACCCTAAACCCTAAACCCTAAACCCTAAACCCTAAACCCTAAACCCTAAACCCTAAACCCTAAACCCTAAACCCTAAACCCTAAACCCTAAACCCTAAACCCTAAACCCTAAACCCTAAACCCTAAACCCCTGACCCCTGACCCCTGACCCCTGACCCCTGACCCCTGACCCCTGACCCCTGACCCCTGACCCCTGACCCCTGACCCCTGACCCCTGACCCCTGACCCCTGACCCCTGACCCCTGACCCCGAACCCCGAACCCCGAACCCCGAACCCCGAACCCCGAACCCCGAACCCCGAACCCCGAACCCCGAACCCTGAACCCTGAACCCTGAACCCTGAACCCTGAACCCTGAACCCTGAACCCTGAACCCTCAACCCTCAACCCTAAACCCTGAACCCTGAACCCTAAACCCTAAACCCTAAACCCTAAACCCTAAACCCTAAAACCCTAAAACCCTAAAACCCTAAAACCCTAAAACCCTAAACCCCTAAAACCCTGAACCCTGAACCCTGAACCCTGAACCCTGAACCCTGAACCCTGAACCCTGAACCCTGAACCCTGAACCCTGAACCCTACCCCCCTCCTCGAAACCCCGACCCAACGAACTCTAAACCCCGAAACCCGGAACCAGCACTCCGAATCCCGACCCTCAACCCCCAACCCCCAAAGCCCCGAACCCGCAACTCCGAACTCGAACCCCAGAACCCCGGACCCCAAACCCGAAACCCTGAACCACCAATCCCCAACCCTAAACCCTAATGGATATTCAAACAACATATCTTGATGTATTGATATGCAAGCTTGAATGGTTCTTATGCAACAGTTACTTGCGCTGGCTATAAATAATGCACTTCCTCCATATGTGTCTATCATTGTGGTAGAGCTTTATTCTTTCTTTTGGAAGTTGTGCTCTAAGGTATTGATCGTTAAGGATCTTGATCAGCTGCAATCCAAAATCATTCTTATACTTTGTCATTTGAAGATGATCTTTCTATGTACTTTTTCATTATGATGGTTCACCTTACAGTCCACCTTATTCATGAAACAAAGCTCACTGGCCCAATTCAATATCGATAGATGTATCCTGTTGAGAGGTACTAATTATTAGTTTTTATGTTTGCTGGTCGCCCTTTTTAGCATTAAGTATCATTTTTCCTTCTTTACTTTGCAGGTTTTTTGGGAAATTTAAATCTTACGTAAGGAATAAGGCTTGGCCAAGGTTATATAGGGGATAAAGTTCGGTATTTCTGTTCAAGGTACTTTGATGACATTGAGACAATATTCAAATGACCGCCTTGTATAGACGATTGTCCTGAACCTGTGCCAGTATCAGGAGACTTGTTAATGCCTTATGTTGGTAAATCAGTTGGAGGAACTGAGAACTTCAAACTAACGGCAACTGAAAAGTTGCAAACACATAGACATGTCTTGATTAATTGCACTCAAGTTGAACCCTTCCTTCAGGAAGAATTGTTTACTCATGTTATTCTATATCTTTCATAACATTTTGTACTTGCATATTATGACCGCCTTCCCTTGATTAATTGCGGGGAATTCAAAAGTCATGTGAAGTGCTAACTCAAGATCCGTACACAAACATCATCCGAAGTTAACAAAAAGGTCCACAGAGAATTTCCAAGCTGGTTTGCGAGCATAATACTAAATAATTACAACCCGCACTAACCAGATTTCAAAGCTCTCACAATTTTCCCTCTTGACCATTCAAAAAGGTTTACAATATACAATATCAATGGTTTCAAGTTTTGCATAATTTCACAATATCAAGAATTGCAAGCTCAAAATTCAGGTGTTTATGGCACCTTTAGGACAAGGAGTTATGCGAGCAGCAGTGACACCAATATGCAATTCAGAGGCATCCCTTACTATAGAAAGCTTCTTGATGGCGTAGAACTAAATTACCAAGGCCATTTCACCGTGACGCTGTTCAAGTGTTTGTGGGCAACTATTACTACTTCTTGGGGACTCACAACTGACGACTTAGGCATCACATCGGTAAATTTCTTCCAGACAATTCATACTGGTCATTCTAAAGATGATGAGCCGTTTATTCTTGCTCAGAGGCACACCAGGTTTATTATGTCGAGAACAAGAGGCACAGAGATTGGCACATGGTGGTTCATTTAAAGCCTCGAGACCTTTACGATATAGATGATGGTGATAACACGCCTACGAGAGTGAGCCGTTTTAGCCCACCAATTTTGAAAACTTCTTCCATGAAGGCATTGACAATTTACCTATAGTTTAGTGCGTTTTTATAAGTTCACATCATTTAAATTTAATTTTTGTACAACATAATACCACGCTAACAATTTCTTCACATAATTTTTATAGGGATGGCGACAATGAATGATTACACAAATTATGCTTTTGTTCTTATAACCTTAATGAATTTTTTTAAAAAAAATCAGAACAATCTTTTTAAAGGTTATATAACCGCTACAAAATCACCAAAAACTGCTACAAAAGTAACAACCGCTACAAAGAACGACAAAATAACCGCTACAACACTCATCACATTAACCGCTATAAATGCTACGCAGATCCCTATAAATACCCTTATCACACATCATTTCAAACACTCCGTCATTTCTTTCAACTCTTCCTCTTTTTCATTTTCTTTCATTTACAAATTTTTTTGTAGGTGCTGAACAAAATGATCAAATATGGTAAAAAGTTCTTGAATTCTTTCATTTCAATAATTTTTCCCTCGTGTAATATTTATTCGAACTATTTTTTTTTTTTTGCAGAAATTCAAGGACATTTTATCATCGTTTCATATTTTCCTTACATAATGATAACCACATTGTAGCAGACAACATAATAAGTTTTTATTATCTACATATCCTCAATAATATTACCAATATAAAATTTATACTTATCCAACTTAATTTAATCATTCTTTTTAAATAATAACTACTATCAGATAAACTACTTAAATAATAGACTATTCAATCCAATATTATAAAAATGGAAGTAGATAATTGTATAATTTTTATTTAAATTTCACAAAATTTTTGTAGCGGTTTTAAGAACTACAACTACTACAAATTTAAAAACAAAATGGAATTAAATTTATGGCGCCACTCTTGAAATTTCATATGATACCGCTACTAATTTTTGCGCCATTTTTTAAAAAATTACTATTTCAAAAACCGCTACAAAAATGGAGCCAAGTTTTCATTTTTTTGTTTCCGGCCTTGCAAAATTGTAGCGACAACATTTGTAGCTGTTATAAAACTGCTATAATGTTGACAGATGATGTGTTATCAACATTAGAACCTTGTAGCGGTTGGAAGAAACCACTACAAATATAGTAGCGGTTTCGTTACTTGAGTAGTGGTTATTCATAACCGCTACAAAAACATTTGCAACGGTGAATTTTGTAGTGGTTTTGCAAACCGCTACTAATGTCATTTGTAGCAAGTAAAACCGCTACAAATATACCTTTTTAACTATTATTAAATCGTATTTTTTTTAGTGATAGTACAATAATATCATGTGATTCATGAAGTCAATCCGATTTACTGAGATAAGGCTTTATTGTAGTTGTTGTTGATGATAAATGACAATAGTAGCATTTACCATCCAATATAACAAATAAATCTGATTTAGCTAATCTCCTTGGGCAAATAATTCTCTTGGCTCACAATGGGGTCTAAAGTCCTAATAATGTTCCATTGCTTAACAAAGCAAAGCCGTCTTCAATCATTATTAAGGGTCTGTTTGGGAATACAGGAAATTTATAAAAAAGTTCAATTGGGGGCTAAAAGCCTCAAAAGCTCAATTAATAGTGTTTGGGAATGCATTTGATATTATTGGGCTTATCAAAATAAAGCAGCTTCTCTCGGAAGCTTCTCTTTTTTTTTTCCAACAAGAAATACATTAATCACGAAACCATAAGTACATAAGTCTGTGTAATACGAATTAGAAACTAAACAGGCAAATTGAAACAACAAAATAGAAAAAAAAACTAACACATAAGCTAAAATATACACCAACAAAATAAAGTAACCAGATAAAACAGAAAAGTAACGATATAAGTCTGAGCAACAAAGCCAACGGAGCAACTTCCAATCATCCTTCAACAGCAATATCTACAACTGGAGCAAGGGTCGCAACACCCAAATTGAAGGGCAAGACCCATGCGCTGAAGCTTTAGCAGCACTCAAGACTACTAAATCTGCTTCTCTGGGAAACCACTCACAAGAAGGGTTCCTGATAAATTTCCGTGAGATGAAACATTTCTCAAGAAGAGAATCACAACTTTCGCTTGATAAAATCAACTGTCGATTTACATTATGAGCAAATATTTGCCTATCCAATTCGAGATGTAAATTCCCTGGGTGACCATCTGAGAGCCATCCAATGGAATCCCGAACTAATAGACTAATATTCCTCCAAGCAATCAGGACACAGTTATAGCAAGATATGATTTTTTTAGAATCAAACTGACTATTCTAGGTTCCAACCAGATTAAAGCATAAATCGTCCCTTAGTTCCCGTATTAACCAAGCCACAAGATCTCTCATCCACTTAATTACACAGATATTTCGACTCAATAAATTAAAGCCAACTCCAATCAGAGCCAAATGAATATCCGATAGTTTCAATCTTGAATCAACATAAATAGAAAGGCTAAAGAGATCGAAAATTTCACTAACCTCAAAACGCATTCTGCACATCGATGGTTTCAGCTGCTTCTTATCCAAATACCTCTTCTCCACCATCGTCAGCGCCGCACCCTGGTTCTGGGAGTGCGTTTGCGTCATTGCCATTGGCTTCCTCGGAACAGCTAAAGAGCCTCGAAAACCCCTTATTAGTTTATTCATCATCACCTTGCAGTCACCTGGGGTTTTTGTTGGCACCGTTAAGCTCAGATGTCTCATACGCCGCTCTTCCACCACAGATCTCGCCGTCGAAAACCACGGAGGCACCTATCAGAGGTCATGGTCAGAGATCGTCTCGGGAGAGTGATGCTAGAACACCTCCTCGCCTTCGGCCACCCTCCAACCTCGCACGCCTACACTGCTGCCATCGGATGATTTCCCAATCAGCACAGCCACCAGCCACAATAAAATAAACCATCTAGACACTCCACCGGACGGAGAAGAGAAGCCCTACACAGAGAAGGGAGTGACCGCCCCCCGTGCATCTCTGCTTCTAGTCAACAGTCGGCCCCTTCGCGGAGGGAAAGAAAACCTTATCAGAGGGAAAAAAGTCGCACGTCGCGAAAAAAATCTTGCTTCATACTAGCTCCTCTGGGAAGCTTCTCAAAACTGCTTCTCCGCATACAGAAGCTCAATCCGATGTTTTAAAAAAATAATGTCTCCCACCCAGCCTATGATAACTACTAGATTCTCCATGTGTCCTTGTCTTTTTTTTTTTTTTTTTTTTTGCCAAACCAAAAAAGAATGTACTTGTACATTAAAAAAACAATAAAATATACTTATTATGAAGTTGGTGAATATTTTTGAGAAATTGTCGCTGAGGACCCGGGAACATAAAAAACAATAGCAAAAAAGTCTTAATGTAGTATTCACCAATAATTGCACCTTTTCATGGTCAAAAAAAAATTAATGGCACTTTTTTTATTTTATCAATTTTTTTTATTTTTTCACTTCAATTATCATAATATATTCAACTATATGTGTGTGTGTGATTCACTAAGATTCATGTCCTTTCCAGTCATTTTCCATCCAAACGGGTTTTTCAAATGCAAATCCAAACAAGTTTAAGGTTAAAAAAAAAGTCATTTCTGCCACCGCCAATTTAAATACAAATCACATCTGCCATCTGAGTTTTTTCTATCTGACTTTTCCAAAAACCCACCTACAAAAAAAAAATCATTCTCCACTACTAATCCAAACAGACACTAAATCTAAAGGACTCTTGATGACATAATTATTGATTCATCACAAGACGCTAATATTTAAAAATCAAGGCGTATGCTCCCTAATTCCAATCAAGGAGAAATTCCCAAAGATGCAATAATCTGGCAACAAAACCATCTGTTACAATCCCGTTGAAATATCATGTTGAAGGTGTTTGAGAAGCATGGGAATAACAATCTCAGGCGAGCTCAACTGCGGCAAATGGCCTTCTGATGACATAACCTCCACAATGGACTGGCTGCCGAGGTGAAGGTGAAGATACTCTGAAACCACCACTGGAACCGCCATATCCTTCATACTTTGTATAATATGGCATGGTACCGTGACAAAACTCAGAATTTGCCTCATGTCACAGTGAAAAATTGTATGCAAAACGCTTAGCGCTATGTCGGGCCTCATATAGAACAAGGTTCGACTAAACTCTTGCACTGCCACAGATTCCATGTCTCCGCCCACGCATAGCGGGGCCCACCCCGAGCACCATGCTTTGTAGTTGGACCTCATTGCACCGAATAATTGGTCCAAATCCTCCTGCTCAAATCCTCCGTAATAATCCGCATCGTTCAAATACCTTGCTCAGACAGTAAATACACAATTCTCAATTAATGATTTCATTCAAATGTTGAGTTAAGCGTCAATAAGCAAGATGGTGTAGTTAGATTGATCACCTAGGGGATGCAGAGAGCGTGATGATCTTAGAAAAGAGATCCGGGCGATAAACAGAAGCAATAATACCAATCATGGCAGAAACAGAGTGACCAACAAAGATGCAGGAATTGATTTGTAGCTCCTTCAAAATGGCCAGTAAATCATGTGCGTAGCCTTCTAGAGTTGAGTAGCGTTCAAAATCAAAATAGTCAGGATTAGTGGTGCCGGCTCCCATGTTATCAAAGAGAACAACTCGAAAATCGTTGAGAAGGTGAGGTACAAGGTGTTTCCACACTGATTGGTCAGTGCCAAACCCGTGAGCCAAAACTATGTATCGCATACCTAATCCCACAATCTTCACGTTGTGTGCTTCCTCCACAATTCCCATTTTGATTCTTTTTATCTTGCTATAATAAATGTCTCCCTAACTTTGCAATATTGGATAATTGGGAGGTTTTCCCTACTATGAAAGGTGACTTTAGACTTAAAAAGATGACGATGAGGAACAAGTAGCGTCGCACCAGCGGCTAGGCCGTCACTTTTATTTTTCACATGCAATTAATTCAAACCCTGCATTGTTGAATGATATACCCTTACAGTCCGACCCAAGAAAATTACGCAAGTAAAAATAAAAAATAACTCTACTATAATTCTACAGACCAACCATTCTATTTTTTATTGATATATTGATCAATTAAGAAAATTCTTTCATCGATCTAACATAGCAATTTGGATTTTTAATTTTAGGTTCATAGTATAAGGTACTATATATGCAACTCATAGTTATTGCACTAGTTTTTAAAAAATATACTGACTATTGAAGGCAAAAAGTTTTTCAGAAGTACTAACTGATTCACGGGCAATACTAAAACAAAAGAAAAATAAAAATAAAAAGGACGGGGGCCAGCCTATGCTGACCGATTGCAACCATACGGTTGTCATTGCCAACTATCAACTTCTAAAATTTAGCAGAAGCAAATTACTTACGAACAGATGCACTACAAATTAAAAAAAAGAGAATAATATTATAAGCAACTCCAAATCCTTGGCAAGATTTCTTGGTTTTTGATGAATTAGTTTGAGACAGTTGTATCATCCAACATCTGGAACAAACAATTTGAGAGATAAAAATAAAAATAATAATCTTCTCTATAATAAAAAGTCAAAATTAATCATTCAATCCGAACTGCTTATTTTTTTTTTTTAAAAAAGGAACACCTAGTAATATCGGCCTTTTGTAAACAACAAAATATTAATACATAGTGAAATTAGGATCCCTGACATCAGTTCAAGGTCACTGAAGAACCAAAACTTCATAGATGTCCTAATTTCTGAGCAGCATTCTTATACATGAAGGCACTAACAACACCAAATCCCACCACTAACAGCATCATAAGCATCTATCATATAACCAACTTTGAGCATACTCTGGAGATCCCGATTACTACCTAACCTAATAAACTAAAATTCACCAAATTTTACACTAGTAAAAAAATTCATCAAAGCTAGCTATTAAGCTATGTCTGTAGTAAAAGTTCTGATAATTGAATTTAACTTGGGAAATTCATAACATTAGCTATAAAGATTAAAATGGAACCAACAGAAGTAAAGAATTAGAGCAAGTCCATCATCCTAAAGTGAAAATGATAGCAGCAACACATTTTCTGATGTTCAGATTCTAAGCTAAACTTTGGGTGGTCGACAGGGGAACTTTTCCTACTTGGATTCCCGCCAACTTTGGTATGTAAGAACCTCTACATGAGACCTAATAACATGCCAAATTTCATCTTGACCCCTCCACTTGGATTCCATAATAAACTTCCCTGTTTTACTGCTTCTATAAAAATTTGGTAATTATGTCACTGTTTAAATACTGTAGCCAACTAGCCATTTTAAAACCTGACAAAATCGCCAACATAGGACATGATCACGAGATGCATGCTTTCCTCCATTAGAAGCAGAAAATTTAGCGACAACACACTACCAATCTGTTAAAAATTGGTTCCTATTCGTCCACTAGAACCAGTTCACATATTCAGAGCCGAATACAGAAACCAAAATTTTGAATGTCAAAGATGGAATTATCTCACAAACAATGCACTAAACTGGGAAGGTAAAGAAAATATCACTTTTTGAGGAACTATTGGCTGGAAAAAAATAGGAGAAGGTATAGATAAGATTTTATGAAGCAAACCTGGTATTTAGGAGCCGTTCTCAAACTCATGCATGGAGGAAGAAGTTCTGACGCATTGTAACAGCTGTTATTCGAGTTTCTGCTGTTATTTTCTAGGTGATGGATGGGGGAGAGATGAAGCAGACCATATATGAAGGGTGGGAGTGAGGGTTGACCAAAGAAACAATAAAATATAATTTGGTGGAGGAATATGCGATGGTATGGATCCAAATGGATGGTGTAGGTATCAATAACTTGTTTAAGAATAATTTATTTATGTGATGAGGATTCCATCCATGCTCAACTAATTTCAGTAGATAAGTATATTCTTCACTCTATTTTACCTATAACAATATATATTCCCAATGAGATAAGGAACCGCTATGTATCAAAGGGAGGAGATTAAAGCCAAATTATTTTGTATTTGAATTAACTGAAGCAAGTAGCATAGTTTAAAGGTTTGGAGAAGACCGATTCAGAAAAGTTGCTTGAATATATAAGTAAATTATTAATTTCATATTATTATAAAAATACCAATCACTTGATATAAAATTAAATATTCCCATTGATTACTAATCCATATGATTATTAAATTTAACAAATTTAATATACCGGCTTTTTCTTTCTTTTGGGTTAGAAAGGTGGCGGTATCAACAATAATGAGTTTTATTCCATGAGGTGGACTACCATGTCATTGTACTCTTGTCTATTCAGAGAAATATATAGAAGTTACACTTGCACAGTTCACTTGCACCAGGGATTGCCTTGGGCCGAATTTGAAGAAGTCTATGTTGTGGGTTAAGGGTCTCAAGGAAAAAAGCAATGGGCTACTCCTCACAATGAGGCCCAGTTCATGAATTGGTTGAAGATTGTGGGTAACTTGGGGAAGATGAGGTGGCAAAAGACGATTGGAGTAAAAAGCTTACAAGACGCTAGCTGGAGATTACCGGAAACTTCCACTCTATCAAAGTACGGAAAGCGAATGGGACCCTCTCTGACAACCCGACTTAAATCCCTCTCGCACTATCCTGTACAAAACCCTCAGCGCGTCCCATTTCATTCTGCATGACGACACCTCCACCCTGCTTAATTTTAAATTATTTATCACCCAAGTTTTCACTAGCAGCGCCACGTAAACCTTGCATTTATAAATTAGGTAAATTTGTTCAAAAATACTTTTGGTTAAATTAATTATTGAATGCTATCCTATAATATTGATTGCATTTTAATGAAAATTATATTGTACGTAACAGAAGATATTTTACACACAATAGAAGATGGTTTGCACATTTATATGGATGGTTTGCACACACACAAAAGAATATTTGCATACAACGGAAATTCTTTTGCACACACGGAAAATGGCTTGCACACCTTGTAGCATTCAGTAATTAATTTGTCAAAAAATTAATTATTCCCAATTCTCCCTATAAATTATGAGTTTTTTTTTAATCAAAATATCTGAGTTATTGACTTATTGTTGATCCTTGCATTTGAATTTAGAAATATATAACGCATTATAGATAAAATCAAATATAAGAAAATCAATTACTTTTAATGCTTTTTTAAAAACAATCATTATATTGTGGGTATCATAAAATATTAATAAAATAACATTATTATTTATTCATGATTATATTTATATCCATATTATTTTTCTTTGTTTTTAATATATTTTGATAATGGATCATACCTACATTAAATTACTTATATCCATTACATCATATTCTCCAATGGCACATGACCTTGTGTCCTAACTTTTTCCATATGGGTTTATACTTAAATGATAATAATTCAAAAATAGGACACATAATCACATATGATTGAAGAACTTAACGAAATGAATATAAGAAACTTAATATAACTATTTTCCTTTGATAATTTAAAACTTGTATACTAAATCATTGTAATTTTTTGTATTTTTATATTTTATCATATATATTCATTTATTTTGTTTAGGGAAAATCCTAGAAAAATTCCTTTAAAATTGACAAAAGACATATGAGGGTGTCCAATATGCAGAATCCCATGTCAAACCAAAGGGAGGAATCAGGGATAATAAAATGTTTCTAAATTATTTAATTGCCCCTCTTCTATCTCTCTCTCACACACACACACACATCCTCCAAGACTTTCTCTATGATCTGCCATTTTCTCACCCTCTCTCCAATCTTCTTCTTTACCAGTAGCAATGTCACCAAGAGCACTTCGATTGTTGCTGCTCTAGGTTTCATGACCGCCATCGGTAGCCTCACGTTCGATGAAGTCAATGGCATTTTAGTTGCATATCTTCAACTTCTTTCTCTTCCTCCTCAATTTCTCATACAAACGAAATTCGTGATCCCATTTTAGACATTATGTGATTCCTGCTCAATACTTCTACAATTCAAATGATAGTCTCAAAACCACTATGATGTTGTGAGATTGATGGGTTCAGAGAACAACTCACTAATTTTCTGTTTCATAGCCATAGAGATGTCTTTTGAAGATTTTGGAATAGGTGAAGAAACAACTCATAGCTCTTCTTTGTCTGTCTTTTCACTTTTTTCTCTCTATTCCATGTGTTGTTCAAAGTTCAGAGGACAACACTAAGGGTGTGTTTGGTTTGAGGGGAGGGTAGAGGAGGGAGGGGAGGGTGAAGAAATTACCATTTTGGATAAAAGAAACTTAAAATTTACCCTCTTATTTTTTTAAATTTTGGTTTCCTGCCTAAAATTTACTTTCTCATTCTTTTTAAATTTTGGGTTCCCGCCCAAAATTTAAATTCTTTCAACCCAAAAAAGTAATTTACCCACCCTCTCATTCCCTCCCTCCCCTCCCCTCCCCTCCCCTCAAACCAAATACACCCCAAGGGTTGCAAAATTTCCTCAACCCTTGATCAACAAACAATCACTTTTTATTTTTATGATTTGCTGATGAATTTGCCCAACCCTAGAGCCAGAAGTAACACATGCTTTCTTCCTACATATTCTCATTTCTATTGGATTATATACTTTTTAATTCCTTCAATTTCTGATTTGATATCACATTCCTAAAGTTTTCATATGTCTAAATCTTTTTGGAATATCAATGCTCTCTCTCTCTCTCTCTCTCTCTGGTGAAGGCTATTATGAATGCATCTCATTACTGTAATCAAATATGCCAAATTACAAGAAAATTCCATGCATGAAATGCAAAATGCTCTGTGCTTTGTAGTTATAATAACTATGAAATTGAAGTACTAATTTCCCTAATATCGAAAGTAGAACACTAATTGTGAAGTTAGGTTTTTTTTTAATTGAGAGACTGCGGTGCATGTATTAATATGGTTGAACAAATGGAACATTTGAGAATCTGGCACATTTGGGAATGATTCTTTTCCTATAGTTGAGTAGTATTTTGAAGTAATACTGATTTGATGATCATAAAGTTGAGAAATTTGTTATTGTATTGAAGTTGTTTTGATGAATTATTTAATTTGCCTAACATCTGTTTTTCATACATAATTTGGAATGCACTTCCAGGATGAGGATATTTGTTATGCTTCTGTTGGAGAAGTTAAATAAGAAAGAGTATGCATACGTAACCAATCTATTAGGTTTTCAATTATGTTTGCTTGGAGGTTTCAGTTTTCTCTAGGTAGAATGGTCTTGGCTCATCTAAGTGTGAACAAACCAGGACCATAAAAACTATAACACAACTTGACCTAGTTTCTTGACTCATTTGAAGCCTAAGGCCTCTCTACTTCAATTCTTCTTTCAGATAAAGCCAGAATTTATAGAAGTATTAGCTTTTAGGTAAGACTGAGACATCTATTTAATTAGAAAATTTATATGTGAATCGATAATCAATAGAGTCAGGAATCAGGGCCGGCCCTTGACGGGTTAGGGCCTAACAAGGCCGGCCCTAAAGGGCTCGGGGTCAGGAAAATTATAGTTTTTCAAGGCCCGGCCTGAGAGCATCAGGGCCAGGGCTGGCCCGTAGGGCCAAGAAGTCCTTTTCACAATATTTAACTATTTTTCCTGTGTATTTTCCCCGGAGAGATATAATTAGTAAATAACAACGATTAAAGTTCTAATTTAATACATAAATGTTGTCAACATTAAGGTTTAAATAATACATCTCTTGCAACAAACA
The DNA here is from genome assembly GCA_963242795.1 of Inga leiocalycina. Lineage (NCBI taxonomy): Eukaryota > Viridiplantae > Streptophyta > Magnoliopsida > Fabales > Fabaceae > Inga > Inga leiocalycina. The sequence continues at coordinate 63,557,271 of OY725330.1, read as the reverse complement.
AACATAGTTACTAATGTATAATCAAAGGTAAAATCATGTCTATAAATAACTCACACAAAGGCCATAGTATAAGAAGGCAAGAAGCTAAATACTCTAACATCTAAGCAATATGAGTATGACGACTATCATTTTCACCTTCTTCGCTACTATAATCAATTTCAAGGATATTTGATTGTGTTTCACTTTAAGTAGTAAGTTCAAGTAGTCAAATAATCACAATTCCATCAAAAATCATACTCAATCAGGCAGAACACTATATAATATGATTTTATTCTAAATAGACAGAACAATATACTCAAAAATCATACTCAAAAATCACAATATGATTCAATTAGACAAAACAATATACTCAAAAATTATACTATATACAATATGAGGACAGGGTGACATATAGATTCAATAAGGCAATTCAAAAAAGTAACATGGTTTCCTTTCCAAGCCAAAAAAATAAAAAATAAACGGGTTTAAAAGGCCAGCCCTTTTAAGCCCGAGGCTCTACAGGACCGGCCCTTTTAGGCCCAACTTCCTTTTAAGGTTACAATTTACAAGCCCGGCCCAACGGGCTTAGCCCGTTTTCCCGGCTCTAATAATCATGATAGAGATTAAAATATCTTTATTGCATTGCATCAAGTAAAGCCACAAGACTTTCTTCTAGAAATCAAACATGTTCTTTGTTTGCATGATGCAAGTACATTCCTCTGATATTTCAATGCATACCTCTAAAATTGCTACCATATTGATAAATTTGCATGTATTGATTGTTTGAATAACTAAAATCGAATAGGGAATGCCTAGAATCAAATAGTAAATGACAACATTTGTTTTGCAAAAGAGTAAAGATAATTGTTGAAGAAGGGGAGACATCAAAAGCAAAGGATAAGATGTTGGTTGAAGAAGGGTAACGGGTGGTTGAAGAAGGGGAGAGGGTGCTCGAAGAAGGGCAGAAGATGGTTAACTAAGGGGAGAGGGTACTTGAAGAAAGGCAAAAAGTGGTGCAAAGGGGGAGACATCAAAAGCATTCTACCACAATTGTTTACCTAACAACCTATGTAGCTATATCTCTCTTGATACATGCCATATCAGGAATAGATGAAATTGCTTTGTTTACCTTTCTTGATATGTACTGAGTTGTTGTACATTGTACTGCACAATTGATGTTTCCATTTATGCATTAACAAGTTGCACATTTTAGGTGTGATATTTTGTGGTGGCTAGTAAATCATCCTCGAAATTCAATAAGAAATGATGCTTTAAGTCTTCTCTCAGACCAAACCAAGACCACAACGAGCAAATGACAATTATTGACGCAATAGGTGATAGGGAATTTAATCCATATATTGTGGCACCATGTTGTGAACATGTTATTGTAATAACTTATTTTGTATAGAACATATCTAGTGAAGATTAGCTTATACAAATAGCTAATCAAAACTTCAATTTAGATATTACCTATTGTAGATTCAATATTGTCTAATTTTGTGTCAATTTTTCCTATTTTAGCTTTTACAATATCCAAGTTATGAAGGGACCCAGTGTGTCACTATTGCCTAATTACGTATAGAGAATGAATATTTAAGAATCACAATTGATAACTTGAGTATCCAGATTGACTACTTAGGTGAAATAAATGCCAACAACTTAAGAATTTTTGAAGCCACCCTGTAATGAACTATTGACGACTTACGTATAGAAAATGACTAAATAAGAATTGCAATTGATAACTTGAATATGTATATTGACTAGTTGGGTGAAACAAATGTCAACAACCTTAAGAATTTTTGAAGTCACCCCTATAACAAATAATTAACGACTTACATATAGGGTATAACTATTTAATAATCACAATGGACAACTTAAGTATCTATATTGACTATTTGGGTGAAAAAAATGTCAACAACCTTACTTAAGAATTTTTGAAGTCACCCCTGTAATGCACTATTGATGACCAATATATAAAGAATGATTACTTAAGAATCGCAATCGACAACTTTAATATCCATATTAATTACTTGTGCCTTCTCTTTTATTCTTTATTTGCCACATAACTCAGGGGTACAACGGTCCTTTAGAAAATTTGCTAATCTCAGGTTCCTCCTACAGGCTTGATTTGGGATTTATGATACTGGAATCCTTGATTTGTCTTTTCTATATTTTAAAAGAATTTTTCTGGGATTTTCCCTTTTGTTTAATGGGACTCAGTTCATTAGTGTCTGTTAGCCATCTGTGTCACATATACATACATTGTTCATCATTATATATAATCTCATTTCATAGATAGATCATATAAAGAATTTTCAAATAACTTTTAATTATTTTTTTTTATAATAAGGAAAAATGATATTAATAAAGTAAGAAACATTACACAGTACTGCAGAACAAAAAGAAATATTAACTACACTATAAAGCAGAGGGATGGGAACCATAAAAACAGAGATCCGTGAGAAAATCTAGAGAAGGGAATTTACGTTATTCAAAACTGCATCTTTTGTAGCAAGAAGAGGGAGGTTGATTCTTCTTTTACAGATGCAAAGGATTTCCAGTGAGTCATTTCTGTATATCAGTAGATCTTTCTTGATGAATATTCAATAGAGAGTTGCTGGCAGAGAATGAAGAATAACGGGGGTTGAAACTCTGGGTGCGCTTGGTCTAGTAGAAATGCCTAAATAGAAGACCATTGTAACAAAGCAAAATATGACTGAAGGTGGTTCTATACCAGCGAAACTTATGTAGAACCATTGTCCATCCCTGCTTCGAAATGTGAATTTTATTGTTGTAAGACATTGAGACTGAGACTTGATTTGAAAATTGATAGATGAAGAAAAAGTAAGGGAAGAGATATTGACCAGCCATGTGATTTCCTTATTATTCACATAATACAATTTATTAGAATAGCGACTCAATTAAAATTTTGTAATATATATGCTTAATTGAAATTTTCGAATAATAAAAACTCATTCAAAATTTACATGATGAGCACGGCTATAATCTATTATTAGATTTAGATGTAGGGCTATCCTCACTTAATTTATAAAATTTTCAAATCATTTACATTATATTTCTCTTTTATTGAATATCATTATTTAAATAATAACAAAATTATGAGTCAAATACATGTATACGCTTGGATTTCAAAAAAAAAAACACATGGGAAAATTACAATTAAATTTCAAGAAAGCTAAATTAATTCAACAAGGTCTCTCAAGATTACAAGCAATTCAAGAAACCACCTCATTGGCCTTAATAAGTAAGAAAAAGCATTGACAAGTGGAGATGCCATTATTAACGAGTTAAGGTGCCTTGATTAGCAACTGTCATGACATTTATTAACAACTAGTATGAATATGCACGACACATTTGTTATTGATTTTGATAACTATACTAACTATATTAAATTGGGCATGTTTGTTTTGGCAATGAAATTGTTTATAAGCTGCTTTTCACATAAATCGAGACAAAACTCTTCTCACATACTTACCTCGTATACCGTAAATCATGATTGAAAAGCTGTTTTTAAGTATTCAAATCGTTATTCCAAACAAGCACATTAACAATTGAGTTGTCTATCCACCTCTCATTTCTTCTTGCTTAAATATTTGTATCAGCTTTTTGAAAAGTCCACTTTTGCTGTTGTTGTTAACTTTTTAAGTTATATATCCACTTGCTGTTAGCTTTTTATATGCAAGTTGTATGTGCACTTACTAATTAGATTTCTTCATGTAGAACAAATCTCCTCTTATAAATAGTTAGGATGTAATTTGTAATGGACAAATTTTAATAAATGAAATCTGATATGGTTTAACCACTCTCTCTTCGCCCTCCAATTCTCCATATTCCCCCCTTCATTTTTGTCCCCCCCCCAAGTTCAAATCTGTTTTCCCTCTCCTTCAGACCCTCACTCTGTTTCAGCCTTTTTCTTACCAAGTTCAAATCTGCTTTGTATGAGAATCAGTAAGTAATGTGGGTGTTTTACATCATCTATAAATATAGGTAAGCATAAGTATCTAAAGCACTACTATTCAACAATTTAGTGAAGGTCTTTGGCATGCTTAAAGTTAAATCCATCTTACATGGCTTCATTTATCACCAAAATGCATATTATATACACTCTGGTCCTATTTATAAGTTCAGTTTGAGAAAAAAAAATATAATCTTAAGTCCACTTTCAGAGTAATAAATGAAAATTGAGTTTTAGGTTTTTTGTGCTCTCTGTGTTACGGCGGCGTATTCTTCATGCAAGCAATAGGATTGAGAGTTTAGTTACACAGAAGGGGCACCTTCAGAGATTCATTCAAGACATGGTAGAGGGGGAGGTCTACCGGTTAGAGAACTTTGAGGTTATGCCTGATGATGCCACCTTCAAGGTCCTCGTCATCTTAGACTTTGACGGCCATCCAACTACTAAAACTACCAATATGGTTTTCAAAGAAGTATTCCAAAATATTGGCTAACATTTGTTTGAAGCAGTTGCAGAACACTAATTCATATTGGAGAGTGTTGTAGGTTTCCAACTGTTTTGTTATGTTCACATTGACTGGCACTTACTTCATTTTCAATGTTGGTTTCTTTTTTTAAGCAATGATCCCCTTCACTCTCGTGATAAGGGTCTTCAACATTGGTTTTATTAATATTTAACGACAAGCAATACATTTAAGACTTTCAGTATATAAATATACAAGACATTCAAAATAGATGATTATAAACTAATTACATGATTAATTATGAATACAAATAAATTTTTCTTATAGTGCATACCATAAAAAACTTGCCCACTTGTAAAGACTAAATCATATAATAAATATTATATACCTCATAAATGCAATGCTTTAAAACCATAAATTGTCCTTCTGTGCTTGCAAAATCTTTGAAAGCTCAAAATACTATATATGAATTTCCCTTACAACACACGGGTAACAATATTTGTTGCTATACAAAACTTATGAATGATCAAAAAGCATAGATTTGTTAATTGACAAACGAAAGTTAGTAATAGCTGTTAAAATGTGGGCAATGCTTATATCAAACTTATGAATGAGCTACAGTTAAAGGTTTGTTTCATTGGGTTTTTTATAGAGGAGGCGAGGGAATGGGTGGGTTTAGAGAGTTAACTTATGTAATTTTTTGCATCATACATATTGAAAGTTACTGGGGGCTCAATCGCTGTAACCCCCTGCCGTAATTAATATCCGGATTATGCAATTAACGTGAAATAGAGACCAATAAGTCGAAACAACAATTATATACCCATCAACCAGACGGGGTTTTCACAATTACATTTCAAAATCATTTTAAACCCGGTCTCGTATTTACACTCCGAATATAATTACTGTGCGAAGATAAATTACATTTATACAATTATCAGAGTACGCAATATAAATTCCCGACAATTCCGGGGTCATATCTTCGCTCAATTCTCATAAGGCATAATAGCCCATACAACTCATTCAATAGGGATTACACAAATCTCTTTCGAATACATACTCCAAATATTTATCCAAATATACACATATATTATCCCAATTACTTCTTGATAACCAACACTAAGCTCTCACCCAGAAACGAGTCCTCTTCGTCCTTGGATGCTTGCTTCATCCTCAATCTTCCTTCCCTGTCTAAAATGTTGATAGGGGAGGGTGAGATTCTAGGGAATCTCAGTAGGAAACACATACCAATATGCACGCAAGATAAGTATTTAATGCATGACATGCTTGCATCACAATAACACATGTTCACATAATGATATATCCGCATGCTCAATGTTCACACAACATACTCATGGCCATAGTATAAATAGAACAGAGCTACAATCATTCTCATATGTCTCACATAATCACGCAAAGCAATAACATGCATCAATACACAAATACAATTATCAATACATGCAGGAGAGGTAAGTTCCCTACCCTCTTTCCACGTAAGCTCCAGATCCGGCTGCTCACGCTCAGGAAATCATCAAATCCTATAACCAAGATCAAGGACATAGGATTAATCCCTTTTCCAATTCCTTAACTTTTAGACATTCAGGTTGGTTATCATTATTGCCCTTTAAGTGCCCTCAAACACCTTAATCCATAGCTCTAAAGGGTTGGAAGACTATCCCCAAAGATCCCCTTTTGAACACTCAAACTTGATATTTTTCACTGTCTCACTCGAGCACAGAAGCTCTCACTCGAGCACAAGTACGGACATCACTCGAGCACAAATGCTCTCACTCGAGCATTGGTACGGACAACACCCGAGCACAAGAGAAAGTGAGACAGAAAGCACATGCCCGAGAGCACAACTCTCACTTTCAGGAACTGGCTCACTCGAGCACAGATCCTCACTCGAGCACACACCTCCCACCCGCGAGTGAGAAGGCACACTTCTTGCACCTTGCCCGCGAGTGAAGACCAGAAAGCAACCCTTCACTCTGGACTCCCACTATCACTCGAGCAGACCATGCTCACTCGAGCATGTTCTTCCCTCACTCGAGCACAAAGCGATGTGCTCGAGCATTGCTCATTAAAACCCAGGTGCACTCGAAGCAAAGCAAAGGAAAACTCACATCACTCGAGCAGGATCTTCCTCACTCGAGCAACATTCATCCCTCACTCGAGCACACCCCTGTCTGCTCGAGTGAATCTATCAGATTCCAGGAAAACGCAGCAAACATACCACATTCCCCTAACTCTTGCCCAATTGATCCCAATGGACCCAAAACCTCTACCAAAGCTACTCCCACACAAAATCACTCACTGAATTCAATGGAATCAACAGAATTACCCAATTCCCATTCCATTAACTTGCTTTGGTCTAGGGCAATATAATCATCAATTCTCTAAATCAACCTCACACATTTCAATCCCAAACCCATTCTATCTATTCAAAACTCATACCAATATACCATTTCCAATGCCATATCATGCCAAACTACCCATTACCCATATTTTCGAAATTAGGGCAATAATTCCAGAAATTCATAACATAATCATTTGGCATGAAACATAGATAGAAGGATTGGTTTCACATACCTTATCCACTTTCTCAAAGACACTCTTTGATTCTCCAAACTTCACATTTTCGTGATCTTCAAATCACCACCAATGGAGAAGCTACAACCACCACAATGAAGCTCTCAACTCAAGGATTAACATTAGAGAAGAGAGTTTGAGCTAAAGGGGCCATTTGCTTACCTCAAAAACCAAATTCTCCTTTCTCTCTCCCAAGCATATTCAGCGAAAATGGAGGAAGGAAGAGAAGAGAGAGAGAAACCGAGAGAGAGAGAAGAGAGGAGATGGAGATGATGGTATGTCACATGCCTCATCCAAGGGCTCACATCTTGCCACTTGTCACCATCTCACTTCAACTCCCATGGGCTCACATGCACACACATACACTTGATTATGCCCCTTGCTCAACTTCACAATCAATCCTAGCCATTGATCTTTTAATCACACATCTCATTTTCTCTTAGCTAGCAATTAATTTCTCTATTAATCACTAACTAATTCCCAACAATTTCACTCTTTCAATTTCCAATAATTATGGCTTATTAATTATTATTGCCATAAAACACATAATTATTCTCAATAATTATAATTAGTCCTTAATCGAAAATCGGGGTGTTACAATCGCCACCAATGTTTTTAGCATGAAAGTGGTGGGGGATCAAATTCCACAGCTACCACTTTGTCAAAAAATTGTTTCGACTGGCGACGGCAGGCCACTATAGCTCAAGCCTTGTGGCAGGCTATAACGACAGCAGTGACTGGTTGCTGGTGAGAGCTTATTACTTTTTTTAAATATAGGGGTATTTGTGTCTTTTTGTATGAATTTGGAAATCTTATTTGAAAATCTCATATCTCATAAGGATTATTGAATTTTTGTGCACCAATATGCCATTTTATATTTTTCATGTTCTTTTTGTGGCATTTTCCCTAAATACTATACATTGAGATTTTTAAAGAGGAATATTAAATAAATTAAATTATTTTATTTATAGGAAACTGCGTATGACATTTTTTTTTCAAAAGTACAATATAACATACTCTCTCCGGTCCATAATATAAAATACTTTAACTATATCACATGAAATAAGAAATGACAGTTAAGTCATTTAACATGTCCCAAAATGCAAATTTTTTTCACTTTTAACCTTTTTGAGAAACGTGTTTAATTACATTGGGTGTTATTTTAGAGAGAGGGAGATATAATGAGGGTGCAAAGTTGGAAAGTAAGTATTAATTACAAGAGCAAAACAGGGAAAATAGTATTTATTAAATTGAAGGTGACTTATATTCTAGATCATACCTTCCTTTTAGAAGTGCCCTATATTGTGGACCGGAGGGAGTATTTAATTTTTTAATTTTTCCAATAAAATCAAGTTTTTTACTATAATTAACATTGAATCTTATTTATTTCATTGCCCATTTCCCTTTTTTTCAAAGGTATATATCTTTCAAAAAATTTTAAGTAAAAAAATTAAATCTTAAATTAATCTATGCTCTTATTTTATCTTTGAAATGAGAAATACCGCCTTTAAATTTTATCATAACTAGAAACTCCAACAACTTATAAATAATGAAACCGAAAAAACCGGTAAAATATATATGTATATATATATATATATAGTCTAGTTTTATATATATATATATATATATATATATATATATATAAATTTTATTGTCATAATTTATAATTATAATTATTATTTTCATGAGGTATTTAAATTTTATAAAAATAGATTATGAACTTCATTATTTTATGGGAAAATTTTCTACAATAATTTTCATTGTAAAGTTTATAGTCTAAAGGTACTTAAAATTTATTTAAAAAGACACAATTGCAGCAGATGAGACTCATGAAAAAAATGTTGAACATGAGTAACACTGTTCAGACTTGGGTCATTAACTACTTTGCCTTTTTGGGTAATAAATTTTGTAACGGAATTTTTTTACAATTTTTTTCTTTTATTAAAATATTAGCAACATTTACAAGAGTTTTAAAAAATAAATCAAAATCATATGATCTTAACAAAATTGAAAATATGTACATATGCTTAAATTCCTTCGGGCCTAAAAGAATCCTTTTTCATTTTCCAAAAATTTAAATCTTTGGAGTCATTAATTTTTTTAATGGACTCAAATTATAAATTTTAAAAATTGTAAAATATAATAACTACCTATATATTTTAGCTAAATTACAGAAACATTTCCTCTAATTTTAAAAAGTATTACACAAACCTCCATTATATCAGTGTTCTTGGACCCGAACCGGACCGGCCGGTCTGGCCCGGAACCCGCCGAACCGGTTAGTAGACCGGTCCGGTTCCCGGTCCGATCCGGGTCCCAATTTAAAAAAAAATTTAACTTTTTCCTTTAGAATTTCATACTATAAGTCTAAAATCTTCAATTACTCACCGGTTTGGTCTCGGTTTAGCTCCGGTTTGGCCCCGGTTTGACCCACTGACCCTTAATTCAGTACCCTGACCGGTTCAATACCTGGTTCGGGTTTTAATACCTTGCATTATATACTTAAGAATCCATTTTCATTCCCCAATAGTTAGGTGACAATTAAGTTTAATTGTTAAATTTTTTATTTTCACCCAAATACCTTTTTTTTACAATAAGAATAAGAACTTAATTAAATTTATCAAAAATAAATAAATTTTTATCACAATAAAAAATAATTCTAATACATTTATTTTTAAACTTTCCTAGTACTATAAAATATGAAAATTTATTGATTTTGATTATATTATAACATTAGAACTCTAATTTTTGTCATATTTACCTAAAATTATTTATTAATATTTTTTAAATGGTTAAAAAAAATTTTAAATGCATATTTTTGTTCTTATCATATTATAAATGATGTAAATTTGAGAGACTATAGAAATCATTTAAATTATTAATTTAAAATATTTTCAGACACATTTTTTTTTGCTACAAACATATATAAACACATTTAACTAAGTATATATTTATTGAAATAGTCAATCAAATATTTAATTAATTTTTTTATCTCCATTAATTAAATTACATAAAAGTTTTATCCCTAATTGGTATAAACATAAAAAAAAAGTATCCGTAAAAGAAAAAAAATTAGGAAAGATGAAAAAAATCTTAAATTATTTTAAAAACTTTAGCTAAAATTAGAGAATTATTAATGGTAAAGGGTAAATTAGTAAATAAAATTTATTTTAATATAAATTATGGTTAGAAAAATATAGAAAGAGTAGGCCTGTCGTCCGTTGAAGAGAGAATGATTGAATAGTGTTTAAGTTGGTTGTAAAATGTACAAATAATTATTCATAAATGTAACTTAATATTTTTTTGGGTTAAGATGAAAATTTACTCTAAAAGTTTTTGTTTGAGGCATTGGATATCCAGAAGTTCTTTTGAGTTCAGTTTTGCCTTGAAAGTTTCTAAAACATAGTAATGTTGCCCTAACCGTTATCCAGGTTAAATTTTACTATTAATTAATTAAATATGTTGAGCTAATAGATTCACGTGTTATCTACATCATCCCCTTATATAAATTTTTCTTAGAAGTTTGTACTTAGAAGAGTTAGGTATCCAATTGTTTTTATTTGTTCAATGATGATCTAAAAACTTTCAAATTATAATAATGTTGCCCTACCGTTAAAAGGATGTTAATCTTGATTATTAAATAAGTTTATTTAACTATGTACACTTCCACTTGACACCAAGTCATCACTAAGCTTGTGCCATTACACCTGTCAATATGTCAGTTAAACATCTAATAGATTACAAGTTCGATTTATTATTAATAAGAATCCCAACACGATTTTCCCGTAAAAGAACAACTCTTCTAACAAATTTGTTTGTTTGATCACTTTATAAATAATGGTAAAACTTAACCTCTTGGCGTTTTTGGGCGGTTGCATTGCTCGGGATGCATTTTTATTTTAAAAATTTCATTTTTTATAAAGTGATCAAACTAACAAATGTGTAATTAAGAATAATTGTTTTTTGGCAAGAGAAATGGCGGTGAGGTAAATCGGACTTACAATCTGTCAAGTGCTTTATGAAAGATTTATAGCTTTAATGGCATGAGTTTTGGTAATTACTTGGTGTCACGTGGGAGTGCATATAGTCATACAAATTCATTTTTCTTTTGCCAACCATACAAATTCATTTAAATTGTCAATATTAACATCTTTTAATAATAGGGTAATATTGTTACAATTTAAAAATAATAGGACAACATTTATCTCAAAAACAAAATTCAGGATGCCCCATGTTTCTGACTAAAAACTTCCGAGATAAATTTTCACCTTAACTCAAATGAGGTGGATGTCGCATAGACCTATTAACTTGGTATATTTGACCACTAATAATCAAATTTAAGCAGAATAACGAATAGGGTGATATTGTTATGATTTAAAAACTTTCGAGACAAGATACAACCCAAAAAAACTTTTAGATACATAGTGCTCCAGAGTGAAAACTTTTGAGAACAAATTTTCACCTTAGTCCAATAAAATGTTAGATTAAATTTAGGAACAGTACAAAAACCTATTACATTATTGACAAATTGGGAATGATTTGGATTATTTTAAATTTATATAACACATGAGACGTATACTTCATACTAGAACTAATAAATTAATTAAAAAAAGTTAATACAATTTTTAATCCCTCAAGTTCACTTTCATTTTAGTTTTGATGTCTTAAATTTCAAACTAAAGGTTTTGATTTATCAAATGATAAAATGGTCCAGATTTTTATTAAATTATAAAGACTATTATTTTAAACAAAATAAAACTGATGGACTAAAACTTACCGTTAGAATCTTGAAGGGGCAAAATCAAAATAAGAACATATTTAAGAGATTAAATCTTGAGGAATTATGAATGGTTTAAGCTTATGCGGGTTCAAGGGTTACAAGAACATTGTAGCTTATATGGATTGTTCAGAAGTCATTGATTTTTGCACTAGGAATGTGCTGGTAATCATCCTTTTAGAGACATAATTGGTCAATTCCATCCTCTACAATATGAGTTAAAGGAAGTTAGGCAGTTAATTTACCGGGATTGGGATTTAGAGATTCATCATTTCCACAGAGAAGCTTTTAGATGTGCTGATTTTTTAGCCAAAATGGCTCTTGATTCGAACAACAATATATCTTTATTGCAGTATTCTCCAGATTTCTGTTCCATCCAAATGTTAACTGATATAAACTAACATTTGGTTTATTTTCTTGCTGGTTGGCCTTAATGTAATGGCCTATTGTACCCTCAAGAGTTTTCTTACTCTTATCATTGTAATTCAAAAAAAAGAGTGAGACATAATTGAAGATGCTAGATTATTTTTGTACAGGGATTGGTAAGTTATTTTGTTACATAGGGTATGTTTGGTTGAGCGATTCGATTGCTTATAAGTTACTTTTTAATAGTGATTTACGGTATACGAAGTAAGTATGTGAGAGGAGTTGTGTCTCGATTTACGTAAAAAGCAACTTATAAGTTTTTTTAAGTCAAAACAAACATGCTTATAGTTTTAGAGATTTTTTGACTTCTGCTGACTTTCTTGCGAAGATGACATTCATACGGTGGATCTTGACGAAGGAAGCTGAACTTCTGCAGGGTTTGTTTTGTAATTACAATGATATCCCGTATTTATTTTGAAAAAATATTATATTTACTGTACACAAGGTGGATGGACTATGCATAGATTTGAAATTTGATGTTCAAATGATCAAATCAAATGTTACGAAGACAAAAAAGCAGTTGGCAAAAAAAAAACGAAGACAAAAAAGCGATAAAAGAAATATGCGGAGGGAGAATAGTGCAACAACGAAAGAGGGAAGGCGCGTGGCGAAGAAGGGAGGGGGAGAAAAGAAAGTAGAGGGGTAGGAGGTGGGGCCCACAACCCATGTGCCCAAACCCTGTCTCCACCAGCTCCTGCCGCTCAATGATTACAGCTCTGTTCCCTCTTCTCCCTCTCATCCCTCACAAACCCTCCTTCATTTTCTTCTCAAACTTCTCTTCAACACTGAATTGAATAAAACCCTCTTCCTCTCTTCCTTCCCTCTCTAATCTCTCTCATCATCGCTCTACTTCAACTCCCACCCCACTCCCACCACCTGCAATCATTCTTTGTCTGCCTCTTATCTTGGGGATTTAGTTGCGTTGTTGGCAGTCAAGTGTGAAAGCAATACCCATGTCTAACTCTGACGGAACTACCGCCAACGGTAACGGCGCAATCATTGACCCGCAGAGGCAGCAGCAGCAGTCGTCTTCCGGGAACGGTGCTCTCGCCGTCAAGAAGCCGCCGTCTAAGGATCGTCATAGCAAGGTCGACGGCCGAGGTCGCCGTATTCGCATGCCGATCATATGCGCCGCACGTGTCTTCCAGCTCACGCGTGAGTTGGGTCACAAATCCGACGGTCAAACTATCGAGTGGCTCCTCCGCCAGGCCGAACCTTCCATTATTGCCGCCACCGGCACCGGTACTACTCCTGCGAGCTTCTCCACCGTTTCAGTCTCCGTACGCGGAGGAGGCGGCGGAGGAGGTTCGAACTCGCTGACGTCGTCTTCTACTACTTCTACTTCTCTTGACCATAAGCCCGCCCTGCTGGGTCCGACGCCCTTCATACTCGGAAAGCGCATACGGACCGCCGATGATGACGCTGCTAAGGATGACGGCGTCTCCGTGGGACCCACTGTTGGGTCGATAGTGGGGCCGACGGCACCAGCTGGGCTGTGGGCACTTCCAGCGAGGCCTGACTTCGGGCAGGTATGGAGCTTTGCTGCAGCTGCTGCCGCTCCTCCGCCTGAGATGGTGGTGCAGCCGGCGGGTGTGTCGGTGTCGCAACAGCAGCATGCTTCATTATTCGTCCACCATCATCAGCAGCAACAAGCCATGGGCGAGGCGTCGGCGGCTAGACTGGGTAATTACCTTCCAGGACATCTGAATTTGCTGGCTTCGTTGTCGAGTGGGCCCGGAAGTTCGGGCCGGAGAGATGATGAGCCTCGATAATTTTGGAGTTGGCGGCGGAGGAAGGTGGCGGTGTTGTTGGTATATATATTTTTTATCTATGGCTGTATGGCTTTGTTGTGTGTGGAAAGCAGAAGATTTTCTTAGCAGTATTTATTTAGGATTAGAGTTGGCTTTGGCTTCTTAGTTGAGTGGAGAAGTCCATAAATTATGGAATTCAAATTAGGATTTTAGGAGTTCGAAATTGTTTAGATTCTGGGGTGTTGGCGAAGCTGAAGGGGAGAGATAGATGAAGACTCACATTTATAAATAACTCAAGATTGAGGCTGGAAGCGGATTTCAGAACCTCGATCAGTATGCAAGCAAGTCCAATAGAGTTAATAATGTTACTTGTTGTGTTAAGAGAATGTTAAAGTCCCAGTCAAATCTTGGGATGATGGGATTGCATCTGTTTTTCAATTGACTGACAAGTTTGTTTATTGTTGAAGTAGGAGTGATTAATTAATAATGCTCAGTGTTTCTGCCTACAAGTTAAAAGACTCGGGCCAGTTCCTGTCTTCCCAATTTGTTGGAGGTCCAAAGGTTCCAATGTAGAATGAGAAAGTAACAGTAATTTGGCAGTACTGCTGAATTATGTTCTCTCTCCTCCACTTTCACGCTCTTTGTTGGTTTTATCAGTTGTTTTCAGCGGTGACTGGTGCGTGAAAGATGAACAAAGCTCTGGTTCGTTCTACTCTGCAAGACCTCTCTGTTTTGAGATTTTTATCTGCAATTCTTATTAGCCATTTGTTAGATTCATGCATCAGCGTGAAAATAATGTGTTATATTGTATGCAAGTGGATTGTTTTGGGGTGCCAGTGATGTGAATAAACACCCATCTCTTTTCTTCTTTACCATGTATCTATCTATGTATGGGTGCGCGCGCGCGCACATGAAGTTACCGATTCTGCTACCTCACGGTTCGATTCTCAACACTGCATGCTTTATTCAACCTTCTTTGAGCCTGAAGGTTCAGTTTTAAAACTGTCATCACTTGTTTGATTTTGTGTAATTTCTTTGCTGCAAAGTTTTGTGATTATCATAATCTTCTCTTACAATTAACTTGTATTTTGGCTTTCAAGTATAGATACAACTTATGTAATTATGTTAGGTCCTACAAATAAAGAATGGGTAAAGAAAACCATACATGGTATTTATCAATTTACTTTGATGTTTAACCTAGTCTTTAATTTGTGGCTTGGGCTTATTGCTGGTTGCGCCTCTTCTTATATTGTGGCAGGAAAATGATTGTCATTATTTTGAGTAAAACATGATTTGAGGATCAATGTTGACTCAAAATAAGTCATTTTCCCTTGAGAAATAGAAAATCTGAGTCCCGAGTTGCCACACATATGAAACTACCATGCATCTCTGCCTCTTGATTTTATCTCTATGAAAACTTCATAAAATCACAATAAATGCAAAATAGTCGTGTAAGACACATTCATCTCCTAATATATGTCAAAGCAACATTGACAATTTTGTTACCTTAATATGCACGCTTCACTTATTTACTTCTTGGAAGGTGCAAGCCAAATTACTTTGTTTCTGAAGCTTGCCTTAGGAAAGTTGAATTCTTGAAAGACAATCGAAGGGTCAAATAGTTCCGACATGGATCTTTGAAAAAGCAGATAAGTATACTTTTGCTATGGCATTTTATTTTGTTGATGTTTTAGAAGATTCGATTTCAGTCATCCTCTAAGTACAAGTTTCTCACCTGAAATGCCTTTAAAAAGGAATACATACATATATAATTTTAGGGAGAATTAGGGAGAAGGACAAGGAAACAAAATGTTTATTAATAAGATTAAGAATTGTAATTATTTTCAAGGACAAAAAATTAAAATAAAAATTTTAAATTAAGAAATTAACCTTCCCTACTGTTTCACTGTTAGTTGTCAAATTTGATGACATATCCATATAAATTTTGATTTAAAAAAACTTATGTAACTCAATATTTTTATATATATTTTCTCATACATATCAGATTATCTTAAAAATTACCCAAATTAAAATAGCTTTTAAAACATATAGGTAATTAGAAATATACCTCTTTCTAGATCTTGATTATTTTTAATAACTTAAAAAAAATACTATAATATATTTCTTTTAAAAATTTGTAATTTTTCATTAAAAAAAAGCTTAAATAAATGGGAGGTTATAAAAAAAAACTAAAATTTAAAATTCTTAAAAAATAAATCTCTAAATAAAGTGCCAATATCACAAAAATCTCAATATATAAGTAAAAGCCAGTTAAATTTAAGGACGCACTTGAGAAAGGAACATCAATTGATAAATAATTAAGATGGGGCTAGAAAAATTGTAGAGAGTTTGATCGAGGTTAATTTCGTAGTTAAATATTTATATTTTAATTTTTAGTCCCTTAAAATAATTACATTTTTAAGGTTTTTATTAATAAATATTTTTTTTTTGGTCTTTCTTCCTAATTAGCCCTATAATTTTTGTTGGTGATAACAAATTAGTCTTTTGTCATTTGTGTGACATCGAAAGGTTTGTTTGCGATGCATGATGGAGAAAAATTAAATATAAAATGAATTGAAATAAATTCATAGTGAATTGTCTGGGATAGGTGTTGTGTTTGCGGGGTTTGCATTCGTTAACCACCATAGGGAGCTATTTCTCATCGTTATGACGAGATGTAAATTATTTAAATTTAATCTGAATAATTTAATTTTAATTTTTTTATTTTGTAATTTCTTAAATGATATATTTATTTTTATAAGAAGTGATAGTTATAAAATTATCTTTATTTTAAATTTTTAAATGAGGATAACCTGCACGAATCGAGAACATAAGAAGTTATTTAAATTATAAAAATGAATTAAAATTAAATTTGAAATGTCCAAAATTAACGTAACAATGTAAATTGTTGATGAGCACATTTATGCTCATCAAAGTGATTAGTACAAAATGTGTTCCCATGTACAGTTAACTAAAAATATTGACAAAGATAAAACAACGCAAATTAAATTAAAATCCATTTGAATTATAAAAACTTATTAATTATTTATATATTTAAATTGTAATGATCTAATTAAAAATAATTAATATTAAAAGGATAGAAGGTATATTACTATTTCCTCATTTCTAACAATAAAAAATATTTTATGATTATCTATCACTCTAAGGACCCCAATTAGGGGATTTTAAAGTTTAAAACATAGGAATGCTGGCATTTTTTCGGTGTAAATTATTGATAAACAGAACGGCAAGGTCCCAATAATTGATGGGTCCCAGAAATGAAGCGTAGTGGTGAAACAAGTTAAAACATGGCCTCATGACCGGGGACCACAATTATGAACGCTCTATGACCATCTGACATCGAAAAGTCACACCTGGGCCACTTACAATGGGCCACGTAATTCTGTGAAACAGATCATGGATAACAACGAACTTCCATATTCATGAGGCCTCTTTCGTTGGTCCTTCAACAGTCGATGAAGGGAGAATACCAGGAGAAGAATTATAAGATAAATTGATTTTAGATAAAAAAAAAACTTTATATTTAGAAAATCTTCCATAAAATAAAGAGGGTTTGGCTTCCCTCCTCTACTCTAACCATCATCTTCCCCTCTCCTTCTTTCCCACTATTCGTTTTAACCTTTAAATTAAAATTTGAATGATTTAGATTTAATGTTTTGTAATTTTGGAAAAATTGCAACCATATTTCAATTAATAGAATTAATAGTAACAAAGTCCTTTGAAATCATCAAATTACAGTAAAATCCCAAGAGACCTTTTCAAACACGATTGAACCTAAAAATTTCAGCTTTTTTCAAATTCAATAAGGGGCAAAATTGTATTTTCATATTTGGAATTAATTGCACAAAAAATCCCTTAAGACTTTACTGTAATTTGATGAGTTCAAGGGACTTGATTGCTATTAAGTTTGTTAATTCAGGCCTGGTTGCAATTTTCCCTATTTTTTATTGCAATTTTAAATTATTATGACTAACATTTAGCTATTTTTGAATTTATTTATTTATTTATTTTAATGATTTGATATTTTATTAGTAAGTTTATAAAACATTAAATTTGAACTGCATAAATTTTAATCTAAAGGTTGAAATTAATAGTGCGGGAGAAAAGGAGGGAAAAGGGAATGGTAAGAGCAAAAGGGTAAAGATAGATCCCTAAAGATGCTCCTCTCCCCTTTTTTGATCAAAATAAAATGGAAAGAGCGAAGAAAAGCTTTTGATAAATTTACATCTGCTAAATTACACAAACCTCTCATGAAGTTTGTTGACATTTAGAAGAGTTTGTTTGTCTTCAAAACATACACAAATCTCCTTTAAAAATTAAATAAAATATGCTTGATTTTAAGTGAAAAAAATTCATGAGGCCTATGTAATATTCTTTTTTAAAAAGATATTTGATCAAGTTTTAAAAATAGGAGAGTGTAACTCCTTAAATTCCAAGACTATCAGAGTAGTTTAAATGCATAATGAATTGAACCATTAAGCCAAGATTTAGTCTTGGGACAAACAAATCATTGTAAACATTTGTAAATTCCAACTTCAAAACAGGGTTCAAACTTGGAATTGAATGGATTTTTTTGAGAAATTTAAAACTTTTCAAAATATTTCATAATGGTTCACCACTTCATTAAAACTTATCAATTCTCAATTCTCTACTTATGATTGTATACTGTTGTTCAGTTGATAATCCTTTAGTGCCAGAGTACTCTATTCTATTTCATTTATCACATTAATAGGCATCTATTGGTTTACTAAGCGTATATGAGGCTACCGTCGCTACCATTACTACTAGTATTGTAGTTATCTACTTTTGGTTATATATAACATATACAATTTGCAAAAGACAGATAACCAACAAAAGTCTTAGTCCTTTATCTATATGCTTTAATCGTTAGTGTTTGCCTGCTTGCCCTTGCTGTAGGTTAGTTATGGGAAATGGTGAAATTTATGGGAATCTCAGTTGTAACAATTCACTGATCCATTACCATAGCGCTTGACAATTCCGAACTTACTGCCTAGGGCATTTTGCCCCATACAAGTTGCACTTATGAGTCTTACAGCCTAAGGTTTCTACCCAACTCAGGTCTTACCTCTTAGGGCTTACTGCCCCATGCAACTTACGGGTCTCACTGCCTCGAGACTTACTGTCCCTCACAATCTCGATGATAAAGACATACATCCAAAGAATTACATATGATATAAGAAAAAGAGTCACTCCCTATATGCCTTTCCGGTGGTCTATCCAATCGCTTCTTCGGGCTCGAGCAAATTGTCAAATCCCAGACAATTGTCAAGTCCCATAATGTAGAATTGACAAAGATGGATCATTACTCGATTCAATACTATCAACATAATGAACATTATATTGTTCTTAACCCATTCTTAACTTTTATCTTTAACTTAATTGTGTTGGTTATCTTTAGGACTCTTATATTATGTCAAGTAAGTGTTTAATCTAAGACACATTATGTGTCTCTTGTCTCTTAGGACTTGGGTGTCTAATGTGACCACATTACTCTATAAGTCATGGCTCTATTTCCTATGATCCCACTTATCACTATTCATTCTAAATTTTGTGATTTCATAGGTCAACCCTAATCTACTAGATTTATCACACAATTTTAAAAATTCATAACTTAATATATAAAATTCTAAATGGGGTGGTTCAAAGTCCTATGTGAAGCTTTCTAAGTCCTCTATAAGGGAAACATATCACTTACTGCCAGTTATAAGTAAAACAGTACAGAATTACTCGAACAACAACACTGTGTCAGAATTTATCCCAGGTTCAATGCCTTAACTTCAATAGATCATAACTTAAAATATACAAACCCAAATTGCACATTCTATATATCAAATTAAAGTTTAAGATGTCTACAATCAATTTGAAAAATTTCATGATCATTAGACAAGGTTTGATCATCCAAAATCACACCACAAGCAACCTTTCTTGAATTTGGCAGCAACTAACCACAATCAACCTTTATTTCCAATTTTAAGATTTTTATTCCAATCATCCAAAATTCATAACCAGAGGCTATTGCCACATAGTTTTTCGTGTAGAATCCATTAGAAACCTCAAAAACATCAAAATCACATTCCTTCCCTAGGTTTTCATTTTGCCGAACCAAACCCTCAAACCAACAACCAACAATTTTGCAATTTTACTATCAAACTAGTCTAGTATCATCATTAAACATCATATATCATCATATTCATGATCATAACAACATAAAATCCCTAAAGTCCCATTAAATTCATGAGAACTCAATAGATCTTCAAGATATTCCGTTCAAATTGAAGCTTAGGCTTGCCTTTACACGATGCTACAGTCGGCTCTTGATTTCAATAGTACTCTGACCAACTAGATGGCACCAAACTCCACCAATAAAAAATCTGAAACCGTAGGGATGAAGCTCACACTGAGTAGAGTGAGTTTTGTGAAGACTTTGTCGGTCGAAAACAAAGATTCGGGGTCAGAATCGGTAGAAACACTAAAGAACTCTTAGGTTTTTCCTAACTTCTCTCCTCTTTCTTTTTCCTTTGAATTTCTCTTCTTTTCCCCTTGATTTTGAGTGTTGGCTGAAATTTAATGGGCCTTGGATGATGTTTGGATGCTCTAATTACATGTGTTTAAGCCTTTTAATGCCATGTGTCCTTCTACATTCGGTTCTCGCTCTTCCTTTTAGACCTTTGGCCGACTTTTTGGCTAGGGGACGGAGAGGCCTGGTGATTTTTGTCGGCTCCATTGTTTGGTGTTTGGGAAATTCAAACACGTGATTGGACCAGAGACCGGTGAGTTGCCCCCGCTTTAGGGCTAAGTGGAGCCTTCTCCATGGTGCCAACACAAAAGTCAAAAAGTCAATTTATGGATTCATGGCTCTTGTTGCACCATGTGTCCCTTGTGGGACCCAATCTCTTCCTCTTTACTTCTCTTGACCGACTACTTTATCAGGTGAAAGGAAGAGTCTAATGAATTCCCCTGACCACTAGGGCTAGGTGGTGTCCCATAAGGATGCCAACACAAAAGTTAAAAAATGGTTGTAATGATGGTAGACATGTGGCACCTTCTTGTGGTGCCATAATAAAAGTAAGGGTTACTTTATCAAAGCTGCTTTATGGATATCCACTAAAACCGCGCTAAGTGTCCATTTCTCCTTTAAATGGCGCCATGTGTCTCTACAAGCACCGGTGTATTTCTTTTGACTAATTACACATAAATAGCAATACTGGTTACAAAATCTTAGTATGTTTCAAGAGGAATAAGTAATTTAACAATATTCAAAGGTCTTAAAGATTTAAGTTTTACTTTTAGAGGAGGTATTTACAGATTTTGGAAATAGAAAGAAGGTTGGTATAAATTATTAGGCTAAATTAGACAAAATCCCCTTGAATTTTGGATTAATTGCATATAACCCCCTTGACATTTCAAAGTTTAAATTTAACCCCCATGACCTTTCGTTTTTTAACTATTAACCCCCTACGTTAAGTGAGTGTTATGTTTTTAACAGAAAATGCCACGTCAGATTATAAGATAACACGTGTCATCATACGTGACATCCTATGTAAATTACTAATTTCATAAAACCCCCTTAACTTTAAATAGTTGCAAAGAACCCTCTGAACTTTGATCAATTACAAATAACCCCCCTGACATTTTAAAATCCAAATTTAATTCCCTTAAAATTTTGATTTATAATATTAAATCACACTTCGTTACTTTCTATCATTTTAATAAATTTATTAAAATTTTTAGTATCATTTGTCAATTGTATGGCAAAAACTAGAACAATAATATTTAGAAAAATATAAAATAAAATGTTGAACCTCTAATTCAAAAAAAAAAAAAAATTCATTACGAAAAAAAATTAATAAAGGCAAAAACTATCTGCTAATAAAAATATAATAATTAAATTATCAATGCTCAATCATCCCAAGAATATATTTAATACAAATGATAACAATTTTATATTATCAATGCTCAATTAACCTAAGAAAATAAGTAAATGTCATACAAATGATGACATTTTTTATTTTCTAGTTTTTTTCCATACAATAAATTTCAAATTTTGATTTATAATATTAAATCACACTTCGTTACTTTCTATCATTTTAATAAATTTATTAAAATTTTTAGTATCATTTGTCAATTGTATGGCAAAAACTAGAACAAAAATATTTAGAAAAATATAAAATAAATGTTGAACCTCTAATTCAAAAAAAAAATGCATTACAAATAAAAAGTTAATAAAGACAAAAACTATCTGCTAATAAAAATATAATATTTAAATTATTAATGCTCAATCATCTCAAGAATATATTTAATACAAATGATAACAATTTTATATTAACAATACTCAACTAACCTAAGAAAATAAGTAAATGTCATACAAATGATGACATTTTTTATTTTCTAGTTTTTTTCCATACAATAAAACTATTTTAATTGAAAAATTATAATAAAACAACTTAATAAATTTATCAAAATGATTAAAGTAACAACATGAGATTTATTCATTATAAATCAAAATTTTAAGGGAGTTCAATTAAAATTTTGAAATATCAAAAGTGTTATTTGTAACTAATCAAAGTTCTTAAGGTTATCTGTAACTGTTCTAATCAAAGTTCAGAGAATTATCTATAACTGTTTAAAGTTCAATGGGATTTTATATAGTAATTGATATAGGATGACACGTGTCATCTTATAACCCGACATAGCAATTTCCGTTAAAAAGATAATTGTCACTTAATGACAGGAGATTAATAATTAAAAAAATAAAAGATTGGGGATGGGTTAAATTTAAACTTTGAAATGTCGGGAGATTATATACAACTGATTCAAATCCAAGGGGGTTTTATATAACTTAGTCAAATTATTGTATCAAAATTAAGGACGGTTTCAGATTCAGGTAACGAAACTAAGGAGCAGATTAGATTTTAAGCCTTTTTGCTATTTGAGCAACATATTTGCCCTGGTAAAAAGCCTGCTGAAGTTCTAGCTGAGTGGGTTGACGAGATCCGTCTGCAGCAAAAGTTCCAGCACCATATGAAGAACCTCCCTTAACCTCCTCCATCTCAAACATGCCACTCCCAAATGTGTACCCGAGTGGTACAAAAATCATACCATGATGAGCCAATTGCGTTATCGCCGTTAATCTGCTACCACAATCCAAAATCCCAACACTCAATGAAAACCAAAATCAACCACGAAAATGATTAAGAGAAATGTGGCTAGGAGTCATTAAATGAATGGATGAGAAATGCAGTGTCAACTGAAAAAAACTATATAAACAAACAAAACCAATAAGAAAAAACCTGATAAACATATTAGTAGCAATTTCATTGGGAAGCTTATTTGGCGTGATTTTTAATTTTATTCAATGATGTCTTGATCTATCAAACTTCTATAGACCAAGTTCACATAGGCGTCTCCACTTTAATAAGTCCAAGCAACAAATTACTCAGAATAGCAAAAGTAGGGGCAACAAATATAAAAGAGCAAACTAGTGAAATCAACATCATCATTTGAGATTGCTCCATTGAATGCTCCAACAATTGAAGAAGGGGCAATCTGTTTTTCTTTTATCTCAAACATAATGCTTCAACTATTTATCTCTCAATTCAACTCTTACACGTTTTAAATATTCTTGACTCATTAGTTGTTGGTCCTATCTACACTAAAAAAAAAAAAGGGTCAAAATTAAATCATATATAGCTAAGATTCAAGAACAAATAATTGAAGCATGTATCCTTATTCACTCAAAAATCCACTCCATTAGCAACAATCAGAGGTGGTAATTTTTAAACTACAGATGAGAGCCGAAGGAAATGTTTCCTGCAGACAAAAGTAGATGTGAAAACTTACGCTGAAAGTTCCTGGCCTCCCCCATGAAAGCCAGTACTCCAGAAGATTCCAGCAGGTTTGCCAGCCAGTGATTGGGAAGCCCAGAGGTCATGGGTGGCATCAAAGAAGGCCTTGAACTGGCTTGGCATCATACCAAAACGAGAAGGAAAACCAAATATTAAACCATCTGCTTCCACAAGTTGTTCTGGCCTAATGTCTTCCACATCATTTGCTTTAGTAGGGGCTTTCATCTTTTGCAATATTGCATCAGAAAGTGTTTCAGGTACCTATAATTTTCAGCAAACACAATTGAAAAAATAAAAAATCACTTTAAAGGTTCTCTTCTCTCTAACTTGATTACACATCCTTGATCAAATGATGACTTACACGCCAGAGTGTTGCTTCTACACCTTCAACTGAAGCAGCCCCTCTGTGTACTTCTCGCGCCATAGTGTCTACATGTCCATATAAAGAGTAATACCTGTAATAATTGATGAGATATATGAGTCATTAGACTGTCTGAACAAAATTTGGAGGGGGCCAACACCCTCGCCACCCCACCAAACCCCCACCACACCCACAAAAAAAAAAAAACACATTAAAAAAAGGGAAAATCACTCTGAGGTCCCAAACAAGAAAGATAATATCAGAAAGGTCCCTTGAGGTTGTAAAAACGCACTTATCAGGTTGTGAATGCGCGCTTTGGGGGTTGTACCTAGGGACCTTTCTGATATTATCTTCCTTGCTTGGGACCTCACAGTGATTTTCCCTTAAAAAAATCCATCCCTGCCTATATCTAAGCATGTACATTTTTGCATGAGATTGAGGGAGGAAATGAGACAAAAAAGGAGCAGTTGAAAAGATTCTTACAAAACATAGACCTTGGTGGTAGCCATATCAGCAGCCTTGGTTAAAGGTTAAATACTAAAGCTGCATGATTGTGCGCTTATATCTACACAAAGGTGCACCTGAACAAACAGAACTCAGAACACGTACAATGTTATTAATTGGTGAAGATACGAGATTTCAAGAAGCACAGAAATGAATTTCATACAATCAATTATTAGACTTCACGTGCCTTGAATCCTTTAGTTACTGGGAAAGAGTTCATACTTCATAGTTCAAATGGTCATCTCTTCCTAAATTTCAACATCTATGACAGCTATAGAAATTGGGTAAGATCCTAAAGGCTTCAAGAGGATCTT
The DNA here is from genome assembly GCA_963242795.1 of Inga leiocalycina. Taxonomy (NCBI): domain Eukaryota; kingdom Viridiplantae; phylum Streptophyta; class Magnoliopsida; order Fabales; family Fabaceae; genus Inga; species Inga leiocalycina. Next base: position 63,532,241 of record OY725330.1, on the reverse strand, counting down.
TGGGTAGAGGTAGTCATAGCAGTATTCTGTTGTGACAGTTAGATACTAGCAGTTATCTTTAGTCTATTATACTATCCATCAAGTATATACAAAACCCCTTAGTGAATGGAATAATACACAATTTTCTGAATTCTTACACTTCGGATTCAGGAGAATGGATATGAAAGAAAGAAAATCACTATCTTAATTTGACATTTTCTTTGATTTAAATTTGATTCTTACAACCCCCGACCCCAAAAGAAAAGAAATTATTGAGAAAAAATTAATAATAAAAATAAAAAAAGACATAATTTATTACTATAAATAAAAACACAGATTAAAATATTACTTTTATTTTCTTCCCTTCTCTCTCCCTAGATTGTTCTTTAGTTGACACATACTCAATACAGCGTTGTGGACATGATAACAACCACATTAAGAACAGTAGAAGGGAGAAAAGTGAAATACTTATCGTATATGAACCAATAGTTGATACTCGGCTAACAGAGAGACATTATAGAGCCCAGTCACTAAGCAAAAAGAACTTCCGTCTATTCAGAACAAAAGCTGGTGATTAATTTGCTCAAGAATACACTACAGAGAATACAACGAAACATTCCTCATGAACGGCCCGAATAGAGTAAAATTGGTCGTTGCATTTCTGTAGGAGAAGTGGCAGAGTTCTCCAGTACATGACAGTAACGATGAAATGATTAGAAACAAATTAACAGGTACAGACAACCGGAAGGAAAATAGGGGGAGCTCATACGTGAGGGGAAAAAGGGCAAACTTCGTTCCCCCATATAAAAAGGAAACTCGTACTAATTTTGAAATTGAAAGAAATCTGGACATGAAAAACAAGCTCAGACTATCAAAAAAGTTTGGGTAAAAAAAAAAAAACTAAAAATTGGAAGAAACCAATGAAGCGCAAGACCAGAGCGATTGCGGAACAAAATCAAAATTGAAAATAGAAGAGATGCGAACCAACCTTGAGGAAAAGCTGGTGACCAGAACGCGGCGACGGTAGAGTGCGGGGGTCGACCTATCAAGTTTGAAGCCGTAAGCCTGTAACGTCAGTTTAGTCGAAAGGAATCCTTACATATTTTTGGACGGAAAAAGGAATCCTTGCATGATCCTTGACCTTGGGGTGCTTATCTACGTTGGAATAATTTGGGCACTAAATTTCATTACAGACAAGAGACATTTTAGGGCCATCTAACAAAGAAAATTCGGAAAATGCTGCCTAAAGAACTTGGAAAATACCAAGGCCGTGTTTGGTACAGACTGATTTTGATGGATTGAGATTAGTGTTTGGCAGTGAAATTGATGTTGGGATAGGGACCAGGCTTTAAAATTAATTGTGTTTGGATTCAATTAAAAAAAACTATACTAGGAGAAAATCTTGATTTTAGGAAAAAACATTTAAACACCCATAAAAACCCCATAATCCCGTTTTCAAGTAAAACCAAGGTTTGAGGAGAATCTTTTTTTTTTTTGGCCGGCGGCTTCAATTGTTATCGTTGGCATCATTATTGTGTCCTGACATTTCTCTTTCCCTTTGCTCAATATTCCTTCAGATTTCCCTTTTCTCTTTCCCGTTGGTTTGAGTAGAGCTTCACTTTGGTTTTATTCAGCGTGTTTGTTTTGGCGTTCTAAGGGGAAAATCGAACTTCAACAGTGCTCAATTGGACTTGAACAGTGTTTTGATCAAAAGTGAATGTTTGTTTCAGTGATTGGATTTAAGGTGAAAAAAGTCATAAGTTGAAAAAAGTCATAAGCTTCAAAATGAAGGTTATTGAAGCTTATGTGCCTGTATGTGTATAAAAAAATATTGATAGGAGTATTTTAATATTTTTGAGGATCAATAAGGTATTCAAAATCACTTCTAATCACAAAACTTCTTTTATGAAAAATGTTCTAAATAATTTTCTCTTTCTTTAAATAGTAATCTTCTGCTAATTAGAGAATACTTTGGAATAAGAGTTTAAGCAAGTTTTGAGTTTTGTTAATATATATCTGTAGAAATGTAGAGAATAATTAATGATTAATTTTAATCAGTTTAGATTTATTATTTAGTTGTTTTATGATTTTATAATCAATTTTTTTTTATAAACATGTCATAAATTACTTTCTATATAGTGTTTTTACCCATTAAATTTAGTTTAAATAATTTATTTGGATTATTGGAGGTATTATTGAGATTTTAATTGGTTTATTTTGTTAGATTTTGAGCTATGTGAAAATATAAGTTAGGATTTAATATTTAAATTAGAGTTTGATATAATTTATAAGATTTAAGCTTGAGGTGCATAGTAGAAAAGAATTTTGGAGTGTACCAATTTAAATTAGAGTTTGATATAATTTTATTAAAATTGTATCATTACCAAATTTTCAAAGTTAATTTTTGAGACAATTGTGAAAAAATCCCTCCGTGTGTAGATATCTTCTTAAGTCTTATTGATAATTAAGTTGCCAATGATGACTTTTTTCACAATTATCCCTTTATTTTTTCATTTTTCATAATTTTTTCAATTCTTTTCTCTTAATTAATACAAAAGTCACTTATGCAAAAGTCAAATCAAACATCCTAATTTTTACATAAGTTACTTATCTAATCGCTAATTCAAACACTCATCATTTTACACAATCTAACTTTTTTCCAATTTTAAGATTCCATAAATTTAAATAAAAATAAATTATTTATTCAATTGTAAAAACAAACACAGCCATTTTCTCCTTCCCTCTTATTCCCGTCTTCCCATTTTCGTTCCCTTTTCTCGATCTCATTCTCTTCAGATCTGAAGAAAGGTCTCTTCTGCTTTGATCTTTTCCTTTCAACTCCCCTTTGTGCTTCTCTTTTGTGGTTTCATCTTCGGCGTTTTGGGTCACCGGACGCTCAACTTCAGCTTCTCATCTTCGCCATTTTCTTCCCCTATTTTCCCAATTTCGAAACTGTGGGTGGCTGGTGGTGGATAGTGGCTGTCTGTGGCGGTGCGTACGGTCCCGGTTTCTCAGCTTCAACCAGATTTGGGCGGCTGGCGGCTGGCGGTGCTTTGTTGGCGATCGGAGAAGATCGACCAGGGCGTTGGTGCCGGTGAGTGTGTCAGCGTCCAACAACTCAAATCTCTCTCTCCTCTTTCCCATTGCTAAACCCACCAGTGAGTTTGTCGACTCAACAAGTTCTGGTTTTTTTTTTGGCTTCCGAATGTCGTTTCCTGTTGGCTCTTGCTACTGTTTTTGCCTTTTTGTACAGTGCCAATGCAATGGTTAGAATTTAAATGTTGTGAGTTGTTTTTTTTTTTGCTTCACAGTTTCGTTTTCTGTTGGCTCTTGCTTGTCCTTGTTTTATTTCTTCAGAAATTCTGTTGGATGTTTTTTTTCCAAAATTTTCAGCACCAGGGATTAGAGAAGAAGAGCATTCTTTTGGAAGATAGAAGATAAAAGAAAGAAAGCATTTTAGGTATAACAAAGGCTGACGCTGTAGCCCTCCTCATACTGGGGTGACGAGTGCTGCGATAGAACTCGGCAATTTTCTGTTTCAGTTCATGTTTTATCCTCAAGTGACTTGGGACACGAATTATGTGTCTTTATTTTTCTTTGAGCAGTGAACACTGCCTCTTACTTTGTGGGTGATTCTGCATATTTAGGGATTGGCGGTGGAAATTGGTCTGTACAGAGATTTGCTTAAAGCTCTATAGTAGAAATCTTCTTTTTTGCCCTCTTCTCGCCTATATTGTGCCAAAAAGCGGTGAGTGCTAAGATCTGAACATGGAGCTGTGAATGTTGGTTCCAATAGAATATGGTATGTGCCAGATTATGATGTCTACTTCCACGAGACTGTTGCTAAATATTATAATGATTCAATTCAATCAAGTTTACTGGGAGGGGGGAAGTAATATCCAAATACTTTGAGAAATTAGAAGGCCTAGCTCCATATAAATCGTAGCAATATCCTTATTATTTATAAATACTTTTTTATTATACAATTTTTTAATATACTTATATATATATTTGATCTATTTTTATTATATTATATAATTGACTAATATTATAATTTTAAAGATTTTTAACAAATTTATTTCATTTTTATACTTTTTATTTAATTTAATGTTAAATAATATTTAAAATATAATATTATCTTTTATATATAATTATCATAAAAGTTAATATCCTTTTTAGTAATTTGACAATGAAAAAAAGCTATTATGATCACAACATCTAAATATTTGTTATGAAAATCAAGAAAATATATGGGATGAGGGAAGACTAAGAGGGAGATGAAAAAGATGAGAGAAAGTTGGAGAGAAAATAAGGAGGAGTTCTTATTCACTTCATTGTTGTTGGTCCCAATACATTGTACATGACCTCTATTTATAGGCCTCTAACCATTGAATTCTATACATATGGTTACAAAGAAATAAAGATGAGCATAATGGTATTAATCATAAGAAACTCCCATAAGCCATTCATTGGGGAAGTTATAAGGTTATAGCATTGAACACATGGAATTCCAAGAGTGGGAAGTTATGGAGTGAAGGGCATATGAAAGGTCAAGAGTTGGATAGTTTATGGACATCCATATCATATAATATTCACAACACTCCCCCTTGGATGTTCATGAACAAATATTGTGCCTCATTAAAACCTTACTAGGAAAAACCCATTGGGACAAAAACCCACTGAAGGAAAAAGAGTACACAATACATATTCAAGTTGCCTCATTAAAAACCTTACCAGGAAAACCCAATGGGACAAAACCTTGGTTAAGGAAAAGAGTACAACATGATCTTTACTCCCCCTGATAGCAACATCACTCATTTTGATTAGATTGTCATATTTCAAGACAATATACTGATTTCTCAATTGCAACTGTCATTAATGATTTTTTCAAGCAATTGATGTCCTTTTTATCTAAACTATGCATAATGCATTGTCATCAAATCATAAACATAATTATTTACCATATCTTCTGGATATGTTAAATATTATATTCTCCACTTGCCTCTATGCATTGTGGAAATAATAAAAGAAAATTATCCTGAAAATTACCATGATATATCTTCTATCCACATATTCAGTTTGTTATAAACAAAATGTACTTATAGAATAGTTTCTTAAAACTACTACACTAAATCTTAGTTTCATAGCATCCATAGTGTACCTGCATCATCTTGATAATAACAACAATATTAACATGATGTAAATATTCATAAATATGTGATACTTATAGACCATTAAATTCAATAAATTTTTGCAAACAATCATCATAGCAAAAATATATGATTTTGAAATCATTAAGGTTTCCAATAACTTGATATGTAAAATTATTCATTTTTCAATATATCTTTCAATCAATTATATATATACTCAAATCATTTTAATCCATGTGATATTTTATATACTGAATACTTTTCTTAGACATGCTTTCAACATTTTGACCCTTCAAGAATTCTCATATAATATTCATTATCCATAGGCATATGCTATATATAATGATATCTAATAGACGTATTATTTCATTTGCATGTACTACCAGACTAATAATATATGAAACAATTATTGTATCCACCACCAAATGTTGTACCTCATTATAATCATAATTAAACCTTGTGAAAATCTTTATTTTCACATGAATATTCATATATCACAACTAATTTTATATTTCAAATATTTTGGACTACAGGTCCGTATTTAGACTACAGGTCCATAAATTTCACATGCTGAAAGAACATTTTTCATTGCGTCTTGTCCCCTTCTTCAGTTGGCCAATCACCTTTTTTGCTACCAACATATTTATGTATAAGATCCTCATTTGATCACGTGATATTATTACTAAAACTGTTGTCGACAACTTTATCTTTTCAGTTCCATTTTTCTTATTATGACATAATTCATTGAGATCTCTTTATTACTTTCAGGTACCTGAACCTCTTCTGAGGGTTCTGCAAGTAGTTATATATTGACCTCTTCTGGAGTGTCTGCCTCCTTAATATGATTATCTTGATTATTTGCTTCTTTCTTTTTTCTTTTAGAACTGATTATTCTCTCATACTTCAGGCATGTCTCACTTTCATTTATGCTGATTAGACCATTTATAGCTAGAATATGAGATTTAGTAATTCCCATTTAGGTCAGTAATTGCATCTGGCAGATTTTATGTAATATTTCATGAATGCAAACCAAATGAACTTTTGGTTCATATTATTATATTCGAGGATCTATATTTGATAGTAATAATGCATTCTTTTTCTTTTCTTTTCCAGCTATTTAATTTCTCCCCCTCATGTTAGGAAAACTTTGTCAAATGACAATCGACTAATCATGCAGTATAAGTCTCCTAAATCCATTTATTTCCATTAGAAACATCCCTTTGTTTCATTGAGAGACAAACAAGAAGAAGGAGGTTCTTACCCAACATTTATCTCAATTTCCTCTAAATATCCATCTATGTGCATTGTGGTGGATCAATATGAATGCACATTCAAACTTTTTAAGATGGAATATACCTGACTCCTGACCAAAAGCCAATTTTATCGGGAGAATTTGATTGGTTAATATAAGTGCTGCAATATGTAAGATCAAATATGCCAACACTGAAATATAAATTTTGTTCTCATAAGTATTAATCTATCTATTTATGGAGGCTTCAATGAATGAATCATATAATCTGGAAATTGCGCTTAACATAATAATTTATTCAAACGTTCTTGCAAACTTCAGGTTGCAAACTAATAGTAATATCACATGTAACCATCTTATAGATGCATCTGTCAAAATTATTGAACATTGATATGGTTTACATGATATTTGAATGGGCCCATACATGAGTTTATTTATTTCCAGAAATATAGAGATCCATTCCAAATCATAACCTGTGATACTCTCATAATCAAATTTCTTTGAGAACAAGCAGTACATGATAATTCTTGAATTATATAATATGTTGGCTATTCATGAAAAATCTTCTAGTTCTTTAATGGATATCATTGCATAATCTTAATAATTTGTTGCATCATATATATGACTCCGATGATCACACGAGTCATGCCATCAATAACTTTGTGATTATCAGTAAACTTCTGGTTTACTTAACCAACAATAAACTTTTCAATTTCCTTAACATATTGATTCAAAATTTTTATTTGACATTCGTTTTTGGGAGATCAATTTGGCTTTGTGGGGGAAGTAGAGAGATTTTCAATATTAACTCACACTTGTATTCTAATAGTCTCCCCCTCAAGTGTGATTCATATAAATATACTTCCCTTATTCTTATATTTTAAAAATGGTGACTAGTATTCAGAGGGTTAATATCTTATATTGCACTTGGAAGCCCAAATAATTCATAGTTCACATATAATAATGGACTTAAATCCAATTGGGCTATCACCTTTAGACCTTTTAACAAATCAAAGTTTTGATATAAACCTATGGGTCATAAATTTTCATGATCAATTAGTCTTTCTCCCATAGAAAAAAAAAACTATATTAGTTCTTTGGGAACTATATCAATTTTATTATATATAAGTTCTTCAGGAACTAACATACATGATTACATTTCTACATAACTTTATTACTCGTTACTAATAATATATTTCACATAGAGAAATATGAAGAGCTCTATGATAAAAATGCATAAGATTAATTTGAGGATAAGTGCATTATAATGCAAAGTAATGAATAATTATGATATTTATAGCCTTCTTTCAAATTTTCCCAACTCTATTTAAGCATCCATAAAACTGACTTGCACTATATGTATAGTTTATGCACATTACAAGAATAATTTTGTCCAACAAACCAGAATAAACATCGCATATTCATAATAAATTTTCTCATTAAATAAATTATTGTTTGTATACTATTTTTTCCCCAAAATTCACTTAAAATTAATTAGATTCCAATATTGATCCTATCATATATCATGATTAATATGCGAATCTTACAAATAATATTTACACATACCATGCGTTTAAATTTGCAAAATATATTAAAATTAAAAAAAAACCAATAAAAACCCTTTTTTTTTCGCTTTATTGTTGCAGTGGGAGAAAACAGTATATAAAATAAAAATGAGAAGCCAGCAAATGTATGTAGAGTCAGAATCTGAACAAGCATTTAACATACAACCATAGGAATGGGAAAAAACATTTAAAATCCTATAGCTAAGCAAAGTCTCAAGAATATATATCCCAGTTTCAACCATAGGAATGGGAAAAAACATTTAAAATCCTGTAGCTAAGCAAAGTCTCAAGAATATATATCGCAGTTTCTAGTCTATAACTTCATATTAAGGAAGCAGATACTCGCATTTTTTTTATTTTTTTTTTCAAAGAGAGGCAATCATTAGTAAAACAACAACAACCCATATTGACCATTCAAACTTTCTTTCATAAATCAACTTAGCTTGAACAAATACTATAAAAACTCCAAACCTGATCAGCAAAGTTTAGTGGAAGAGCTCCTAAAATGGCATTACTCAGCTCCATTGCAAGACCAATAATCATCTCAAACACTTATCAACATCACAGTAACAAATGTTGATAATAAAACTACTCATCACAACAACAAATATTAATAATAAAAGCTAGAGTAATATGTGTAATATATATATATATATATATATATATATATATATATATATATATATATATATATATATATTGCAAGTTTAAATCACACAAAGAATAAGAGATTAAATCACAATAAGAGCTTCCAGTTATAAATCACAATAATTCCGATTTAATGTTAGATAAAAACATACAAATAAGATATGAATCATGAATAGTATCCTCCTTTAATAATTTTTTTTTAATGGCACAACAGAATGAAAGACCAGAGAGGATTTGAAAGCAATGAAAGAGTGATTCTTATTCCATTTGGATGCCAACAAAGTGTAGTACATAGTGCTCTTATTATGCAATATATCATCCCTCTAATTTGCACACAATGTATCAATATAATATATATGATCACATTTTAATTAGGCTCTTTGATATCATGACCACTCTTGGCATCTTCTCTAGTCATTTATGGCTTCATAACTATTTTGTTGATAGCCATTTGATTTCACTTTATATAAATTCATGGTCATTTGTCGAGGAGGCTTTGGGCCATATCATCACAAGTTTTGTCATAATTATATTTCAATGACCATGGCACTATATATCCTTTTTTCTAACATGAGTTCTGTCATATGCTAGTCTTCAAGACTAGGATAAAATTCTCTTGGGTCATTGGCATTCAAGACATGGTAAACATACCATTTATCAAGAGCAACATGGCTGCTGGCCATATCAATATTGTGCCTTATATATTTGTCATTTGATATAAAAATTAATAATTACAATCATAAGAAAAAAATATTTATACTTTAAATAAATAAGTATGAAATTTATGACAAATAGGATGTAATTGTACCTTTATGTGAAGAGCAAGAATCTTCATAATGAAGTGGCACTGGTTACCTTTATGTGAAGAGCAAGAATCTTCATAATGAAGTGGCACTGGTTACCGAAGGAGCTTCTGGAATTGGAGAAAGCATTAGACTTTAAAAATAAACCTAACAGTGTTGCTTACTTGTGCATATATAAATAATTTTAAGGCCAAAATAGTAAGAAACTGAAATAATATGGGGGCACATAAGGCTGCTATGTAAGAATTTCCTGCAAAATTTCAGTTTTTTTTTTAGAACTTAAAAACCACCACCAAATAATGTATTTATCAATAAATAACATGTAAATGTATATCAAGAACACTCTAGCAATGGCCAAGTCCTAAAATATAAAGATAATGAGGTTCAAATTCACAGACCTGGAACATTATGAGCCGAGAAAGAATAACTTCAAACTTTAAGAAAATTTATACCTTCAAAAATTTAGTGCAAACTGCAAACAATACCCAGAGACTTTGTTGCACAATACACATGATATTCTTGAAGAGCCAAAAAGTTTAAGAATTCACAACATCCGTTATATATATGTGGTAATCTAGTCCATGTGCATAAAAACAAAATAAATTAAAGATAAAAAAAACGAATGTAAGAGATGCCATTCCTGACATGAACTAAGTTCGATATTTGCCATCACAATAGGAAAGAAAATAAAACATAGAGCATCCATGATTTACAGGAGGAGTATTCCATGAACTAATTTGATAGAGTATCGTGCTGATAACGTGTTATGAAAATCAAGAAAATATATGGGATGAGGGAAGACTAAGAGGGAGATGAAAAAGATGAGAGAAAGTTGGAGAGAAAATAAGGAGGAGTTCTTATTCACTTCATTGTTGTTGGTCCCAATACATTGTACATGACCTCTATTTATAGGCCTCTAACCATTGAATTCTATACATATGGTTACAAAGAAATAAAGATGAGCATAATGGTATTAATCATAAGAAACTCCCATAAGCCATTCATTGGGGAAGTTATAAGGTTATAGCATTGAACACATGGAATTCCAAGAGTGGGAAGTTATGGAGTGAAGGGCATATGAAAGGTCAAGAGTTGGATAGTTTATGGACATCCATATCATATAATATTCACAACAATATTCTTATTTTATCAAAATCACTTTTTTTCTATAATTTATTCTCCTCATAATCTATTATCTAAAAATTATTATTCATTTATTCTTTAGAAGCTATTTTCTAAAAGTTAATCCAAACTCATTCTATAAGTATGAAGTAATAATATTTGGAGGGAATATTTATTTTTATTTTATTTTATAATCATTCCTAAATTGTAAAAGACAACAATATCCTTATTATTAAAAAATAAAATAAAAAAACTATCCTTCATCTTCTTCAACTTGCGACCTGCACGTTTTCTTTGCGATACCTCAAACTCTATCATAGGTCCTTCACAGATCTCCATCTTCAACTTGTATTGGTCTCCACCTTCTGTGTCAGCCCAAAGGCATCTCGATATTCCATCTTCCAATTCCTCAGCTTTGGTCATCTCCCGGAAGGTAAAATCTCCAGTTGAAGTCGATAAGAAGCTATCGCCACCCTCCACAGACCCGCTTTCTTTGCTCTTTTGGGTTTCCAATGAGGAGGGTTCCGACGCTTTATAATTTTCCAAAGGATTGAACTTTTCATGTTTACAGGACTCTGTAAATTAGTCAAGTGCTTAATCCCATTTTTCTTCTTTTTCCCCTTCATTTCATGTTTTTGTTACTTTTCCTGACTCCCGCCTTAGAATCCCCTTCTTTCCATTTTCTCTAGCCTTAAAAGTCAAGTCAGAGCAGGAGAGTGTCCAATCGACAATTTCAGTCAAAGCCAAAGACGAGATTCAGTCGAAGTTGAAGGTGAGATTCATTTGAAGTCAAAGCTGTGGGAGGGATAGCGACTGGAGAAGGCATTTTGGGATGCCTTCGTCCTCTTCACCGGTAGTTTCTTCTCTATCAATGATGAGCCTTCGACTTTCTTGATTGTGACGGCAGCGGTGAGCGCGACAGTGTGAGTGACGGCCAAATATGATTGACAGTAGTGAGTGACGATGAGAGGACGATGATGGAGGAAGCTAGAGGGATGATATGATCTCAAAATTGAGAGGATACATATGGCCAACAATCATCAATCTATTATTAATATCGCTTCCCTTAAGTCGTTCTCCTACTCGGCTAATCACCGGCTCTACACTCAGAACACTGTTCATAAGCTGGATCCTTTTTTCCCACCATATAATAATCAAATCTCGTGCTGCGTGTAAGCCATACCTATTCGAATAACACGTGAAGCTCACAAGATGTGAGCCTCTCACCTCTCCGCCTCTAAATCATGACAAAAGTAATAATGGTGGGAATGGTGTTTCTTTTTTTTTTTTAACCACTCACTTCTCCCTCCAATAGAACTCCTTCTTGGGAATCCAACGTCTGACTTATCCCTCACCACAGGATCAAGCTGAGTCACGGGTTAAAGTTTTTTACCATCAACCCATTTAAAAAGTTCTTCCCGGGCCACATCCATCTCCCCTCACAGAAGCCTTCCTTCTTAAGAACAGACGAAGACGACATAGAAAGCAAAAGGAACACAGTGTAGCTCTGGTATCTCAAACCTGGAATATGTGAAGACAATGTTGTTGTCAAGGTGGATAGAATAATTTGTGTCAAACTCGTCCATGAACAATTTGAATATGATCTTCCTTCTAAGGTGCTGTGCCGATATAAGATCGTTGTGTTCGACGAGTCTGTAAGTAGTTCCTTTTTGTGTTCATGTAATACCCCGAATTTTGAGACTCGAGGCTAGAGAATAAGCCTGAGATTAGTGGATTGCTAAGCCCCGGTTTAGCAAGATCCCAAATTGTGATTAGGGTTTAATGACTACAAAAGTGGACGTGGTTAGTGATTAATGAACCCTTTTAGAGAATATAAAGTGGATTGTAGTCGCTTGTGTTATGAGCAACACCAAAACCCTGTATTTGAGTTCAATTGTGGATTAACATCCAAATTGACTTAGAATAGAGGGAGGAATTGAATGGGATATTGTGATGGAAATGGTGTCATGTTGTGGTATTTAATCATTGGAATTGATTTAAATTGGATTGGACACATTGGTTGCAAAACTAGAAATGTTGTCCAGTGTGAATTCTGTCTGGGCAGTATTCTCGTGTGGACGTTTTTAATAGGCAAATGATATCAGAAAATTATGAAACTTTCCAGTATTAAAGTTCACATCCAAAGCTTCAAAATGGACATATAATTTGTGCCATTTCATGTTGGGAACTAGGAGATATGACTGTCCAAAGTTTGAGGTCGAAAATGGACTCTGTTTTGGGGCAGTGATGACATTTGTGTAATTCTGGATTTTTGTGGTGATTTCTAGTATTGGTAAATATTTTTCCTATATAGAGGACTTAAATAGCTTTCATTTGGCTTTGGAATCACCTCATTTCTATTTTTCTAGAATTAGTTATGATTTTTCAAAGATTGGGCAGAAAATCTGCCAGAAAATCCGAAAATGCCAATTTTGGGAATTATGACATCATCAAAAGGCAAGATGACATAAGCATGGAATTAAAACATCTTCTCATCATCTTCAGCTGCTCATTCACGCACAGCACCTGAACATAGTGTGAGAAAGTTGAGAGAGTTTAGAGAGAGAAAGAGAAGAAAAATCACAAGGTAAGCCGATTTCTCCGACGATTTCGCTCCTAGCGCGTATAACTCCGACTCTAAACTACTCCTCTTTATTCTTTAAGGTTTGGAAAGCTCAATTTTGGTGTTTTGAAAGTTAGGGTTTTCAGCCATCTTTGAGAAAAGCTAGAAGGAGCTTGAGGTAACTTCCAAACTTTCGTATATTGCTTATTCTGGCTGCTGTGGGCAATTTAATCGGTGAAATTTCGCCGGATTGCCATTGGTTTTAAAGTTTGGAAATGATGTGGCCTAGGGGTTATGCTGCCCAAATTGGGTCTTAATGTTAGTTGTAACCTAATGTAATGGTTAATAAAGTGGTTAGGAGTAGAAAGGAACGCGTTTACGGAGCCGAAATCGTAAAACCCCGATTTTCCCTGGAGAACTCATAAATTTCGGCCAGCCCTAGAAATGGGTCTTAGAGTTGGATTTTCAATAATTTGATGGTTCCATTGAGTTCAGGGGCGAAAATTAGGTGGGGTTACAGTTGGGCACTTTTTCGGAAAAGGCCGAGAAAGCATAATTACGGAAACGCCCCTAAAACCCTAAAAGTAGGGCTGCCAAGGGCAATTTCGTAATTGACATTGAATTTGATAATTCCGAGTCCGAAAATGGATTCCTTGGGCGAAAATATGTTAGAATAGCCCATGTCAAAATTTCGGGAAAAGTACAGCTAGACCGGGTACGGCGGGGCCGGGCCGGGTCCCCGGGGGTATTTTAGTAATTTTTCCATATAGCCTCATATAACCCCCAGAAACACTTTGGGAGTGTCTAAATAGTACATTTGACATTGTAGGATCGAATGTGAAGCCCCGAGTTGCTGGCACGCAAATCGAGGAGAAAAGACTGGAGGTAGGGAACTTACCTCTCCTGCATGTATTGATAATTGTATTTGTGTATTGATGCATGTTATTGCCTTGCGTGAATTATGTGAAACATATGAGAATGATTGTAGCTCTGTTTCTATTATACTATGGCCATGAGTATGTTGTTGAAACATTGAGCATGCGGATATATCATGATGTGAACATGTGTTATTGTGATGCAAGCATGTCGTGCATTAAATACTTATCTTGCATGCATATTGGTATGTGTTTCCTACTGAGATTCCCTAGAATCTCACCCTCCCCTATCAACATTTTAGACAGGGAAGGAAGATTGAGGATAAAGCAAGCATCCAAGGACGAAGAGGACTCGTTTCTGGGTGAGAGCTTAGTGTTGGTTATCAAGAAGTAATTGGGATAATATATGTGTATATTTGGATAAATATTTGGTTATGTATATGAGTAGTTTGTGTAATCCCTAATCGATGAGTTGTATGGGCTAATGTGCCCTATGATTATCGAGCGAAGATATGATTCCGGGATTGCCGGAAATTTATATTGCGTACTCTGATAATTGTGTAAATGTAATTTATCTTCGCATAGTAATTATATTCGGAGTGAAAATATGAGACCGTGTTGTAAATGATTTCGAAATGTAATTGTGAAAATCCCGTCTGGGTCGATGGGTTTATAAATGATGTTTTGTCTTATTGGTCTCTATTTCACGTTAATTGCATAATCCGGATATTAATTACGGCAGGGGGTTACAGTTCACATACTGCTACATTACTATTTAAATTAATGGATCTTTGGATGTTAGAATGTCTTGCTTTGAGGGCTGCTCTATGTTTGCCACTGTATATTAATACCTCATCCCCTGTCTCACCTCTGTTTCGACGTGTAGTTGACTCGTATGGTGATTGAGCTGGATTCCGACTACATATGGTATAAGTTCACCGGAAAGTTTTGTAAGGACCGTACATATAAGGCATCTGATTTCATTGTGTCATCTGCTGGCCTTGACGTACATTCGAAATACTTCATCAAGTTACAACCAGATAGTGTTGTGGATGAGATAACCGTGAGCATGCTGAACCACTCATTCGAACTGCTATCTGTCTGGGATTATGCAGGTCTCGAACTCAGCCCGTGGCAGTTGGTCGGTCAGTTCAATGTTTATTTTTACAAAGCATTCGCCTTTAGTACTATTGTTTCCCTGTCTATATTGAAATGTACTCTTTTCCCACTTTCAGATGTATGTAGTTTCTTGAAGTCCTTTCAGGTGAACAAGCTGAAGAATTTTCGAGGGTTTTATTCAAAAGAAGTTATTTTGGAGCTGCGGATGAGGAAGGCGCAACAATGAGGTCTAATATATGATCATTTTATAGTTTTCTACTTGTCAGATCATGCTTTTTTCGCTTACACACTAACGCTTGTCGTCTGATTTGTATCACAGGGGCAATAAGAACTTTAAGTGTTCTCTGGTCGGTGAGCCTGCTGAGGTAACCTTTAAAATTCTTGAGTTAGTTGCAAGATCGGATTGGGTATTTGTTGTTATACAGTATGTTGTACCGGAAACTAAGGATGAGGAAGGCATTCCAATGATGAAGTCGTACTTCGACGAGACAAGAGTGTTCTTTAATCCTCCATGGCCGTTGCTTCAGGAATATGACGATCACATGATTGGAGGAACCCTTCCAATATCTTTGTCAGATTAATATGCCTTCACATTGTTTACGTTGAATGAAGTAGATCTAGATAACCCGTGGATTTGTATTTTTCAGATGAGGATGTTCAACTGAGAATCCTTAGTTGCTGTAATGTGCAACGGAATTATGTAGTATTCCAAACCTAAGTTTGTAAGGCCTATTTTTTTTAAAATCCTATAGTTAGTATGATTGTTTTAGATTAAGTCTAATGTGCTTCTCTACTTTAAAGCATACCTCTTATTGTACTATTAGTCCGTAGTGTATTTCTTATGTTGTCTTTATTAACTTAAGTTTAGTGTCTTCAAATAGGTCATGCGTTTATATCTGGTCTTTGCCTGCATAATAATAAGCATTGTTAAATTTTCTGACTTTAATTCCCTAAGTGAAGAGCATATAATACAACGAAGTTCTAAGTTTGGACTCAAACCCCAAAAGCCCATTTAATGCCATATATCTAAATTGAAGCTTCTACAAGATACAAGAGTCACAAAAGATCCAAATTACTAAGCTACACGTGTCACTTGGCAAAATGTGTCCGTGCAAATGACTTACATGTACTACTGAAAAGCAATAAATAAACTAAACTAAATACTATGAAAGCTTTAAGATCTTTGCATCACCGACACAATTACTCGAAAAGGCTAATGGAGATTATAGCACAGAGATTCAACCTTGTCACGCGAATACAGGAGATAATCTAAAGCTCCTCTTCTTTACTATCAACGAAGCCGAACTCTGCCCCCAAATTGGACTACAATGGCAAGTTAGGTAATCCGTCATGAACTTCACTGTTTCTTTCGTAGTCGTCTGGATGGAAATTGCTTAAAGATTTATCTGTTGAGTTTTCACCTCTACTATAGTTTTTTACACATATTCGGGGACTATCAATGATTGGAGTTACTTTCATGTATCTCTCATTCATCATATATTATGAGTGTTTCATGGTTTCACCATGGAATACGGACATGAAGATATTGCATATGCGAGAAAATGACATCAGTAAAGTTGTAGTAGCTGTTGAAGTCATATATGTCTACGTGCTCCAAAGAACAGTAGAAGCCTTCTAACCTTAAGATGCCGTAAACGCATTTGAGAATGAAGTAACGTGTCTCATACCATCAGTCAGACCCAATGTGATCCTCCGTGATAATTTATGTGTTTACAATCCATGAGTTAGTTTCATCATCACGTGTTATGTGGTTGACAACCGGACCAACACATACGCATATATGTGTTACCCCCTCATTTCTCCAGCGGTTCAACAGGTTGTAGAAGTCTAACATAGCAAACTCCTCTGAAGAACTCATGTATTTGTGTGTTTTGTAGAACTTTGTTATCGTTTGAGGTTTCCACATACATCTAGTATTTATAATACGCTATATATCCTTGCAAAATGAAAAAGATTATATTTTTCCTCATTAACAAACAATTTCATACCATAGTATTCGCATGGTTTGTTGGATTAGTCAATAGCTCTGCAAACATTTGATGCCACACATTAATGAATGTGTAGTCAGTTTATTTGTAAGAAAAGATGTTAGATGTAAGACTATGCCTTAACGTTGTGCCCATAACTGCCATTTTGTTTCAGTTTTTTAGTAACCTTGAGCTACGTGTAGGTGTTTTTTGCCATGATTCCTTTCCATGTTCATCTATTTTGCTTATCTCACTGTTGTTCATTTATATTTTAATATTGGTCCTTTTAGATTATCATTCAAAGCCACTGCCCTTTCCCTAATCTTCTCCTGTATGCATAATCTGAAATCGTGCATGCATCATACATTAATTTAGGTATACACAGTGTTACCAGTGAATTTTTAACTTTTTACACGTTATCATTTAATTATTACAGCTTTAATATTAGATATAATTGAAAGGGCCACTGTTTCTGTCCCTGAACTCTTTCCATATAATGCATAATTCACATAGGAAGCAATTCCTTATTCACATAGCTTTTGCATTAGCTAATATTCATGAAAGTATTTGCTGTCATTACATCATGGATATTGTAAATTTGATATTGACATAGCAATTCCTATGGTCTTTGCCCGAATATACTGCCTTAACACCGGAAGGTCATTTACAGCTTGATGTTATGGCTTCCTATAGCAAATTCTTCTTTTACTTATTGGTAATATATCATGTCAACAACAATTACTGATTTCCCATATATGTAAAAGGTGTTGCCATCATCGCTGCTCTCGTGATTTCCTATATATTAGTAATATATGTAATACATAACTCTTAAAATCCCTCACTATGTCACATGAATTACATATCTTTGCTATCATCATCCCTGGCCTGTCCAGCTTGCCTATACTTTCTATGCTAGCTTACGTCTTTCATCTTAATTGTCTCCAATATAGGCGTGATTGTAAAGTCACACTCAATATCCTTTTATGTGATAAGTGGTTTGCATGGACATCCTGTCATAACTTCTGGTGCATTCACAGCATGTACATTAGGTAATTTGAGATCATTTTTATATGATATGTCGTTATTTCTATAATTTATTCTACTTCCAATGTGATTGCCTACATCAGCAATCCATTCACTTTTGACATCCATATTGCAGTCTTGATTTATGTTGTCATGTGTGTTTTCTCTGCTATCATCTTTATCACACATCATCAATCCGCACCTCCCATATCAAGGCCATTGATTTGCTAGGAGGATGTGTCATTTACATGGTAGCCTTATCACACATCATTAATCCGCAACATACCCCTCACCTCAACTCCTGTGACTTACTAGGAAAGCATACTATGTTAGCAGGTCTGTTCTTTACTCCTTCCTTAAACTCGAATAGATGGAAATGGTGAGAGTCATGGGATTGAATGCCTATACCCGCCTACATTCATGTTTTGCCCACCTATAAATGGTTATGCATGTTCACAGTCCTCCTTCATCTTCCATACTCCAACTGATACAAACTAATTGACTAGAGGTATTTTCTGGTCTGCTTTCTACATTTGCTCATTTTTTCATTTGATTTCAATCTCATTCATTTCATGCTTACTAAACATTCTTCATTTAACATATACCAATCCTTCTACTTGTAGATTATATCATGGGGCACCATTCAACAGTTAAGGAATTACATGATGGTACTGACCGATAGAGCATAATTGTTAGAGTTTTCAGAAAGTGGAATTTTGACCACAAAATAGCACCTTCAAATCTTTTTTGCATCTCTATGGTTTTACTTGATGCTGAGGTCTGTACATTCTTGTGTGTTGGTCTCACGTTGCTTTATGAAGTTTGATATTATCATAAGTCTAACACAAATGTCTTAGTATATATTTATTGATTATTTAATTATTTAAATACTAAACTTTAAGGGTCCCAGATACAAGCTAGTGTCTTAAACAAATCACTGCATGAGAAATTCAGAACTTCAATCACAGAAGGACAGACTTATAAGTTTGTGAACTTTGTAGTCACACCAAACTTCAGTCAATATAGAGCAACAAACAATCCTTTTAAGATTACTTTCACTCCACAAACATATGTTATAGAGCAAGCTACTGCTATACCTTCCTACTCTTACTCTTTCATGCCTTTCTCTGAAATCATGAAGGCGGATCAGGATCATCAAGTGGATTATCTTATTGGTGTCCTCTTTCTCCCATACTTTGCTCTTGCAGATTAATGCATTAAGTTTTTCTATGCATTATATCTTTGACCTGATTTGAATTTATTAATTGTAATGCAGATGTACTTGCTTTCTTTAGGAGCATTGGTATATTAGAAGAATTTTTTTGGGATAATGAAACTAAGTTGAAGCTGAGAATGCTGCTAATTGACAATGAGTAATTGTCATTTGATTATTATTATGCAAAGTATTTTCCCCAATTGGTATTGGACTGATAATGGATCTTCACATTTTGTATTGTTTTTCAGACAAAATGACATGGAATGTGTGCTATTTGATGATGTTGATTCGATGCATTCATGGCCCTGCTGCAAAATAATGAAACACCAGTTGTTATTGTTCTTAATCTTGCTAGAGTTGACTTTTCAGAAGATGGTAACACCTATAACTACTATTCGAATAGTACTATTGCTGATTGGCTTTTCAGTTTGTTCCTTTTTCCATGTTATATAGCATATAAACCAATTTTTACAAATTTACAGGACATCCAACAATATATAGCTCATTTAATGCAACCAAAGCTTCATTTAATCCACCATCAAGGAGGTTAAACAATTCATAGAAAGGTTCAACCTATTCCAAACCAACTATAGTTGCTATGAGCTTGCTTTCTAAATACTATCACATTATGTTGTCTTCAGTTTTCTTTCTGCACTTAATACATCACTGAATCATTCCCTTTCATGATATAACAGCTTCAAGGATGGGATTTCACCTGTGTTGACTTCTTTGAGTCAGCCCATGCCATCCCTGTCAAGCCAGTTGTCAAGCAGTAGTTCATTGCACTCTCAAAGAAAGATCACTATATCTCATATAGCAGAGCAAGAGATTGTCAGTCAAAATTTTTTGGTTCCACACTCTCTAAATATTAAACATGTGATGAAATCTGATGCTGACTGTATTTCTTTTATTACATATAGAAATGAAAATCAATTGATTACAATATTATACACTACTTAAGTCTTTGTATCTGATAGATATTGAAGTAACATCAATCATTATAATCACAAAGCCATATTATTGATAGGGATCATCTTTTGTAATCACTTGTGAGATAGTAAAAATTGAAACATGATATGGTTGGACCTATGATGGCTGCTCTAAGTGTGGCACAAAGGCTACATCTAAAAACTTAGCTCTTGTCTATCCTAACTACACCAAAAATCTCAATTTAAAATTGAGCCAAAGTATAGTTTCTTTCATTATATATTTTTATTATCTTCTTTAATATGCAAGCATATATGCAAGAGAGCTAAAATACTTCTTTGCGTAGGCTTAAGGTTCATTATGTTGTCAAGGATGAAACTGGATCTGTTTCTGTCATCTTTTGGGATAAGTTAGCTGTTCAATTGATTGAGAAAATAGTTGCTGAGTTGAAGCTTATCCTCAAACAAGTTTGAACTTTATACTTTATCTTATAATACTCATATGTATGAATGTATTTTAATGGTAACTTTACTTATCCTTTAGGAAAAACGTGAATATGATTTCCCTGATGAATTGGACAACCCTGTGGGTAAGAGTATCTTACTGAAACTTAAGATCAATGATTACAACAAAAGCACCCAACCTCTAGCATTAGTGTTGGTCAATTCGCTATATGTGAGGATTTCATACATCAGTTCATGGAAGCAACTAATGAGGTTATCTTATAGAACTTGGTTATCTTTATTAAGTTGTTTACCTTATTATTTTTTCTGGTTGAAGTTCAGAAATTTATTTCTTTATGTAAATTCATTATTTTTATTGATGAGAACATATTGTTAACTAAGTAGGCCCAACCACTGGGCACACATGCACCTGTTGAACAAAATGCTTATGAAAATCTTTCCCAACTTTCTTCACAGAGAGAACAGATTCAAGAGAGCGTGTTAGTTGACCTTACAAATCAAATCACACATGCACCTGTCAAAGGCAAGAGAAGGACCATACTGAAGAGGAATGTTGTTCTGGATGATATAGCCTCTAACCCCCTCCTGTAATTATATCCGAAATACATGATTAAAATGAAATAGATATCAATAACAATCAAAACTCATTTACATTCCCATCCTTAATATAGGGTTTTCACAAATTTCTTTCACAAACACTTTAACCTGGTCTCATAATCATATTTAGAATACAATTACCTCGTGAAGAAAAATCACATTCATATAAATATCAAAATGCACAATAATAATACCGGCAATTCCAGGTTCATACCTTCACTAAAGATACGTAGGGCACAATTGCCCATTACAATTCCTCAACGGGGATTACACAAATCCATCTCCAATATATAACCAAATAACCCAATATACATCCAAGCACATATACATCCAATATCCAATTATACATAATCCCAACTACCATAATAACCAACTACCAAAATGACAACCCGAAGGAGTCCTCGTCGCCCTTGGATGCTTGCTCCATCCTCATTCTACCTTCCCTGTCTAAAATATTGGTAGGGGAGGGTGAGATTCTAGAGAATCTCAGTAGGAAACAAATACCAGTATGCATGTAAGTAAGTGTTTAATGCATGACATGCTTACAATACATAACTCATGCTTACACACAATGACAAATCTATAAGCTCAATGCTTCGAACAACATACATATGGTCATAGCATAAATTGAAACATAGCTTCAAATTATTCATACATGTTTCATATAATCAAACAAAGCAATCACATGCATCAATACCAACACAAATATCATATACATGCAGGAGAGGTAAGTTCCCTACTCTTGTACTTTCCACGTATGCTCTAGCACCGGCTACTCACGATCAGGGCGAATACCGAACCCTATAACCAAATCAAGGACATATGGTCATTTTCTATTCCAAATCCTTATTTCACATCACTTAAAGTTGGTTATTATTCACAACCTTTAGGTGGCTATAATTAGCTCAACGAAAGCCTAAAGGATTGGGATGTATTAGGTTGGAAATCACCTTTTAAAATCACAAAATACTGAAAATGGGGGTTGGCTACAGCTAAGAATCCTCTGGCTATAGCCAAAATGTGCACAGAAGGTTTTTGGCTGCAGCCAAGAATTTCTGGCTGTGGCTAAAACGCACACAGAAACTTTTGCTCTACAGCCAAGATTTTCTGCTGCAGCCAAGGCAACTTCAAAAATTCATAACTAATTCTAGAAAAATCAAAATGAGGTGATCCCAAAGGCCATGGAAATATATTTAAGTCCTCTTCATAGAAAAAATATGAGCCATTACTGGAAATCACCACAAAAATACAGAATTCCCCAAAATCCACTACTGCCCCAAAACTTTGGACAATCATATCTCCCAGTTCCCAAAACTAAATGGCACAAATTTTATGTCTATTTTGAAGCTTGGGATGTGAAATTTAAGATTGGAAAGTTTTATAATTTTCTGACATCATATGTTTATTCAAAATGCCAACACAAATAAACTGCCCAAAACAGACTTCCAAAGGACAGATTTTCCAGTTTTGCAACCAATGTGTCCAATCCAATTCAAACCAATTCCAATGATTAAACACCACAACATGACACCATTTTCAACTTAAAACAACATTCAATTCCACCATTTACATGCCACACGAAAATACCATAAAATCAAGGCAAAATTCCAAAATTCTCAAAACTCAACCACTAGTCACAAAACTTATATCAAAAGGCTTCAAATACTCACCTCTTTCCATTTAGCCATAATATGCGCCCTCCCTCTATTTTAGGTCAATTTAGATGTTAATCCACAATTGAGCTTAAATACAGGATTTTAGCGCTACTCACAACACATACGAGTCACATCATATACCACGTTCTCCAAAAGTGTCTAATTAATGATAATCACACTCACTTTTGGAATCAAAATTCCTTAATTAGATTTTGGGGTATTACATAGCCCCCTACTGCTCAAGTTCCAACTGTTAAATGTCCTGATGAAAGGGCTGTAAAAGCTATAAAGCAAGAGAAGTAGATTATATTATAGTGTCATGCTAAGGTGTCCCTTTGAAGTTGTATTAGAGTTAATGTAAAATTTCCATTCTAGTGTAGTATTATGTTACAATTTTAGTGAGTCCTTTATAACAGTTGTGTGTTCCTTTTCTTAGTTGTCGTGATGGTATTAACATTATATTTGAGTCTGTATCCTGGATAATAATTTTAATGAATTTCGTTTCCATTTATATGCTATAATTATCACTATCATTTTCGTATATTGAATCTTTCACTGTCACTGTCTAATTATTCCAACAACAACAACTACACTTCAACTTCATCCAGGTTTAGAACTAACACTTTAATTACCATTCAATATTGGAATGCTCATACCTTTATATATCCTCCACCCAGTTAAACCAGAAGGTATTCTGCCCATTTAGTCAAGACTGTGTCAAGTAAAACAAAATTACAAGCAAGCTGAATATGTCATATTCTAATTACATTAATTAATGATCAATAATACAACTTGCGGAATTAACACACTTGGCAATACATGTATCGACGAAAGATGCAATCGGCGCAAGGAAGTAAAAAAAAATATGTCCTCGCCAGAGAGCCATAATGAAACTACAACATCAATAAAGACAAGGAAACTTGTGAATCTATGCAAGGTGGCTTAAAACTACACATGATAGCAGGTCAAAGACTAACTATTAAATAACTTAGTTGTTACTTTGTTAGTATTGTTAAATAACATATATTTGTTACAGGCTTAAAGTTCTCTAAAGACATCAAAGTATCTGGTCAAACAAACCACCTAGAAAATTGTGAAGGAAAGGTAAAGTAATTGACTTTTTTTATGCAATTAAATATATACCAATACAAGATGGCTATAGACATGTCTCTATCACCACATCGTTTTGACCACATAAAGTGCAGAAAAGCAACCATGTTCCACTGATTAGTAGCTATCTCTGTGGTTTAAATGACATAATCTTCAAACTTACAATTGAATACGTTAGTCTCTATTTACTCTTCACATAAGCCCATCAACATTCATTCTTCGTTATCTTACTTAAGTTGGAATTCTGTCCAAGGTTGAAAAGGATGATATATGTACAAATCTATAAATCCTAATTCCTGTGATGAAAATGTACAATGATCAAGCAAGTCCCTTCCAAGAGAATTGCGTACCTGGTATGTTGCTCATCGACTATATAACATTTATTCAATGTTTATAATATTTGCAAAGGTTGTGATGTTTGGTTTTCTGTCATTCGACCAGCTCATGCTCAACATAAACATTCTTCTACATTTGTCATTAGTCATGCCAGCTTCTTTGCTGGATTTCCTAATATAAAATGATCAACAGCTCTTTAGGACAAAAACATGTCTTCAACCTTAGCAAGTTCTTCCAACAATGATACACTTGCAAGTTATTCTTTTTTTGGATTCATGTGTATGTTAGAATAATATAACTTAAGTGAAGAATCTCAATAGTGAGAATAATGTAATCTTTTTGTTCATACACCTAAAACTTTACATTTTTTTATCACCATGGAGTATATTTCAGGAAGTTTTGATATATGTTTCGGATTATGAATTAGAAAGTCATCCAGAATGACAAAATATGCTACACTATTCTTGTGAAAAATTAGACTCATCATTACCCATATTGTTTAACATCTTAATTTTAATAATCTTTCACAATGGAGTACTTATACTGCTTTTAAATTGATGTTCCAGTAACCAGTGGTGGCCTGCCTAATTCACCTTCTTCTGCAACACTTTTGGATGTAGCTACTGGTAAATATACTCATCCAGAATCAATCTTTAGTTCTCAACAAGGAAAGAAACCTCGCAAGCAACCAAGATTGTCAACATCATTGAAAGATATAACTAATGTTGCATCAAACTTATCTCTTGAGTTTGAGAAAACCGAATGTATATATACATTAGAGCTGTTCAATTGTTATGATGAGATGTAACTATTATCCCAATTAAGTATGCACTGAGCTAATATGATATCTCTCCCTTCTAAAGCATCAACCTTAGACCAACAGTTAAGGTGTCAGCCCTTGACCCGTAAAGTGCTAGATGGAGAGGTTTAGAAAGTAATAATGAAAAAACAATCAAGAGAAGGAAAAGAATTCACCAAGGATCGTTTCAAGGTTACTATATATTGTATTTTTTCATCATAATTATATCATGTCATTCCATTGTATGAACTTATAAGCTGATAATCTGCTACCACCACTTGAATATGATATTTTAATAGAAAATATAGCAGTGGATAGAAACCAGCAGATTCCTTCTGTGGACTACATGAATCTGACTCAGTTTGGTATAAGTTCTTAATGTTCTTTGATACTTTCTATTTGTACTTAACTTTTGAATTACATTATTATTTGCATTTCTGTCTCCACTTTAATTATCACATTGAATATAACCATGGGTATATATTTGATAATTTCTCTTATTATAATACAAAAGGGAGTAGAGGAATCATGATGTAAAATTATTAAGACAGGGTAATTCTTCAACTTGGGATAACAGTAGATTTTATTCAATAAGCACAAACTTTAACAGAGGTTAAATGTAATTTAGATGACGTTGGCACATAGGGGTTCCAGCTATGTGGTTTCAAGACCCATGGTTTCCAGCTATATGGTTTTAGCAAAGAGGTTTCTTGAAAACTTCAATTTAACTTACCTAGACTCGATGCTCAATGATAAAAACTCAGTAAGGGGGTAAGGAATATGCATTTAGTTTTTATTTATAATCTGAATAACCTGCAGTTTAAATAAAAGTTATATTCCCACTTTAACTTACATCGACTCCCCATAAGACAGAACATCTAATCAGAGTTGTTAAGAGAATAAGCAAGAGGGTCAGGAAAAAAGATTGAAAATGTCAATCAAATGTAAGCTTAATTTATACGCTGAATAACCTACTGCCCTGATTCCATATTAGTAGGAAGGGATCTTACAAATGAATATATACCATGACAGTGCACTGAATAAACCGAACAGTGAATTGTTTCCTTTTAAATAATAGTATGGTTTGCATGGCTAAGTAAGGAACAAAAATAGCTATATATTGTATAATGTAGATATTATTAGTTAAAAATAGCTATATCTTATTAAAATCTACTGTTGTTATTTGGTAAGTTGAAGCCCCACCTCAAGCAACATATTATAAAGATATTGAGTTTCAAATTGGGATGAATTAGAGTGATGACGAATGTTAGATCTCTCATGTTTTGATGATAACAAATGATGGTATGAAAAAAATATTTGATAAACAAATAAGGTTGAATAAAGTAATAACAGGGCAAATCATTATTTGAAGTAAGCATTGGAGTAATGAAGAAAGGCCAAGAGAAAAAGCTGAGAAACTTCATTACTGGCAAGTTTTCTAAAGGGTTACTCGAGTACCGGACAGAAACTTGAAGTAAACAGAGTCAACCTTCAAGTAACCTGCTAACGTTACTCGAGTAAGCACTCGAGTAATAAGGTAAATAACTTCCAGTTGCTCTCGGCCTGCCAACGTTACTTGAGTAGCTACTCGAGTAACCAGGTAAATCACTTGCAGTTGCTCTCGGCCTACCAACGTTACTCGAGTAAGTACTCGAGTAACCATGTAAAAGACTTCAAGTTATTCTCGCCCTGCCAATGATACTCTAGTATGTACTCGAGTCCCCTGCTTCAAGAAATATGTTGCTCTCGGCATTTTCTATCCTGCTAATGTTACTTGAGGAGCTACTCGAGTAACTCACTGTGGTAAGCAAAACTTGCAGGTAATACTCGAATAACTTGATCTGCTTTTGTTACACTTCACTCAAGTCACTACTCAAGTATGCAGGTATTCAATCACTGATTTAAACTGGATTACCCAAGTAAGTAATCGAGTAATATGCAGATTTATTTACACAGAACTTCAAGTCACTACCCGAGTAAGCTATACAGAAAACTTATGTTTACTTGAGTAAGTACTCGAGTAATAAGGTAATCAAACTTGAAGTGCTCTCGGCCATGAAATCCTACCAACATTACTGGAGTGAAGCATCGAGTAACATAAAGTTTATTTGAGAGTTTACTCAAGTTGCTACTCGAGTAACCTATGAAGAAAAGTTTGTCATACTCGAGTAAGTATCCGAGTAAACAGGTATTTCCAAAGGTTTGTAATTTTGTTTACTCCATGCACTAACCGAGTAAAGCAAAGTTCATTTATTAACTTGCATTTTATCAATACTCTCACGATGATACTCGAGTAAAATTTAATGAATACTTGAGTAACTACTCGAGTATGCAAGTCCAGAAATTCATAATTAATTCCAACGTTCATTGATTTGTTTCGTATGTAATTAACCTTTCATTATATTAGTATTCTTAGCATATTTATAGATAAACAATGAAGAGATCTTACCAAATAAGGAAAGTCAAATGCAACGTTCAAACACTACCTACCACCTCCTACCGCAAACGGATATTTTTCAAATACTGGAAAAGTCAATAGTGGTTGCACACACTCTAACGGATAAGAAGAAAATGTTCCAACGGTCATTACCAACACATCTATATATATAGGAACATCCAAATAGAGAACAACAATAAGAACACACACACGAATGTATTATCAAGTTCACTACTCTGTTTTACACTTATTTGTAATTCTATACTTCAGTGATTCTTATTCACTTTGTGAGAGATATTTTATTCAAACTCAATATTTGTTATTGAGGTAATTTAAGGTTGTGGAACTTTGAGTTGAGATTGGATTACAACTTGTAAGGGGGAGCGAGTGTCCAGGCGAAGGAACTTGCTTGTACTGAGGTGCTAAGAACCCATTGAATCTTGGAAGTTATAATGAAACTCTCAGAAAAGCTCTGAGGACTGGACGTAGGTCAAAGTGGTTGTGGCCGAATCAGTATAACTCCCAGTGTACACTTCGGTGATATTTCTCCTTACTCTTTACTGCTTTATATTCATCGTCAAGTTTTTATATTTGCAACGAAATTTTAGTATCACCCAATTCACCCCCCTCTTGGGTGAAACGCTTGCTCTAACAACGAAGACATTAATACAGGTGGTCAAGATGGGGGTAAGCATCAATACACATGAAAATTATGAATTTTAGTTATTAATACACTTGTCACTTTATAAGGATATTAATGTCTTCATTGTGTTCAAACACTAGATGAAGGTACAATAACACCTGACCTCGCAGAGGTGAATTCATCTTATGGGTGCTCTCAAGAATTTCAAGGTAATATAACTACCATTACTTAGTAGAATGCATATGTTTACATATCTTATTTTGATTAACTCTCATGTCACAGGGTATATAGATGAAGGAGATCAAATTTATGAATGCAAATTTTGTGGAGCATTACTCTGGTATAATGAGAGGATTAAGAAGGACAAAAATCAAGGAGAGGTGAACTTATCTTCTCTCTGCTGTTTGAAAGGAAAAGTTGTCTTACCTAATATGAAGAGTCCTCCTCCATTATTTGAAAAGTTATTCTTTGATAAGAAGTCAGTTGAATCAAAGAACTTCCATGAAAATATCAGACAATACAACATGTTTTCCTTCACATCTATGGGAGGAAAGATTGACCATTCAAAGAATTCCGGTGGAGGACCTTACTCTTTTGTCATGTCTGGAATGAACTACCAAAATATTGGTAGCTTATTACCACCTGAAGGATCAAGACTGGTGTACTCATAATTATACATATTTGATACAGAAAATGAAATTTGTAACAGAATTGCAACAGTTAGGTATGTTCACTTAAAATATGACTGTTAAGTACATGCA
This sequence comes from Inga leiocalycina, assembly GCA_963242795.1. Classification (NCBI taxonomy): domain Eukaryota; kingdom Viridiplantae; phylum Streptophyta; class Magnoliopsida; order Fabales; family Fabaceae; genus Inga; species Inga leiocalycina. The sequence goes on along the minus strand of OY725330.1, from coordinate 63,503,212 downwards.
TTACTTTCAATTATTTTAAGTAACAATGATATTTTGTTATGTGCAGCAAATTCCAAACACAATCTTCAATTGATCTAATTATAGTGGATCAAATAAAGCAACAATTGGATAAGGTAAATCCATTTGTTTAGTAATATCATCTTGCATCATCAATGATTCATAGTCAAAATCGAACACCATTGAAATTGTATTTGTTGGGGACAAGACAAACTGATGGAAGAATTTATAACTTTCTTGTTGCTTCCAAGGTTGCAGCATTAGTTGTTGGTTATATAGATATGGCATATAATGTGCGAGACATCATTGTTCAAAAACACTCTGGGAAAACAAAGAGGATAAATGAATTGCATGCATCATACCTTCCATTACAATATCCAGTTCTTTTTCTGTTTGGAGAAGATGGTTGTAGATATGATATTGAGCATAGAGAAGAAACACTTAGTGCAACTAAGACAAGAAAAACTTAGCATGCGAGAGTTCTTCTATTATAGGCTTATGACCAGACTTAATGAGAGGTCAACTCTTTTGCATGCTTCTAGACTATTACAGCAGTTCATAGTGGATGGTTACACAATGATTGAGTCTTAGAGATTACTTTGGGTAAGAACACATAAGAAAGAACTTAGAGTTGATTTGTACCAGGGATTATCTGATGCAGTAATAAGGGGAGAAAGGAATGTTGTATCTATAGGAAAGCGGATTGTTCTTCCTTCGTCATTCACAGGAGGGGCGAGATATATGATACAGAACTATCAGGATGCCATGGAAATTTGTAAATCAGAAGGATACCCTGATCTTTTCTTAACCTTCACCTGTAATCCTGCTTGGCTTGAAATTCAGAGATTCTATGAAAAATATTCGTTGAAGCTGTCTGATCATCCAGATATATTGTCTAGGATGTTTAAGCTCAAGCTAGAACGCTTGATGAAAACATTAAAGGAGAAATTTTTTTTTGGAACTATACGGGCATGTTAGAATGTCTATTCTACATGCAATTAGATATTAATACATTTAGACATACATGTTTTAGATCACTAATTGTATAATCATAGACTGTTTCTAATCTAACTCTTAAATTTTGTTGCACAGAAATATATACTATTGAGTTACAGAAGAGGGGACTCCCACATGCTCACATCCTATTATTCCTTGATCCAAAAGACAAGATACATGATCCAGAATCAATTGACAAGGCCATTTCTGCTGAAATACCAGACAAGACTAGGGAGCCTATTTTGTATAATTTGGTAAAGAAGTATATGCTTCATGGACCATATGGTACAAGCAACCTGAAGTCTCCTTGTATGAAAGATAAGAAGTGTAACAAGTACTTCCCAAAAAAATTCAACAACATTACATCAGTTGATGACGATGGCTATCCCACATATAGACGAAGGGATGATGGAAGAACAATTGAGGTCAAGGGTGTCCTATTGGACAATAGGTATGTTGTTCCGTACAATCCATAATTGTTGAAGATGTTTCATACACATATAAATGTTGAGAAATTCAACCATTATACCACTATTAAGTATCTATTCAAATATATCAGTAAAGGTAACGATAGAGTGGTAGCTCCAATTTTTTATGAGAATAGTCATCATGATGGCCAGTCAGTAGTAGATGAAATACAACAGTGTTATAATTGTAGATACGTCTCTGCTTGTGAAGCAGTATGGCATATCTTTGGGTTTCCTATTCATCATAGGAGTCCTCCTATTGAAAGATTGAGCTTCCATCTACCAAACCAACAATATGTCATATATGGAAATACAGATAATGTGTCAGAGTTGTTAGATAAGCCAAGGGTTTGTGAATCTCAATTCCTTTCTTGGATGAAAAAAATGATGATGACAATGACGACTTTACAAAGACCTTGACTTATATTGAGTTTCCTAAACATTATGTCTATGACAGAAGCAAACGAGAATGGAAACGTAGACAAAGAGGAAATTCAGTTGGTAGGATTACCCACGTATCCCCCTCATCAGGCGAATTATACTATTTACGTGTTCTACTCACACAAGTCAGGGGTCCACGTTCCTTTAATGAGATTAAAACTGTTGATGGTGTTGTCCATAATACCTTCAGGGATGCATGTTTTTCACGTGGCCTATTGGATGATGATAGAGAATTTATTACAACCATAAAATAAGCATCATTATAGGCACCTGGTACTTCTCTTAGAAATTTTTTTTTAGTATGATGCTATGTTCTTCTCAACATCGTCCTGAGTGTGTTTGGGAGTAGACCTCAAAACTACTTTCCAAAGATTTGTTATACATTCCTAGAAATGATCCCATGTCATCAAGTAAGTTTGACATTAATCTTTATTTACATTTAAACATTTTATACCTTTATTAATACTTGATATACTATTAAACATTTATGTCTTGACTATGATATTTTCTTATTTTGATGTACCAATATCCAGGTGTCAATATAGCTTTATTTGATAAGGAGCAAATGGCATTACAGGAGATAGATTAACTAATACGCAAGAATGGAAAGAGTTTGACCGACTTTCCTCCTATGCCATTACCAGAAGAAATCAATGCAATTGATGTTTCTAATCACCTGATTCTACAAGAGTTGAGTTATGACAGAAATGCTTTAAGTCTTGAGGCAAATGAACTTGTGAGATCCTTAAATGGTGAGCAAAAACAGATTTTTGATATGATACTCGCATCTTTGAAAAAGGGTCATGGGGGTTTCTTCTTTGTTTATGGATATGGTGGTACTGGAAATACATTCTTGTGGAATGCATTGTCTTCCACCCTTAGAACAGTTGGAGATATTGTACTTACTATTGCTTCAAGAGGAATTGCAGCAACTTTGCTACCATATGGTAGGACGGCACATTCCCGATTTGCAATCCTAATTCAAATTACCAAGTCCTCTGTCTGCTCTATAAAGCAAAATTCCCCTTTAGCAAACCTTATACACTGCACAAAGTTGATTATTTGGGATGAGGCTCCAATGGTTCAACGTTTTTGTGTCAAGGCATTTGACACCTCTCTCAGGGATATCATACATTGTGATAAGCCATACAGAGGGAAGTGTGTAGTTATGGGAGGTGATTTCCGTCAGATATTACCAGTCTTTCCTAAAGGAACAAGAGGTACCATAGTAAATGCATGCATTAATTCTTCATACTTATGGGATTATTGCACCATTGTTCACCTCACAAAAAATATGCGATTGACTTCCACAGCATCAACCACTGACAATACTAAATTAACATCATTCTCACAATGGTTACTAGATGTCAGTGATGGAAAATTAGGGAACTCACAAGATAGCATTGCTGAAGTTGAAATCCCTATTGAATTGTTGCTATCATATTGTGAAGATCCAATTCAAGCCATTGTTCAATCAAAATATCCTAAGATCTTTGACAATTTACATTCAAATGCATATTTCAATGACAGGGCAATATTAGCACCAACCATCGAAATGGTGACTCGTATCAATAACCATTTGTGTTCCCTCTTGCCAGGTGATGCCCATGAATTCAACAGTTGTGACTCTGTTTGTAAGTCTGATGAAGATTGTGATCGCTTTGACAATTTGTACACCACAGAGTTTCTTAACATAATCAACAGCTCTGGTTTACCACCACATAAGTTGATTCTTAAAGTTGGAGCACCAATTATGCTACTGAGGAACATTGATAAGCCTTCTAGATTATGCAATGGAACCCGCCTCTGAATTAGTCAGTTGGGGAAGACTGTTATTAAGGCAGTCACTTTGAATGGGTCACATCCAAATCAAAAGGTTCTCATTCATAAAATGGATATGAATCATTCTGAAAGTCGATGGCCATTCCACATGCAACGAAGACAATTTCCAATAAATCTTTCATTTGCTATGACTATTAACAAGAGTCAAGGGCAGTCCCTCCAATATGTTGGATTGTATCTTTGCAAGCCTGTCTTTACACATGGCCAGTTATATGTTGCATTGTCTAGAGTTAAAACTATGGAAGGCTTGAAGATAGTTATTGGTGATAATGACAGCAGGGAAAAAAGGACAAAAAAAAATGTTGTGTATCAAGAAGTGTTTCGAAATGTGACTTAGTGATGGCTTCACTTTTACCACTGTACCATGCATGCATTAGTCATATGTTTGAGATTCTGTAAGCATTATTTTAAGTAATACTTTGACTGAAGTATGGAAATTTTATTTTATTTAGAATTAAGCAATGCAATTAACACAAGCATCCCGTGCAACGTACAGGGGAGAACAAGCTAGTTATTATAAATAAGTGTATATTTGTCTTTTAAATTTGCAATCCTTGATTGAAAATGCAATACAAGGGGAGGTGGCTTTACAGCAATCCCATTTTTGTAGTACTCTCAATCCCAAGTTATCTTCAATCCATCATACCAAATAATATAATTTTGCCCAATTCATGACCTAATCCTAATCCCTACCCTTTAGTGCTACATAACCAACAAGGCCTAAAAGATAGAAAGGTGCACCCAATGATTATAATACCAGAGAAGTGTGAAAGTCGGATTGATTTTTTTTAAATCAAAATGAAATAACATAAATTCTCTCATATATATATGTATATATATATATATATATATATTTGTATATGTATATATATATATATATTTTTTCTCATCCTTCAGCAAAATCTTCTTACCCTCCTCCAACAACCGCAACGGCGGCCTTGTTTAACAATGGGGTTTTTGTTCGCAGGCAAGAGGTTCAACATCAACCTAAAGCGAAGATAAGCATGAGCTTTGCAGAGAGTGGAATGTTTCTAAGATCTACAGCAACATTTATAAACCAGCTAAGTAAAAGATGCGACTTGTTTGCATGGAAGTTCATCTAGCGATGAACAGGAAGAGATTTGGAGAATATTATAAATGAAGTTGAAGATGTTTTGGGTTCTTCTCCCGGTGCTGAAGTTGTTGAGGAAGTCATACAGGACAATGGGGGTTAGTACGGAGCAACGCTGGCGAAAGAAACTCTAAAAGACATCTCAAGAATGATTGTGGAAATGAAGGGAGGTTATATTTTCTAGACAAAATTTCACTATTAATTTCAGTCAATTCCAAAAATATTTTGAAACTTCACCACACCCGATGGTCAAAATAAAATAACTTTTTGTGGATAAAAGATAATGATACCCTTACTTTATTTGTCTTGTAAATTGTCTTATTTATCTTGTGAATTTTCATTTTTTTGGCCCAGTCTTGTGAATTTTCATATTTTTCTTGTAAATGGTAAAAAATATTTTTAATTCCGTAGGTTCTTTTGAATCCCTTTACTTGTCTTGTAAATGTTCATATTTCTCTTGTAAATTTCCATATTTATCTTGTAAATGACCAAAATATTTTTAATTCTCTAAGTTCTTTTGAATCCCTTTATTTGTCTTGTAAATACCCTTATTTGTTTGTGAATTTCCATATTTTTCTTGTAATGGCCAAAATATTTTTAATTCCCTAGATTTTCGAATCCCTTTATTTATCTTGTAAATGCCTTTATTTGTTTTGTAATTGCTCTTCTGAAAAATTTAAAGAAGGATATCATTGTTTTTTCACCTACAAAAATTAATTTCATTTTGACCATGAGGGTGTAGTGAAGTTTTGGAAAGTTTTTGGGGCTGAATGAAATTATTCTACTGCATTAGGTTTGGTTTGATATTGCTGAGTTTGATTGGATCCTGTTTGATTGATTTTTCAACGAAGGTGGTTGTAAATTTTGGAAGTGGTTGATGGTGGCTTGTTATTTGGTACACTAAAAATGATAATACCTAATAAAATGTGGTTAATGCTTTAACAGAACTTGTGAATGACATGAAAGTGTGGATTTGTTACTTAGTAAATGAAAGCTGGTAATGCCTAATGAAATGTGGAAAATACCTTAATAAAACTTGTTAATGACTTGAAAGTGTGGATTTATTACTTGGTAAACGAAAGTTGGTAATACCTAATGAAATGTGGGAACTGCATCGGCAAAACTTGTAAATGATCTGAAAGTGTGAATTTGTAATTTGATAAACAAAAGTTTGTAATACCTAATGAAATGTGGGGAATGCCTTAACAAGATTTGCTAATAAATTGTTCCCACCATCACCGACAAGGGTTGTTCTATATATGAGGGCATTTGTGTTATTTCTTTTTAATTTCAAAAAGAACAAATCAGGCTCTTACACTTCTTTGATATTATTAATATTGAATGCACCTTCCTATCTTTTAGTATTTTTCAAGTTTTTTATAAGGGATTTTCCCAAGAAAATTTTATTCAAAAATTTCAAATTAAAAAAAAATCCCATCAAAAGATTGAAGCCCTCCTTTTTTTTTTTTATTTAGGGAAAATTTCATATCAAGACACTCGAAATTACAAAACTTCAAATTAGTGATTTGAATTTCATAAATGCCAATATCCTTATATACCATTTTTCATTTTGGTACTCCTTCACTCCCCCTCTTTCCCTACTCGTTGTCTTCATTGATTCTCCTACTCCTTTTGGCTTCTCTATTTCTCTCTCTGATTTGTGTGTCAAGAAGCCATTTATAAGTCTCACACCCTCGAATATTTGTATCATGCACATGGTCTTCTTCCTCTTTGCAACCTCACCTACCTACTAGCACACACAACCTTCCCTGTCACACCCTAAATTGGACCACACAGGTTGGTGGCTACCCACCAAGGGTGGACTCACAAAGCTATCCTTAGCCTCCTCCTACACGAGTTTCTTTCACCTTCCCATGTTTCGAAGCCACGACCCTGGAGTCATAAGTTGCGCCCCATATGAGACATGGTAAACCCTTGGCAAGTGGTTACCGTGTCTCACATGGGCTTTGCCTTATGACTCCAGGGGCGTGAGTTCAAGATGTGGGGAGGTGAAAGAACGGTATGTAGGAGGATGCCACCTATAGCTCTTGTGAGTCCATCCCTCACCAAGGGTGCACAATAGGCCTAGGTTAAGGGGGGTGTGACATTCCCCATCACTATTGTCAATACATTTAGGACCACGATTTACCCTTAAACTAGGTCCTACATTAAAGAACACTAGAAGAGCCCATTTGGATCAGGGAAAAATTGGGTTGGGAAATGGAAAACACGATTTTCCATTTGGTGGCGAACGTTTGGCGAGTGATTTCTAGCAAAAAACATTTTGGCACCTGAATTGAATTTCATCTATATAAATGAAAATGTGTTCCATCCAATTTTGGTGGGAACCCATATCATTCACCACTGAAAATTGAACAAAGACACAAATACCCTTTGATGTGATATAAAAAAGTGGCTCCATGGACAGATATTGAAGTGTTCCAACTCTCGAACTTGGAGGAGAGAAAGAACAGAGGAACGCTCTTTTGCTTTGGCATTGAGAAGGGCGTTGATCAATAGCCAACAACAAGTGGGTTTCTTTGATTCATGCTTCATGTTCGGTCATTGTCATTCTTGTGTTGATGTTGTCCTTGAATGTTATGCACCCATTGTTTGTGGTTATCTCTGTTGAGGAAAGTGAAGTGCTCATTCCTCATTGGCACTGTATCTAAGTAGAGGGAGGTGATCGGAATGTAATGGGTAGGGGAAGATTTGCTGGAATATTGCTTGACTATGAGGCACCCATATGGTGAATGTGGTTAAAGATGTTGTATTGTTGACAAGGCAAGTAGTGGTGACCAGATGCAATTGATGGGTGCACAATAGTTGAGAGTAAAATTAGATAACTCTTCTATAATCATGAAGTACCAATGACATAGGACACTAGGAGCAAAATGTGATATTATTTCCATTGTCAAGTGGCTGTAACCACATGTGGGTGATGAGTATGTAATGATTAAGAGTAAAGTTGTTTTAATCGCACATAATCATGGGTCACCCATCAAATGTATGTAATTAAAGTTGTTCATTCATTTATATATGATCATATGCAATTGGTGGGTATCTCGTGGACAAGAACAAATTATTGCTCCATTATGTTAGGAGGAAATAGGGGCATATAGAGTGCTCGATTCCACAGTTTGACCATGACGTCCCCATCACCTGCTTCTGCTTAAAACCATTTTTGTTGTCCGCGTTTTTGGTTCCCCCTTTTAATAATTTTTTTTTTTACAATTTTGCTAGCAAATTACTCTTTTTTAAACAAAAGCAAAATTGTCATTAAGATCATATTCCTACCTCATTTTCACCATACCAAACACAAAATTTCCTATCACTTTTCAAATGCATACCAAACATCTTTATAGTAAAATATTTTCATTTCTCTTCCTTTCTTTTCCTTTCCACCAAATTACGACAGGTCCGAAGAGTATTATTTTTCAAAGATGTTCTTGTCAGGTTTTCTCATTTTTTCATCCGAATTAACCTTTAACAGTAATATTGTTAAAAAAATATGGATTCATTCCATCCATTTTACAATAATAAATGTCAAACAACGGTTAGACGAGACATTTTTTTCCCTCTCCATGGAACACCCAAATGCATCCTCAATTATAGTCAATGTTCTCATTTAAAAAAAAAAAAAAAAGACAACGTTTAAAATGCAACAAAATACCCCGAACAACTTTAGAAAAATAACAACATTAAATTCCCATTAAAATTAGCTACAAATGAACAAAACCCTCGTTGCTGAGGCAATTATGTAGCTGCTTCTGCTTAATTTTAAACGAGACATCGTCTTCATTTTAGTTTACATCCAATTGATTTCTTAACAAAGGAAGACTCGGCAAGATCGATGGCGCAGGCAAGAGCCGCAGCTTTGTTCTCACACTCTCTTTGCTCATCAGCTGGATCACTGTCAGCCACAATTCCTGCTCCAGCCTGCAGATGAGCAATCCACTCCCTACGTTTGTTCACATCCTTGTACGAGAACATTGTATCAAAACGAGCATGGGTAGGGAAAACTATGGTCCTCAGAGCAAGGGCAATGTCCATAGAGCCAGAAAAAGATATGCCTCCAAATCCACCACTATATGGTCCCCGTCTTGCCACTTCCAACTGATCAATCAACTCCATGGCCTTTACCTGGTACCAGGTGAATTTCTTAGAATCAATCAACTCCATACTTTTTTTTGGCCTGATAGAAAGGAAATGCATTACTTGAACAAGAAAGATGAAAAATTACTAGATAAAAACGGGATCTAAGTTCCAGATATCTTGCTTCACCAATTAAATATCAGAAGCATTAGCATACTGTAACATTAACCCATAATATTATGCTTCACAATCCTGTTATAAAAGCAGTACTTCTTTTGAGCCCAGCAGTAGAGGACTGCAGAATATTTTGCCATAGCAACTGGCAAAAACTTTTTTTGCTCATGAAAAAACCAATATGGCATTTCAAATTAGTTGGTTAAATCTTTACTCATACAGATTTGTTCAGAAAAGAAACAACACCACCATTACACCAGTAAAAGAATCCAGACTGGACCAGATGTTCAAACCACTAAACCGGTACACAAATGAACAGGCCACCAATCTAGTCCACTGAAAGGGTTGAACTGTCCTCAGCCAAAAGATCTTCACTTTCCACCCCTACACGCCAGAAATGAGACTTCCTAAAAGTTTATATGGGACCAGCTGGTGCCAAGGCCATGACGTTCAAACACTACCAATTCCTTATACAAGATAATTCTAAACATTTTAGGACTCTATCTAATGTGAAACTTGAAGGAAAGAAAGGAACTAAACACCAGCCAAATAGATGCCTGTAACTGATGTGAGTCCTTTTAGAGGTGCCTTAAACAAATATTTTAAATTTTTATCATAAATTGATTAAATAGATTTTACAAAATCTGTTAAACAAATTTTTATGTCAAAATTTATTCACAAGCCTTAAAAGTTAAAATGGTCAAATTAACTAATTTTAAGATAGACACAGTTCAATTTTTAGTTAAAATTTAGTAAATTTTAAAAGTTATATTTTTTCAACATATAAAATGATCCATCAGGTTATCTCCCCCAGAGGGAGAGGGAGGGAGCCCACCTTCTGACTTATTTGGTTTCCTTATGTTTAGTGAATATCAGAATTCAAGGGCATTAAGATCTAGGCAGTCTTACAGTGCACTAAAAATTACCTTTGGCGCTCCACTAACTGTACCAACGGGTAACGCAGCACGAAGTGCATCCCAGCTTGTTAAATGATCAAGTAACTCCCCAGTGACCTGCAAAGACAGACATGTACAGTTTTCATAGTCATAGATACAATCTTCTTTACTAACTCCACTCATTTATTGCTTTCAAAATGAAAACTGGAATTGCTTTGAAACTGTAGCTCAAATATAAAATCAGCATCTCTTCAAAAAGCAAACTGGGCATGAGTAGCTGGGATGCAGAGACGTCAAGTCTCTGTTGGACTTGGGTCAGAATTTATTTAGTATAGCCCATGTTTGAATATTAGAGCAGACCATGTGAATGGGGGGTGTTTTCGGTATTTCTTAGTTGGCAGTTAGAAGGATGGGCGAGGGTACATTGCAGGAGGGTTGGCTGTTGTGAGGGGAGTGGGAAAAACTGAGTAGTGGAAAGGAGAGGCATGCCTCTCAAAAGGACGGGATTGGGTCTTTTTCTTCCTTGTTTAGTACATTACTCATTAGATGTACGCTCTGGAGTAGTTTCACAGTTGAGTAATACTATTTACTAGTCTTCAAACAACTTGATTTACCTTCCTCACTAGCGCATCCAATGGCCTTTTTTGTACGTGTCCAAACCACCTCAAATAATTTTCTACCATTTTTTCTTTAATAGGTGCCACTCCAACCCTTCCTCGTATAAGTTCATTATGCATCTTATATTTCCTTATATGATCACACATCTATCTCAACATCCTCATCTCAGCTACCCCCACTTTGTGCTTATGTAGTCCCTTCAAAGCACAATGTTCACTACCATAAAGCATTGCTGGTCGCACAGCAATATGATAAAACTTCCTTTTTACTTTATCAGGTCTCTTCGATCACAAATAACTCCGGTAATTTTCCTCCATTTAAACCATCTAGTCTGAATTCTAAGATTAACATCACCATCAATTTAACCATCTTATTCTAAAATTGATCACAAATATCAAAACTTTGTCACTTGTGGAATGACTTGATCTGCCATTTTAACCTCCAAATCACTTCTTACTATGCTCTTATCAAAAGTACAATGCAAATATTCTGATCTACTCATACTCAAACCCTTCAACTCCAAGGTTTTTCCCCTTAACTCAAGTTTAGAATTAATATTTTCTCTTGACTCGACCGTAAGAACAACATCATCAACAAAAAGCATACGCTTGGCGATTTCTTTGAGTATAAGCTCATTTAGAATGTCTAAGACCAGGTTAAATAAATAAGGGCTCAAGGCTGATCCATGATATAGGTCAATCCTTATAAGAAAGTCATTTATCTCACCTCCAGACGTTCTTACCCTAGTTGTTACCCCTCATATATATCTTGTATGACCTTAATATATGCAACACACACACCTTTCTTTTCCAAGAATCTCCAAAATAAATCTCTCCAACCCTTCCTTTTACCCAAATTCTTTCCGCCTTATCCCAAAAGTTTTTTGCTGCACCTTTTTTTGTCCATCTGCATCAACAAGGATTTGTTTTCCAATTTCATGATAGACCCATTATACTATGAATCTTGAATAACAAAGAGCATAATGACGTTAGAAGTTCCGCTTGTAAGCATTCAATGTATACATATTATGTGGTTTGAGACGAAAAAATTGAATATCCAAATTCCCATCAGTCGCATCATAAAACTTACAGTTGAACTGATGTGCATAACATGGGAATAGCGCTCAATATTCATGAGCTTTTCAACTATAACAGAACCAGGTTTGGAGACCTGCATATCCACATCATGCCAAACAAATGATTACAACAATAAGACATAATGTTATGAATTTATAGGCAATAAAAAATGTCAGTATCATCAAAGAATACTAAACTTGGAAGCAAGTACCACATAGCACATTAAAAATATATGTACAGCAGAAACATATTGCTACTTGCTTTTCTAATTTTTTTGTGCGTAAATGTGTTTGCTCCCCATTTTCTGCCATTTTGCACCTCTGACATGTCTCTTGTGTGTTTCGGTGGGAGTAATGTGTCTGGGCCTATCATATGCTTATAGTGGATACTAACGGGATATGATTTTGATCCCCAAAGAATATGGAATAAAAATAAAATAAATTCTGGAAATGGAAACTTCAAACCTTCCCAACATCATTCCTCCCCAAATCAACGAGCATTGTGTGTTCTGCACGTTGCTTCTCATCATTCAAAAGATCTTTCTCTAACATGATATCTTCTTCAGGTGTTTTACCTCTTCTAACAGTCCCAGCAAGGGGGCGATTGGTAATTTTCCCCTGTCAATAAAGATATGAAAGAGGCATTAATACTTCTTGAAACTATATACAAAGTTCAAGATGTTGATTGAAAACCTCAAGAAAGAAGAAGCTCAATAATAAATAAACAAAATCTATGAACAAAAACATGGACTACTACTATCATATACTAGCATTGAATTAAGGGTTAAAAGGCAAAAATTCCCCTGAAGTTTCCACCTATACTCCCTGGGCACCAGGAAGTTTTCAAGGGAGCAATTATATCCTAAAAGTTTCAAAAATAGGGCAATATTGACTCGCCCTAACTAACCCAAACAGTCAACGTTTATTGATCAAATTTTGCAGAGGTGGCATGCCTATGTGGCATCCACTTTACCCTTTTTGTTTCCATGTAAGAGTTTTTAGTTGAAACAAAAAACTCATATCACAGATTGATAGATTAACGATATCGTAACCCGTGATCCGTCTTTGTCACGAAGGCAATAGCTTGGGTAACAGAGAGAACCAAAGGGGAGGACGCCAGTGTCGGTGGCCAGAATCAGACACCAACTACATTGAGTTCAATCGAGGGGTTTGCGCTTCGCATGGAGCTGAAGGTGAACAGAGGAGTATTGGTCAAAGAAGGTGGAATCTTGCTATATGCAGAACTTTTGATGGCCGTCGAAGATGAACACGTGGGAGGGCTTATCATCATTGGTTGGAGGAGGAACCTTCATGAGCGTGATGGAGGGTGAGATAGAGGCCGAGAGCAGGGTGGCCCAAGTGGAGGTACGACGGACGAAACCTTTAAGCAAATCATACCCTTCTCCCACCAACTCCCCTAACTCAAGCCCACTATCATCACTCATCACCGAATTCGTAAATCCTCCCAAACTTGCTCATCATCATGTTGTTCAGTGGCCCAAAATGCAGCAATTCTCTCACCTTGACCTCACCATTTCTTCCCATCTTGTCTCCGATTTGAGCCACTATTTGGAGCCCGATTGTGATTTGGAAATGCCCGAAGGAAGCAATCCTCTTTGGAGAGAACATATGGGTGGCTGACATTCTCCAGAGATTGCTCCACTACTTTCCAAACGATGCGAAACCCATTGCTCTGTGGAAAAGAGGAGGTAACCACAGTAGTCATTCACATATTTGTAAGTTACTTTCAAATGTTGTAATTTTTTAAGAGAGAACAAAGGATTGTAGGAGCTTTTGAAGAAAGAACAACTGATTTGTGGTTTCTTGCCAGGAATAATCAATGTCGATCATTCACATTCACATCAAAAAAGGAATAGAGAGAGGAGAAAGTAAGGGTCGCAAGGGGAGAGACAAGTGAGTTGGCTACGTATTGTTGATGTAGGATGAAGAGGTGGCATGTATTGAGTGCCATGTTAATCAAATTTAACAGTCAAAATTAACATTTTTAGCAATGGGGGAGACATTGCATCGTTTTTTAAACTTCCGAGGCAAAATTGCCACCCTAAAAAACTTACCGGTGCTCAGTGCCCATTGGTGGAAAATTCCGGGGCATTTTTTCCCTTTAACCCTTAAATTAGATGAAGAAATAAGATGGAGGCAATTATGTTTAAGCAATTCTTGCACAACAATGTTACCTTTTTCACTCGTGTAAGAATTTCTGGACTTGAAGCAACAAGGATACACCCTCTGGCCTGGTACCAATATACTTGAATAAATTAGACCATTTGAAAGCAAATTTGAATGCATAACAACAACAACTACTACTACTACAACAATAATAATAGTAAAAAAAAATGAAACAAAATATAAAGGAGTGAAGAGAAATTGGAAAACCTGTAGATAAGTCATGTATGGACTAGGATTAACAATCCTCAATGCTCTGTAAACTTCAAATGGGTCTGCAAAAGTCCGCCGTTCAAACCGCTGACTTAGTACAATCTGAAAGATATCACCAGCCAAAATGTGTTCTTTCGCCTGCAGCACTGCCTTCTTGTATTCATAACTTGTCATGTTTGATGCCTCCAGCTTAGAACCAAAAAGATGAGTGTACAACCCTACTGAACCTGCTGGCAGCCTTGGGCTGAACATTGACAAGTATCTTGTAGTTCATAGATAATCAAACTTAAAACCAAAATGTACAGGGGGACAACAGCACTCACGTAATTATATCATGCACCCTGGACACTAGTGTTTCCAATCGGCTCATTCCATCATTGAGAGCTTCCTCAGCAGAAGAATAGCGATCTAATCGCACCCAATGAATCACAAAAGCTTTCTGGGTTCAACAAGCTCAAATTAGAAAGAGTTATTCATTAGAACAGTAATTCCAGTAAACACTTGAATATAATCACAATATTGCCTCTCAACCCATTTGTCGCATTAAACCATTTCTCAAAAAAGGGTGGTGGAAGCCGAAGAAAGAGTAAGGTTCATATAATTGACTTACAAATCTGGTCACAAGCTTTTTTTATGACATGAAACTTCATTTCAAAGGAATAAATTAATGCAAGTTTGAGGAAATCCTCTCAGTTTATTCACTCTTATTGCCAGCCTCGTCAGGATATTTCATATGTAGAAAAAGGAAAGATGTCACTCAATTAGTGAACTGTATTTCTTTACAAATCACCAAAAGTAAATAAAGTCATAATCCTAGAAGAAATTCAATTGCAGAGCACATTGTTCTAGGGTGATATGAAAGTACCTTCTCAACATGATCAAACACAATCACGTTATCATAAAGCCCCAGATGAACATCAGGAAGATTTCTGTCATCTGCTGGGGCAGTCAAGAATGGAAGTTTCTTCTTTTCTACATAACGCACTGTATCATATGAAAAGTATCCAACCCAACCACCTGGTAAAAGGAAAAAAGTAAATGTATGTACGGCAGCGAACTCAATAAAATTGCTTAGGTACATGAGCGGATTCTGCTGATAAGTTATTTTATATTCATTTTTCTTCTAAGAAGTTGAAGTGACCCAAAAACATGCATCACGGTGTACAAAGCAGGCAGCTTTGTGAAACTTTTTTTGTATAACAAGGAAACTTTTTTTGCCCAATCTGCATCTGGCAAGATGCAAACAATGTGGAATTTGAAAAATAAATAAAAAAAGAAGCATGATTTATGAATTTGGCTGCCTAAACACTACCAAACTTTTAAGATTAATATATCTTATAAAATATGAACAGAGGAATTGTAGCAAATAAATTGAAAGGATACCCTATTAAATTGTATGCATGGGTAAAGTTCTACAGAAATATATAGTCAAAGTTCATACCACAAAATGCGTCTGGAAGCCCCTCAATGAGTTGAGGTTTCCACTGATCCATGATTCTTCTAGGAATCACCATCGGATCCTCCACAATTTCTTCAGTCCTGCATCCTTCCTCATGGTCCATTATCGTAACCATGTTCTCTTTTGCGACAATTTCCATTGTCGGCTGAGCTCCCACTACACTGTACCGGCCCTAATATAATTTATCCAAATTAAGGGCAAACCAGAGACATCTTTCAAACAAAATAAATTTAATAAAATGGAATGAAATGCTTACAATACTGGAAACTTCAAGGCCAGGTTCAGCAGACTCAAACAGAAAACTAGGAGCATCTCTCTCATCCTCCTTAACCAAACACCGGTAAGCAAGAACAGGGGTGAGGTGATCAGAAAAAATACACCGGTATAGAGGAATAAGATTCCCCGTTTTAGAAGCTTCAACAAACTTGTCTGCATTATCAACTGGATGAAATGGATCGTAAGGATTGCCGCTTAAAAATGTAGGTCAGGCCCCATAAAATTAACCAGTACAAGGAAATGAACTACAGATGCATGATACATAATATAACGGTATGTGATAGAATAAACACTTGTATGACGAGATGAGCCGAAGTTAAAGCTCCAAAAATGCAATAAACCCACGATTTGTCATCTATTTCTCGTTACTCAGAATCATAGAAACCAAACAATAGGAATTGACAAGTTGATAAACCATTCCAACAAGCTAGATAGAAAAGTAATCGAAATAAAACCACATCAAGAAGAAATGTGAGTATCACCTAAAGTAGAAGCAAGAGCTGAGCATCTAAGAGGACGGCGACACGTAGAAACGCCATTGGGGCTCCGGCCTGATCTCGAGCTGCCACAGTTGAACGTAATGGACATTGGTTGAAATCGTCCAGTTGCGAGTGTACATGCTAGGGTTTCCATAAGCAGAGCATGTGAGTGCGAGAAATACGTCTGTGGAGTGTGAGGCAGTGGGTGATCTGTAGACAATGAACCTTCCTTTCTGTTTAATCTTCGCTTGGGACTCGTGATTTTTCCCGGGGAGGGGGGGTTTTGGATGCTTCCCCTGCTGCCTCTGCGCCCTTCCCAATTGTTTTTTTTCGTGTTTTTTTTTTTATTATTAGATTCTACATAAAATATGAGATATTTTGATATATTATAGGTAAAAACTAAAACTGTTTTCAATTTTTTATGCTTTTTCAAAGATTTAATGCTTAAAGTGGGAAAAAAAGTACCATTTTTCTGAAAGATCTTTGAAAAATCATAAAAAATTGAAAATAGTTCCATTTTTTACCCACAATTTATTAAAATGTCACGCATTTTATGTAGAACCTAACGGTAAAAAGAAACAAAAAAAAAAACTTAGGAAGGCCCCCAAATTGGTGGGGCAGCACCAAAAGCGCATCACCTACCCCCTCCTGATTTTTGCCTCGACCACAATAATGATGTTGTGGTTGGCAAAAAGAAATAATGGTGTCTTGCTTCGATGATTTTTCCTTTGAAAAATATCATTAAAGTTTCCATAAAAAAAAATAATACCAGAAAAGTTTTATTGATAAGTGAAAGAGCTACTATTGATAAATTATGGGACTTATTTTGATATTATTTTTCTTGATTGAGACCTTAATGATATTGACCCTAGATACCCAGAAGATTTAATTGTCAGGTTATTTTGAAAAATAACCTCAGCCCCTAAACTTTAATTGCTAATATGGAATACAAATATGCCAATTCAGTTCATAAAAAGCCACATCACTAGAAGTAGAATCTTTCGTAGAGAGATTAGTGAGAATGGTAGAGAGAGAAAGGGTATGCGCACAAGCTCTTTGAGTCAACAGGGGAAACAAGCTGAAACGGATGACAGACCTACGTAAGAGGAAGATGAGATTTTGGGATGAAATATTAAGAGAATGAATGAGGATACTTCAATGGATGTTAGGCAGGGGAAGGATAATGCAGCCTTTCCTAGAAGGGGCATGAATGATACTCAGATGGAGAATACAGGAAAGGTGAGGAGTCAAATCTCCTATAAAGCTAAGATGCTACGAAGAGAGGAAAAGGGTGGCACGGAGATGGATTTTGAGTGACAGATAAGGAAGTGGTTAATAGAAGAAGAGATAGTGCCTTTACTATCAGAGGAGCAAGCAGCTCAAATTGGCAAGGGACATACCTAAACTCCATATTATTGATGAGAGACTGAAAGATCTATGTCGCCCTTGGAAAGGTGCCCTTATTATCATGTTGTTGGGGAAAACTGCCTGAAGATGATGAGGGATCAAGTTCACTAGTTGTTGAAGTCAAATAACTTCAAAATCATAGATTTGCCTAATAATTACTTTGTGTTTCGAATAATTGATAGTGCTTTGACAAGCAAATTGTTGTTTGATGGTCCGTGGATTATCTAGGGTCATTGCTTAGCTATTCAAAAATGGAGTCTGAACTTTAACCCCTACTGTAACAAAATCAAATGAGTTATTGTTAGAGTTAGGGAATATGATAGGAAGAGACCTAAAAGTTTATTTGAATACACTAGCACAATGAGACAATTCTAGTAATCAAGTAGAAAGAGAGATGTGTACTAGAGTTAGTGTAGGGTTGATCTTAACAAGAAGTTACAATATTAGTTTATTGTGAGGAGGAGGATGTTTATAGTGTAACTCCCTACCTTGGAAACCGTAATTAAGATTTGAGAGTGCGTAATTGAAATGAATTAGAGACCGACGGATATATTTTTCTCAAATTTCTTTTCTAAAATTCATTCAATATGGTCTCAGATTCATCTTCCGAATCTAATTACCCTGCGCAGTTAAATCATATTCATATACACACACATACACACACACACACACACACACACACACATTAGAGTGTACAGCAAAAATCCCTGCAACCCTAGGTTTTATATATATATACATATATATATATATATATATATCAACACTAAGGTTTACAGTTTCCCATAAAGGGGATTACACAAAAATTATTCCAGCATTTACCTCCCAAAATATGTATACAGTAATCTCAAACCAAAATTCGATAACTAATGACCCAAATTATATCACTGTAAAATCCCTAATCACCCTTGGTCGTCTCCTTTCCCTTTAAGCCACTTGCCCTGTTTAAATGTTAGTCAATGGAAAGAATGAGATTCTAAAGAATCCCAGTAGTAATAAATCACTCATACCACACATGATCACATAGCATGCAAGTAAATCATAAAGCAGCAGCATCATCACATATCACACCCCACCCTCATCCCCTTTAACTGCCGGGAAGGCACGCATTCCTTACCCTAACCGTTGTTAGCGACTCAGAGACTATTGGCGTGGCGGTGCCTACACATAACCATACAACTCACATATAGCCTTTCAGCTTTCATAAATAGCCTTTCGGCTTTTATAAATAGCCTTACGGCTTTCACATAGCCTCACAGCTCACAAATAGCCTTACGGCTTTCACAAATAGCCTTTCGGCTTTCACAACCACAAATTTGCAGCATCCACAACCATCACAAAACAATGATAAACACACATACAATGCATCACATATAGTATAAGGTAAAGAGTCACTACCTTGCTCTTTCCAGACTGGCGCCGGCGCCAGTTGCTAGTGATCAGGGCAAATGTTGAATCCTACAATTCCAAATGCATCATTTAGACACTTCCATAGTGTTTTTGGGGGGTTACACGAGTCTATAATGAAAATTTACAAAAATGCCCCCGGGGACCCGGCCCGGGCCCGTTGTACCTGATCCGGCTACATCTTTCCTGGAATTCTAACCTGGGCTATTCTAGCATATTTCCACCCAATGAATCCATTTCTGGACTTGGAATTATCAAATTCAATGTCAAATTACAATTTGCCCTTGGTAGCCTCACTTTAAGGGTTTCAGGGGCATTTTCGTAATTATGCTTTTTCGGCCTTTTCAGAAAAAGTGACCAACTGTAACCCCACCTAATTTTTCCTCCTGAATGCAATAGAACCATCAAATCATTGAAAATCCAGCTCCTATCCCCATTTACCTACTTGGCCAAAACTTGTATAACAAAAAGGGAAAATGTGTTTTTCTTGATTTCAATCCATCAATCCCCTTCTTTTCACTTCTAATCCCATGTTTAATGTAACCCCCTGCCGTAATTATATCCGAAATACGCGATTAAAGTGAAATGGAGACCAATAACAATCAGATAACGTTTACAAACCCATATACCAGACGAGGTTTTCATAAATATCTTTCAAAATCATTTATAACCTGGTCTCACATTCACATTCCGAATACAATTACTACACGAAGATAAATCACATTTAAATATATCAAAGTGTACAACAATAACTTCCCGGCAACTCCCGGGTTCATACCTTTACATAGAATTCATAGGGCACATTTGCCCTTTACAATTCCTCAAACGGGGATTACACAAATCTCAACTCCATACATGCATACTCAATACTCATCCAATATACAAATACAATATCCAAATATACATCCCAACTATGATAACCAACTACCAAAATCTATAACCCAAAGTAGTCCTCGTCGCCTTTGCCTGTTTGCTCCAATCTCGATCCACCTACCCTGTCTAAAATGTTGGTAGGGGAGGGTGAGATTCGAGAGAATCTCAGTAGGAAACAAATACCTATATGCATGTATGATATGTGTTTAATGCATGACATGCTTGCAATACATAACTCATGTTCACACAATGACATATCTGCGTGCTCAATGTTTCAACAACATACTCATGGCCATAGCATAACTAGAAACAGAGCTACAATCATTCATACATGTTTCACATAATCCAGCAAAGCAATACATGCATCAATACACAAACACAACATCAAAGCATGCAAGAGAGGTAAGTTCCCTACCCTTATTCTTTCCACGTAAGCTCCAGCATCGCTTACTCACGATCAAAGCGAATATCCAACCCTATAACCAAATCAAGGAAATAGGGTCAATCTAAATTCCAAATCCTTACTTCCATATCACTTAAAGTTGGTTACCACTCACACCCTTTAGGTGGCTAAAATAAGCTCAACGAAAGCCTAAAGGATTGGGACGTACTAGGTTGGAAATCATCTTTCAAAATCACAAATTGCTGAAAATTGGGTTCTGGCTGCAGCCAAAAATGGCTAAAAATGTCACAGAAACATTTTGGCTGCAGCCAAGAATTTCTGGCTGCGGCCAGGACACACACAGAAAGTTTTGCGCTGGAGCCAGAATTTTGGCTGCAGCCAAGGAAACTTCAAAAATTCATAACTTGCTCTAAAAAACTTGAAACAAGGTGATTCCAAAGCCTATTGAAAGATATTCAAGTCCCCTTTATGGGAAAAATATGTCTCATTACCATAAATCACCACACAAATCAAGATTTACACAAAATCCAACATTGCTCCAAAACAGAATCCAGTTTCGTCCTCAAACTTTAGGCAAACATAAATCCCAGTTCACAAAACGAAATGAGACAATTTATATGTCCATTTTGAAGCTTAAGATGTGAACTTCAAGACTGGAAAGTTTCATAATTTTTAGAGACCATTTGGTCATTCAAAACGTCCACAACACCAGACTGCCCAGAACAGAAATTCAAAAGACAGAATTCCAGTTTTTGCAATTGCTTCCAATGGTTCCCATTTTCATACCAAACCTCATTCCCACATAAATTTGCACAAGGAATCCATTAGAAATACCAAATCAACCAAATTCACATTATATTGACATGTTTCACAATGAATTGCAACATGTCACACAATTCACAATACCAACTCTACATTACAATCTCTTTCCATTTCAAATTCAAAACCAATTTCAATGATGCCAAAACATAATATGACACCATTTTCATCATCAAACACAATCCAATTCATCCAATCAAAAATCACATGAAAATCAGGGCAAAATTCGAAATTCACTAAACTCATCCACAAATCACAAAACTTAGATCAAAAGGCTTCAAATACTCACCTCTTCCTCTTTCCCAAACCAATTCTTTGATTCTTCATCTTTCCAAATTTCCTCAAGCCATCAAACACCACCAATCAAGAATCTAAAACCATAGAGATGAAGCTCTCATCACTATGAACAACATTAAAGAAGAGTGTTTAAGCTAAAGAGGACCATAAACCAACCAAAATCTCACCTTAAGCTTTCTCTTTCTTCCTCCAAGCTTGCACGTCCATGGAGACATAAGAGAGAGAGAGAGATGAGTGGATGATGAAGATGAATAAAGTGATCAGTTTTTGGGCAATTAGGCCCCCCCAAAAACGTCCAAATAAGGGAGAGAAAAGAGAGGAAGAGTGTTGACTCTTTGACCCAAGATCAAGGGTCCAAAACTTGCCAAGTGTCACTCTCTTGTTCCATCTTCATGAGTTCACATAGGCCCTTGCACACATGATTCCACCCTTTGATCTCTACACAAATCAATCCTAACCATTGATCTTAAAGTTACCAATGAGTTTCCTCTTCGGTAACCGATCAATCGGTCGGTAACTTTACCGTTTTGCCCCTGATTATGGCAATCCACTTGGACTCACCATCAAAATCATTTTCTCATTCATTTTCTTTCACAATGCGCCCTCCCCTCTATTTTAAGTCAATTTAGAGGTTAATCCATAATTAAACTTAAATATAGGGTTTCAGCGTTGCTTAGAACACATACGAATCACATCGGGTGCCAACTCACACCATAATCTCCAAAAGGGTTCATTCATCACTATTGACATCCACTTTTGGAGTCATTAACCCTTAATCACAATTTGGGATCTTGTTAAACCGGGGCTTAGCAATCCACTAATCTCAGGCTTATTCTCTAGCCTCAAGTCTCAAAATTCGGGGTATTACATTTAATCCCTTAAACAACTTTTAAACATAATTAGTGTGAATTTGGGCAGCATAACCCCTTAGAGTTTCATATCCCAAAAATCACAAACCATGGAAATCAAGCCATAAACCCAACCAAACTATCACAACAAGCAATAATCATCAAGAAACAATATGTATTGAAGTTCACCTTGTTTTCTTTGGCTTTCTCTCTCTAAATATGGTTGATCTCTCTCCCCCCCTCTCTCTCTCCCTTCTTGATTTTATTTTCTACAAGTGTTAGTCATGAAGGAAAAGAGCCTATAAGAGGTTTCCTATTAGTTAGATAGCATACACAAGTAAAATTCACCATCAACTCACCTTGTCTTGGCTTGGATCACTTGAGCTCTCACTTGTGTTTGCCTTTCACATTCAGCCCCCCCTCTCTCTATTGCCTAATGTCAACTGCAATGAGCTCTTGGAATAGAAGGAATAAGTGTAATAAAATATCCCTTACACCTCCTTCCAAAAATGATATTTTAATGGGCTTTAACATGTGCCATTTAACTTGATCATTATCTCTTTTCCTTTAGCCATTATGCTTGGCCGACATTGAAGATTAGGAGAGAATAAAATATGTACTTAATTATTTCATTCATCCTCCTCCACATCCTCTTCCACACAATTTATTTTGAGTTGCAATATTTGACCACTTTTCTTTTTGTTTTGACCTTTATCCAAAAATCATTCTTGTGTCATATTTCCATTTTATTTGAACCAATGTCTCCTCCCTCTAATCAGCCCATATTTACGTCACTTAAGGGCCCAAATTAGAGTAAAATAGGCTGCTCACAAATTTCCTCATAATTACAAGGTTGCCATCACAAATTTTCCCATTTTTGGATTTTGTGTAAATTCTAGCAGATTTTCTGCCTAAACTTTAAAAAATCATAACTAATTCTAGAAAAATTGAAATGGAGCGATTCTAAAGGCTATGAAACCCTTATTGAGTCTAGTTTGAAGGAAAAATATAGCATTTTACTATCTGAAAGTATATCATTCCCAGATTTAATGTCTTTGACCGCTGCTCCAGAAAATAATCAATTTCGCTGGGCAACTTCAAAAATTCATAACTCTTAGCTCAAAAATCAAAATGATACAAGTATGTGTCCAGTTTGAAGCTTGACATGTGAACTTTAAGACTGGAAAGTTTCAGAATTTTTAGACACCATTTGCCCATTCAAAATGTCCATACAAACCGACTGCCCTGCATAGAACTACACTTGACAGTTTTTTCAATTTCCAACCAATGTATCTAATGGCTCCAAAATCAACAATCAAACTTATTTCGGCACAATTTTTCAGAAGGAAACCATTGGAATTACTAAAACAACCAAATTCCAAAATTGTTTTATTCAGTAATAATTGCATCCACTTTTGAAGTCATTAGCCCTTAATCTCATTTTTGGGTCATTACATATAGTAGAGTATGAAGGGCTAGAAACCATTTGTTTAAAATGTGGTAGATACAACCACAATGTAGAAGAATGTTCACTTAACAAGATAACAACGGAGAAAAACTCACCGGAAAAAGCTCCGATCAGCCTGGAAGACGTTGAGGTGGCTCGATTTCTCAAGAATGGCAACTATTGGTAAGTATGCTAGGTGTCACAACCAATGAGGAGTTTGGTGTTTGGATGAAGGCAACAAGGACATTTCGATAGTGACCCATAAAAGGAGTTGCAGAGAGAAATCCAAATATGAAGCCATAAGAGAAGGGAGGTCAAAAAGGGTAGAGAAAAAAGCTACTACTGGTTCGAGATTTGATATCCTTAGGGAAGAGGAACCAGTTGTATAGCCATATGGAAAAAAAGTTGTTAGCAAGAACAAGGAGCCTATTATAGTGTGGAGGCAAAAAGAACCTATTCCTCAAGCTACAATGTAGGGGATTTTCTTGGTGCCCCATGTTCCGTTCCAAGGGGAAAGTACAATTCAGAAGGGCAAAAGTAGCAGAAGGGTGACGCAAAAAGAGAGAGAAAAGGTGACAAAAGTATTGCGGATAAATTAAAAATAGGGTTTTAGAAGGCCAAGAAATTGGGCCAGAAAAGATCAGTCTAATACAGCTGAACCCAGTACAATTAAAAAGCTCAATAGCAAAAGAAAAAAACCAATAAAAAAAGAAAGAAAGAGGGGAGTCGGGACTAGGCCAAAAATAACCTCTCCTTTATTTAAAAGAAAGCATGCCATCAGGGATCATAAAGTTGTTTTGGAGTCCATTAATGACATAACATTAACGGATGCCACAAGTAAACAACAAACCAAAACAGGAAAGCCCAGGCTTCCAAAACTGTCCCGATGATCCATCCAATAAAGGGCCAAAACCCCATTATGCAAAACTTACAAGAGAATTGGAATGTCTAAGAAACTCCGATGGTTGAAGAACATCTAGACAGGAACAAGGAGTCCATTGACATGGTAGAAGAAAATCCCTTTAATGAGCAAAAGAATGAGATGCAGCTAGAAGAGTCCATGTAAGTGGGTTCTAATTCTTTCCATCATTATTAATTATAAAGAGGAGTTGACTGTGTGATATGTTAAGTCTACTACTCAATTACTTCATGTCTAGATTTTGCTTGCTTCCTCGAATAATTAGTTTTAGTTCATATGCGTATATGTAGAACCTTGCTACAGAAAAAGGAGAGTTTTATGGGATGAAATTGGAAGGTTGAGTGATAGTATTCAAGAACCATAAGGTAGTGACTAGAGACTTTAATGCCTATATGTTGACCAATGATAAATGTAGAGGTTTGACACCTAATTACACATCCATAAAGCAATTTGGGGACTGCATAGCTAGTACAAATTTGATGGAGGTTGAATATGTGGGGATTGATTCACATAGGGGAGGAATTTAATGAAAGAATAGATTAATTGGGTGTTTTCCAATGTTGAATGGAATAATTTATACCCTTTCACAAAAGTCTTGTAACCCCCGCACTAAAATGGCCATAATAGTGTTTGCACAAGTGTCATAAATTAATTAAGAGATCGAGAATAAATAAAATTTTTTTTCTAAAACCTATATAGTACAATCTCCATTCGCTTTTAAAACCATTTGGCCTGTTCGGTTCTGTTACAAACATCAATATCATAGTGTTTAGCAAAAATTCCCAATATTTGCCCAGGATATATTTATTAACTAAAAGGGTTTTACAGAGAATCATTGCCCATCTCATTTTTCCTTATTAGGGATTACAATAAAACACTATTCTGTGATTAATATATATACATTTTTCCAAAAGTAATAGCCAAAATCCAAAAGTTAAAGATTACCATCGGCAATCCTAGTCGCCCTTATGTGCTTGCTTGTCCCTTGATCCACTTGCCCTGGCTAAAATTTGGTTAATGGAAAAAGTAAGATTCAAAAGAATCTCAGTAGTAACATTTCATGTATATAATGCATAATATAACAAAACATGTAAGCAAAAATCACAATTCAGCAACACAGTAGCATTCAATCATGACTTTGTTCACAACCGTGAAAGCATGACAATCACTAACAACAGCATTCAATCATTACCATAATCACTCCCATGATAGGCATGACAATCAGCAACATTAGCATTCAAAGCCGGGACATTCACCATGACTTAATCATTCATTCAAAGTCGGGCTATCCGTCGTGACTCAATCGTACATTCAATGATAAGTACACACATGCAATGCATTAAACATGATATAGAAGAAAGTGTCACTACATTGTTCTTTTTGTTCGAGTTTAGACACAGGCCTTCTATGTTCCAAACAAATATCAAATCCTATAATCATAATTAAGGACGACAAGTTATCACTTATCCTAATACTTAAATGACTTTAAAGTACTTAGATTTGGTTATTATTAAAGTCCCTTAGGTAGCTGTGAAAGTTTCTAACAATAGCCTAAAAGGATTGGGAAGTACTAAGTTAGAAACCACTTTTTCAAAAATTACAAAGTTATGAAACTTGGCTGCTGCCAAAAACAGCCCAAAGAGTTTTTGGCTGTAGCCAAGAGTCTTCTGACTACAGTCAAATAGAGGTGTGAAAGTTTTTGGCTGTAGCCAAGGATCCTCTAACTGCGGCCAAAAGCAAGACAGAAGCTTTTAGGCTGTAGCCAAGAACCTTTGGTTGCGGCCAAGGAAATTTTTGTTTCTTGGCTGAACTTTCAAAACTCATAACTAAATTTAGAAAAATCAAAATGAGGTGATATCAAGTCCTACTTAAAGCTTTTTAAGCTACAGGAAAAATATGAATCATTGCTATCTATAACCATAAAAATACAAAATTCAACAATTCTCCTTGTTATTCCATAATTGATTCCAGTTTTGACATCAAACTTTAGAAATTCATAACTCTTACACTAGTACAAAATTTCCTTTTTAGACTGCCACATTTAGACCGGTTATGGCGGATAAGGTCTAAAAAATTTGATTGGTGGCAATTTTATAATTATATAGAACTTCTTAAAAAAACCAATCTTAAAAAAATGATTTAGACCTGTTATAAATAAACCCGATCTAAAAATATCAAAATATTTAAAAAATTAAAAATTTGAAAATTTTAAGACCGGTTATTATTAATAGCAGGTCTTAGATATAAAACATTTAAGACTGGTTTTAATAAAAAAACGGTTTTTAATCTGAAAAAATTTAAAAATTTTTTCCCCCACTTTTAAGACCGGTTTTTATAGAAAACCAGTCTAAAAGGCGAGCATTTTCGCCCGTAATTTTACTCCCGCACTTTATAAACCCTTTCTTCTCTTTTCACCATTTCTCTGTAAGCTCTGTCCCTGCTTATTCTGAACTCATTCTTTGCACTTCGTTCCTCATTTGCTCAACTCTCCTCCGTCATTATCGCGGCCATTGTTGTGTTCGTCGTCGTTCTTCTTTGATTATCGGCACTCTCTTCCGTCGCCACCTCTATTCTTCATAGTGACCATTCTCCTTTGCCGTGACTTTCCTTTGTCAGTGCCGTGAATTTGAGGACTTCATTTTAACCTTAGTCAACGCCACCATGACTTTGGGTAGAAGCTCACTCCTTGGTCTTCAATCAGGTTAGTGTTCTGTTATTTAGTTGTTGTTTAATAAATACTAATGTCCTATGAAAATGGCTCTTGTTGTTGTTTTGAGCACTTAATTCCCACAAGTTGCTGTTATAGTTTGTTAGAAACATAATCTAGAAAAAAAAATCTGCACAGCTAGGTTAGAACTTGTACAACTGCTTTGCAATGCAAGTTTTAAAACTTGTATGTATCTATATACCTTTGTTATATATGAAATGTTGCTTGGTTCTTATCATGCCATAATTTATTAGCATATTGCTAGAAGAGTAGTTATTGTCTCCTGGTATGGATACTTCTTAATTTTGTTGAAATCTCTAAAACTCTATTGTTGTTATTTTTTTGTCTATCCTTTTGTTGTTGGATATAGGGTGCTACAAGTGTTGAGATATATATGGATTATAGTTGGATAAAAGCTAAACGAATGAGTGTTGAATATGATAATGGGGTGAGGGGTTTTTTAGACTTCGCTAGAAGAAATGCTGATGATGGTAGTGGGAAGTTTTATTGCCCTTATGTAGTATGTTTGAATGAGAACCGACTAAGTGCTATAGATATATATACACATTTAATTTGTGAAGGATTTTGTAAGAGTTATACAGTATGGGTATAGTATGGTGAAGAATTAGAAATGCTAAGTTCATCTCAACAGGGGGGAGTGGACTTTGATGATAATGACATGGATACGGATGATTGGATAGAGGATATTATTCATAATGTAGGAAAAGAGGCTTTTGAGCAATCACATGCATATGGTAATATGTGCAATGATGCTGAGATGTCGCTATACCCGGGGTGTAAAAAATACCAATTGTTGAAAGCAGTATTGAAATTGGTAAGCTTGAAAACACGACATGGATGGAGCGACAAGTGTTTTTCAGAAACACTTGAGGCGTTTAAGGACATGCTTCCAGATGATAATGTGTTGCTTTCTCGATACTATGATGCTAAGAAAATACTGTGTCCACTAGGGATGAAGTATAAAAAGATCCATACATGCCCTAGTGATTGTATATTGTATAGAAAAGAGCATGAAGAGGAATAACAGTGTCCAATATCTGAAACCCCGAGGTACAAATCAAATAACACCAATGTAAAAATGTTGTGGTATCTTCCAATCATACCAAAGTTCAAGTGCTTGTTTGCTAATGAAAACGATGCATGAAATTTAAGATGGCATATGGATGAGAGGACATCTGATAGAAATCTTTGACATCCAGCTGATTCTTCTCAATGGAAGAAAATCGATCAATTATTTCCTACCTTTGGTGAAGAGCCTAGGAACCTTAGGCTTGGGCTTAGCACGGATGACATGAATCCTTTTGGTAGCCTGAGCGGTATACATAGTTTATGGCCTATTTTGTTGGTAATTTACAACTTATCTCCTCTGTTATGCATGAAACGAAAGTACATCATGTTGTCTATATTGATTTCAGGACCAAAACAACCCGAAAATGATATATATGTTTATCTAGAACCCTTGATCGAAGACTTGAAAGAGTTGTGGGATGAAGTTGTTGATGTTTTTGATGTGAACAAGGAGGTTTTTAAAATACGAGCCATGATTTTTTGTACTATAAATGACTTCCTTGCATATGGACACTTGTCAGGATATTGTGTTAAAGGCCATAAAGCATGTCTGATTTATGAAGAAGGAACATGCTACCATCAACTTCAACATGGAAGAAAGGTAGTTTATCTTGGCCATAGGAGATTTCTTAGACGAGGCTACCCATATCATAGATTAAAGAAAGCTTTTTTTGGTGGACAAGAGTTTGAAGATGCTCCGAAGACATTGATTGGGGAGCAATTTTATGAAAAGGTGAAAAATATCAATGTTATCTTTGGTAAGACTACAAAGAATAGTAATGAAAAAAATAAATGGAAAAAGAGGTCAATCTTCTTCAATCTTCCATATTGGCTCAATCTTGATGTGAGACACTGTATTGATTTCATGTATGTAGAGAAAAACGTATGTGATAGTATTGTTGGGACAATGCTTAATATACAAGGTAGTTTTAAGGATAGTGTGAAGGCAAGATTAGATTTGCAAGAAATGGGGATACGAGAAAACTTGCATCCAAAGCCATATGGTAAGAGAACTTTTTGTTCTCCAGCTGCTCATACTTTGTCTAAGGCTGAGAAAAGAAGCTTTTATGAGTGTTTATATAACATCAAAGTTCCTTCAAGGTATTCTTTAAATTTTAGGAAGCTTGTGTCGATAAAAGACTTGAAGTTAGTAGGGTTAAAGTCTCATGATTGTCATGTCTTAATGCAACAACTACTCCCAGTAGCTATTCGAGGCATTGCCGAATATATTCTTCAACATATTTTGACTAGACTTTATTTCTTCTTCGATGCTATTTGTAGTAAAGTCATTGAGACAGAAATATTGGGTGAACTAGAAAATGAAGGATATCTGATCTTGTGCCAGCTTGAGAAGCTTTTTCTTCCTTTTTTTGACATCATGGTACATCTAATTGTTTATCTAGTAAGGGAGATCAAGTTGTGTGGACCTATCTATTTACGATAGATATACCCAATTGAAAGAACTATGAAAGTCCTAAAAGGATATGTGAAGAATGAAAATCGGCCTGAAGCATCTATTGTTTAGAAATATGTTTCTGAATAAACCATGGAGTTTTGTCAGGATTACCTGTCAAATGTAAGACATATTGGGCTTCCTGAACATCATGATGAAGAAGGGGGTAGACACGGGGCTACAATAAAGAGTGTTGATCATGATGAATTGCAACAAGTTCACTTGTACATCTTGAATAATGTTGATGAAGTTCAAGATTACATTAATGCTCATAAAGAAATTGTCCGAAAAGAAAATAGTCGAATGACCAAACAAAGGCTAATTATGGAGCAAAACAAAACTTTTGCACATTGGTTCAAACAAAAGGTTGACAAAGAAGAATGCGTTTCTGATACAATTAAATGGTTAGCATGTGGTCCTGAGGTTGATGTCATAACTTGGACTTCATTTGTGATCAATGGTTATACGTTTTACACGAAGTCCCTTGATAATAGGAGCACCGTCCAGAATAGTGGGGTTATGTTAGTGGCTGAATCTATACACTTCTCTAGTTCGAAAGATAAGAACCCTAGATTGGCAGCAATACCTTATTATGGGGTTATTGAAGAGATTTTGGTGGTTGATTATGTTAAAATTAAATTTCCCATTTTCAAATGCAAGTGGGTTGATGTCAACAATGGTGTGATGATTGATCAGTTGGAATTTACATTGGTTGATCTGATTAGTAGAAGTTTTGGAGATGAACCTTTTATTATGGCATACCAAGTGAAACAAGTGTTATATATTACTGATTAGGAAAATAAAATGTGGTCGTAGCTCTCCAAGGTAAAAGGGTCATTGATATTAATCAGGAAAGTTGTTCAATGAATGATCTTCTTGAGACTCTTTCTTTTTCTAGGGGTCTACCAGAATTGAATGAAGAAGATGAAACAAACAATGAACACAACACAAGAAACAATCATCATGAAGGGATATGAGAGGATATCCCTTTCTAAAACTACTTTGAAGGTTAGTTAGCTAAAATAATTATTATGAACTATATTTGAATTATGTATATTGTTATTGATATATATAAAACTACTTTTTTTGTTGTTATCACAAGAAAATGAAGGATATGAGGTCTCTTAGTGTAGATGCTCTGAAGCTAGCTAGTGATTATCAATTATGGATTACTGTCTGCTGCATGTGTTCTTTCTCGTTAGATTCCTCTATCATCAATTAAAGTGTTTTGATTATATTCTAATCTTAGCTAAAGTTTTGATTTCATTTGTCAAACTGTAATATTAAAATAGGGGAATAATGTTTAGCACCATACCTTAATTTCATATTGTGTGTGATCATGTGTTGATTTTCAATAATTTATAGTTGTTGCTTTTATGGAATATGGGGTGTAGGAAGAATGATAATATAAGTTACATGATTTGAAATTATGTTTTAAAATGCTTGACGAAATGGGAATGTGTAAAAGAGAATAATTTTTTTGCTGTGTAGGAAAATGATTTATTGTTGTTGCTTCTGTGGAATATGGAGTATAGGAAGAATGATGTAAGTATTACACCATCCAATTGAAATGCTTGATGAAAAAACTTCTGTATAAGATGTTTGTTATATAATGTGTAAGAGAAGAATTTATTTGAATATCGTTAAAATGGCTGCTTGCTGAGTAAAATGTCTTAATAGGGGAAATGACTTACTGGGTAAATATTTTAAACAGAAAAATTTTTGAAAAAAATGCAACTTTTTAGACCGGTTCTTTCCTAAACCAGTCTAAAAAGTGAATTTTAAACTGGTTGTATAAAAAATCGGTCTAAAAGTAATACTTTTTAGACCAGTTTTTTATACAATCGGTCTAAAAGGTTGCATTTTAAATTGGTTGTATAAATAACCGGTCTAAAAAGTGCAACTTTTTAGACTGGTTTCTTTGACAACCGATCTAAAAATTATTATTTTTAGACTGGTTGTTCATACAACCAGTCTTAAAACCTTTTTTTAAGACCAGTTCCTTAACTGGTCTAAAAATTAGTAGACTTTTTAGACCGGCTGTATCAAAGATCGCATCCAGAATTGGTTTAAAATATTATTTTTAACTGGTCTTAAAAGTGATTTTTTCACTAGTGCCAGAACACACATCAAAATGACCACCATAATATATCAATTTAACGCTTGGCATGTGCAATATTAGATTGGAAAGTTTCAGAATTTTTAGCCACAATTTACCTATTCAAAACATCCATGCAAACTGACTGCCTGTATAGAGTTTTTCACCAACAACATTTTTCAGTTTTCAACAAATGTTTCCAAATGTTCCAAAATTCTCATCTAACACTACTCCCACACAACTTCCACAAGGAATCTAATGGAAACATCAAAATAACCAAATTTTCATTCCATTATCATGCTCTGTTTTAGTCAACAATTCAACACAAAATCTAAAATTGCCAAACTTTACATTCAAAGTTCAATTCACTTCCATTTATCCAAGACTCAATGTAAAGCACCATTTCTATGACCAAAACATACCAAACTCTCTAAGACCTTAATACATTAAAAATAGGGCAAAAATTCTAGAAATTCAACCTTCAAACAATGGCCACAATATACACATCAAAAGATTTCTTTTACTCACCTCTATCACTTTCTCTAACTTGTTGCTTGCTTCACCAACTTCTAGATTTTCTTGAGTGCACAAACCATCACCTTTTGAAAATCTAAAACCATACAATTGAAACCCTTAACTCAAGGAACAAAATTAAAGGAGAGAGTTTTGGCATTTGAGCTTATTTTCAAGGTCAAATGACTCATCTTTTTCACAAGCTTCTTCCTCTTTCCTTTTCTTCAATAGCAGCCAAATAAGATTGCAATAGAGAGTGATGAAGATAATGAAATGATCACACTTCTATGCCCATACTCCAAATCAGCCGAAATGGAGGAAGAGGGAGGGAAGAGAAATGATAAAATATGAAATTTGACTTTTCTACCAACTCTCTCATCATCTAACCATTGCCACTTGTCCC
Organism: Inga leiocalycina; assembly: GCA_963242795.1. Lineage (NCBI taxonomy): Eukaryota > Viridiplantae > Streptophyta > Magnoliopsida > Fabales > Fabaceae > Inga > Inga leiocalycina. Next base: position 63,470,209 of record OY725330.1, on the reverse strand, counting down.
AATCTCTTTACTTCTCATAAAGTAAGTAACCATATGGTTACACTAACTACTCCATTAGCCATTTAGTCACACTCCTCATTTTTTTAGTTAGTAATTAATTTCTTCATTAATTACTGACTAATTGACCGGTAAATTTTCCATTCTTTAATTTTTCCCTGATTATGGCACATTTACTAAAATTGCTACATGACACATATTTTAATTCTTTTTCCCTTCTCCATAGGCCATTCCCTCTAATTTTATCCCAACAATAACTTTGCCACATAATTATACTAAAATACGAGGTTTTAGGCATTTCTAATAGCTAATTCAGGGTCACAATTCAACTTTAATTTCCCAAAAATGTTTTCTTACATTAATTACATTATCAATAAAAATCATTAGCCTTTAATCAAAATTGGGGTATTATAAGTCCAGTAGATGTACAAATTTGGCTCAGACCACAGGCCGCTACTTATAAGGACTACCCAGCAAAAGGAGTTTAGATTTGTTAAACCCCCTTTCAGATGCCAAGCAGCTTGATTGTTATAAGAAGATTTTTTTGAGGTGGTGAAGAAGTGTTGGAATCAGGATACTTGGGATGATAAAATACATAGCTTTACTTAGGCTGCAGAATCTTGGAACAACTCTCGTATGAGTAACATCTTGAAAAAGAAAGTGGGTCTAGTGAAGTAAATAAATGGAGTTGAAAGTGTAACCCCCGTCGTAATCAAGGTCGGGATTAGGTGTTTAAACATGTTTTATAATTGAATGAGAGATCAAGGGTAATTAAAAACTTTTTACAAAACCTGTACAACAAGATCTCTATTCATTTCAAAGTAAAAACATTGGCCTGTTCAGTTTGTCAAAAATACAATATCAGAGTAATAACAAAATTCCCGACATCCACCCTGGATAATTTCATTAATCCAAGAGTTTTATAGGGCATTATTGCCCATCTCCATTTCCCATACCGGGGATTACACAATAACTACAAATCTATAGTCAATCCAATATAAACATTTGTCTATAATGATAACCAAAAACCAAAATAAACTAAGACTACCACCGGCAATCCTAGTCGCCCTTATCCACTTACTTGCCTCTCAATCCACTTGCCCTGTCTAAAAATGTTATTTGGAAAGAGTGAAATTCAAAAGAATCCCAATAGCAATAGTTTACATATATGATGCATAATTAAATATAACAAGAAGCATGTATCACAATGAAGCATATCAATATTCAAGGCCGAGCTCATGTCACGTCCTTTACCGCCATGTCCCTTATTCAAGGCCGGGCTCATGCCACGTCTCCTCGCTCATTCAATGATTAATACAAACAAGCAATGCATTACATATAATATAGGATAAAGTGTCACTACCTTGTTCTTTCCGTCCTTGTTCAGGCGTAGGCCTTCTATGATCCGGGCAAATATCAAACCCTATAGTCATAATTAAGGACAACATGTTACTACTTATTCCAATACTTAAATAACTTCAAAACACTTAGTTTTGGTTATCATTAAAGACCTTTGGGTAGCTATGAAAGCCTCTAACAATAGCCTAAAAGGATTGGGAAGTATTAGGTCGGAAATCACTTTTCAAAATCACAATGTGCTAAAAATAGAGGTTGGCTGCAACCAAGAAACCGATGGTTGCGGCCAGAAACAGCTCAGAAGGTTTATGGCTGAAGCTAAGAATTTTCTGGCTGCGGCCAGGAAAATTCTATTTCTTGGTTGAACTTAAAAAAATCATAACTAATTTTAGAAAAATCGAAATGAGGTGATTCTAATTCCCATTGAAAGATATTTAAGTCCTCTTTACTAGAAAAATATGGACCATTATCAGAAATCACCACAAAAATACAGAATTTAAGAAATGTCCACACTGCTCCAGAATTGATCCCATATTTAACATCAAACTTTAGACAGTCATAACTCCTAGCTCACAAATCGAAATGACATGAATTATATGTCAATTTTGAATCTTGGCATGTGAACTTTAAGACTGGAAAGTTTCAGAATTTTTCAACACCATTTGCTATTTTAAAACGTCCATGCAAAACCACTACCAGCATAGAGTTTTTCACTAACCAAAACTTGCCACTTTTAAAACTAAGTTCCCAATGGTTCAAAATTCATATCCAACACTAGTCCCACATAATTTTTCACAAGGAACAAAATGGAACCATAAAAACAACCAAATTCTCATTCCATCTATATGTTCTATTTTTTGGCATATAGTCAACAAAAATCCCAAAATTGTCAAACTTGGCATTTAAGCTTCAATCAAATTCTATCTATCTAAGATACATCTCAAAACATCATATCCATGACAACAAAAAATTAAACACCACATGACCCTAATTTTCAAAAATAGGGCTAAATTTCCAAAAATTCCAACTTAACCAAATGACCACCAACTCTTATGGAAAGGTTCAACTTACTCACCTCTTTAACTTTCTCAAAGGTATTTCTTGCTTCACCAACCTCTAGATTTCCTTGAGCGCTCAAAACACCACCAATGGAAAATCTAAGACCATAGAATCGAAGCTCTCAACACAAGGAACAAGATTGAAGAAGAGAGTTTTTGCATTAGAGGTCATTTGGAGGGTCAAATGCTTACCTTTTGCAAGAGTTTTTCCTCCTTCTTGGTCTCCAATGGTTGCACGCAAGAGAGAGGGAGAGGAGAGATGAAGAGTGGGTGAAATGAAAAACATGAAGGTAGAAATTCTGCCCTTCCCTTGCCCCATACACATAAGAGAGAGGGGGAGAGAGAAAATGAGAGAGATTAAGTGTAAGGAGGGAGATAAAATGATGATCTCTTGGGACTCCCATGCTCAATTCAATTGAATTGCAGGAGGGAAGGGAGAGAGAAAAATGATGAGACCATGCTTAGTTGACTTTGATCCAACCATTCCTTTCATACATACACAACAATACCACATGTCACTCTCTCATGCAATCTCCTCATAATTAATCCTCCACTTAGTTACACTAACCAATTCTATTAGTCATTTAATCACACTCCTTATTTCTTCTAAGTTAGTAATTAATCTCTCCATTAATCACTAACTAATTAACCGATAATTTTCCATTCTTCCAATTCCTCCACTGATTATGGCATAATAACTGAAATTGCCACATAACACATAATTAAATTCCTTTTCTTTTTCCATGTGCCATTTACCCCTATATTTAGCCCAAATAATTACTTTGTCACATAGTTAAGCTAAAATGCAGGGTGTTGGGCATTTCCAATAACAATTCATATCTCAAATCGATTTTGATTTACAAAATCATTCACAATAATTATCATTATCCCTTAATCAAAATTCAAGGCGTTACAGAAAGAGCTAGAACCATAAGGGATAATCAATACCTTAGGCAAGTAAAACAAGATCTATGGAAAGAATATAATAAAGTACTTGCTCAAGAGGAACTTATTTGTTATCAAAATCTTGGTGTAATTGGTTAAAATGGGCTGATCAAAATAGCAAATTCTTCCATGCTTATATAGTTACTAAAAGGTGTAGAAATAGGATTGAAGGGCTTCAAAATTCTTAAGGGGAAAGGATATTCAACCAGGAGATGGATTTTCAACCAGGAGGAGCTAAAAATTATAGCATTAGAATACTATAAAAATCTGTCCACAAGTGAACTTCCTTTCTCGAGGAATATTAATTTGAGACATAGCTTTCCATCATTGGATGCGGAAGAGGTGAGGCTTCTCTCTACGGAGGTAACTAGCAAAGAAATCAAAAGTGTGGCCTTTAACTTTAGGGGGTTTTAAAGCCTCGAGACCAGATGGCATTCAAGCCTTCTTCTTTCAAGAGTATTAGGATATAATAGGTGATTTAGTTTGTAAGGTAGTTAAGGATATCTTTGAGGATTCTCTACAGGTGCAATCCATCAATATCACCAATTTAGTACTTATCCTAAGGTAGAAGCACCAAGCAATATCAAGGAATTTCGTCCTATCTCTCTGTGCAATTTGAGCTATAAGATTGTAACGAAAAGGTGATCAGTAAAAGGCTCAAAAATATTCTGCCAAGAGTCATTGGTAACCACCACTGTAGCTTTAAGTTGGTATATAGAGTAGTGATAACATTATTTCAACCTATAAAGTCATATACTCCATGAGAATTAATAAGAGGCAAAAAGGTTGGCTTGCAGTTAAGGTTGATCTCAAAAAGGCTTATAACAAGTTGGAATGGTCTTTCATTTACGACACTCTTAAACAGTAGGGACTCGATGATAAGCTATGTAGTGTGATTATGGCATGTATTGCTAATTCTTCTTTCAACATGTTAGAATGGGGAAGCTTCAGAGATGTTCAAGCCTACTAGAGGTATTCAATAAAGGGATCCAATTTCTCCTTATATCTTCACCTGACACATGGAAAAATTAAATCATTTGATATAAGACGCTATAAATGAAGGTGGTTGGAAGCCTATAAAGCTATCATCAGGGGGTCCACCAATCTCACATCTCTTCTTTGCTGATGACTTTGTGGTCTTTGAAGAGGCATCAATTAGTCAAATTGATGGCATGCTAAGTTGCTTGGAGAGGTTTTGTGAAGCTTCAGGACAAAAAATGAACTATTCCAAGACCAAAATTTGCTTTTAAAAAAATGTTCATTTCTCAAGAGCAATGGAAATGAGCTAAAGAATGGGAGTATATCTTATAGATGATCTGGGTAAATATTTAGGAATTCCTTTACTCCATTATAGAGCTTCCTCAGTTACTTTTGCACCAATATTAGAGAAAACCAGGAAAAGTTGTTGAATTATAAAGGTGGATACTTAACACTAACAGGTCGTACAACACTTGTTAAGTCTGTGCTTACTAGCTTAGCCTTCCTGTCTACCATATGCAAACTCTGTTGTTACCCAAATGGTAATTGAAGCTTATTGAGAAACAAAGTTATAGTTTCCTGTGGGGAGGTACTAAAACTCAAAAGAAGATTTATCTCATCTCTTGGGAGCAAGTCATGCTTGATAAGAATGAAGGAGGAATTAGGATAAGGAACCTAAGGAAGCAAAATGAGGCATTTATAATAAAGCTTTGTTGGAAACTTATTATAGACAAAGAGGCCATGTGGGTAAAGGTCTTGACAAGTAAATATAAGTTTGAAGGGTTAATGAATCAGGATATTCTAATGTGAAAGAGTTCATTGAGGACATGAAAAGGAATATATGAATTATGGAAAACATTTAGAAATGGTCTGGAAAAGAAGATTGGCAACAGGCAATCAACCTCCTTTTGGTTTGAGAACTAGTCAAAGATTAACTACCCTCTTATTGATTTGATCCAAGGGTGGGAAGGTTTGATAAAAAAAATGAGAGTTGTGGATTTCATGGATAGAGAGGGAAATTGGGATGTTAAGAAGCTTCTTGTTTGGGTCCCTTTCAACATCATTGAGTATATTGTATGTGCATACCCTCCTCGTGAGAAAAGAGGAGAGGATAAATTTGTATGGAAACCATCCATTGATGGTCTCTTCATTGTAAATTCTGTATATCATTTTTCTTTTCTTAGGAACTTGACCATAAGCATATAGCATTTGGAAGAAACTTTGGAGGTAGAGAGTGTCGGAGAAGATTAAATCCTTTATTTGGTTTTACGTGCATGATTATTTTCACATAGTGAAGATGAGGATAATGAATGGTCTACTTGATAATGGTTCTTGCATGTTTGCTTGTACTAGTGAAGAAGATTCAATGCACCTGATTAGAGATTGTCAGAATGCAGTGAACATATGGCAGTCATTAGTTGCACTAACTTATTAAGAAGCCTTCACATCCTTAAAATGAGTTGATTGGGTTAAATGGAATCTCATATAGGAAGCAGGGGTGAGCAAAACAAAGAAAATTTCGTGTAATATCTTGTTCGATTATGTGTGTTGGGATAGATATTTGTACCTCACGATGTATAAAATTGTATAGTTTATATGACTCATGTATTCTTGTAGATACTCATGATTTTTTCTACAGGGCATGTTGGGATAAAGATTTTCTTGATCACCATGCCTTTCATGATCATCATGCCTCATAGGAAACTCATGTTATGAACCTCCCCTCTAGTCATGTTAAGCTTAAGGTGGATGGCTCGGTTCTCCAAACAGCAATGACTGGTTATGTGGGAGTTATTAAAGATGCAGAAGGAAGATGGATATGTGGGTTAAGTTGCAAGCTCACTTAGGCGCTCCCTAAAAGAACTTGTGGGAGCAAGGTATATCTCAAAGAAGTTCGAGAGTCACAAGATAGCATAGAACCACATATAGAAAACAGAGAAGACTCACAACAAGTTACTGAAACTCCTCAAGTAATACAAGGTCCATGTAGATCTTATAAGACACGGAATCTACCTCAAAGAAATGGATTTCTGATTACTGAAAGTCATGATATGTTGCTCATTGAGCAAAATGAGCCGACTACCTATCGAGAAGCCATAGTGAGACTAAACTCCAAGAAATGGCTAAATGCCATGAAGTATGAAATGCAATCCATATACGACAATCTGGTATGAACCTTAGTAGATCCACCTGAAGGTGTAAAAACTATCAGGTGCAATGGGTTTTCAAGAAGAAAACTAACATGGATGGTAATGTAAATGTCTTTAAGGCACAACTGGTTGTAAAAGGATTCACTCAAATTCATGGCGTAGACTATGATGAAACCTTTTCCCTAGTTATAATGGTCAAATCAATCAGAATCCTTTTGGTCATTATAGCATATTATGACTGTGAAATATGGCAGATGGACATTAAAACAGCCTTCCTTATGCGTTCAGAAGACTCTGGTAAAGTGTGCAAGCTTCAAAGATCCATTTATAGATTGAAGCAAGCATCCAAGAGCTAGAATCTTTGTTTTAATTAAGTAGTCAAAGAGTTTGAATTCATTCAAAACATCAATGAACCTTATGTTTACAAGAAGGTTAGTGAGAACACAATTGTATTTCTAGTACTTTATGTAGAAGACATCCTACTAATTGGGAATGACATTTCTACCTTGCAGAGTGTTAAGTCTTGGTTAGGAAAGTCTTTCTTGATAAAAGATTTAGATAAAGCCACCTACATCCTAGGGATTAAGATCTATAGATATAGATTCAAGAGACTAATAGGCCTAAGTCAAAGCACATACATAGACAAGATACTGCATAGGTTCAGTATGCGAGATTCAAAAAGGGGTTACATACCCACGTCTCATGGCATCCATCTTAGCAAGGATCTGTGTCCTAGTACACCTGATCAACGAGATCGCATGAGCAAAGTTCCATATGCCTCGGCCATTAGATCCATCATGTATGATATGTTATGTACTCGACCGAATGTCTCATTTGCCTTAAGTATGACCAGCAGATATCAACAAGATCCTGGTGAGGGTCATTGGACTGCTGTCAAGAATATCCTAAAGTACTTAAGAAGGACTAAGGACTTATTATGGTGGATTGGATTATGAGCTTTGTGTAACTGGTTACACAAATGCAAGTTTCCTAACTAACCAAGATGACCTTAAATCACAATCTATATACATATTCCTACTAAATGGTGGAGCAGTAAGTTGGAAGAGCTCCAAGTAGAGTATTGTAACAGATTTTACAATAGAAGCTGAGTATATAGCAGCATTGGATGCATCTAAGGAAGTCATTTGGATCAAAAAGTTCATCACTGAACTGGGGTAGTGCCTACCATCTCAAATCCAATAGATTTGTTCTGTGACAACAGCGATGCTATTACACAGGCCAAGGAGCCCAGGTCACATCAAAGGACCAAGCATATACTCAGGTGATTTCATCTCATTAAAGAAATCAATGATAGAGGTGATATAAAAATATACAAAGTAACATGAGAAGATAATGTTGCTGATCCTCTTACCAAGCTGCTTGCATAGATAAAGTATGAACGTCATATTAGGACAATGGGAATTAGGCAGATTAATTATTGTTCCTAGTACAAGTGGGAGGATGTTAGAAATGTGCCTTAAGGGCCAATCATTATACTTTAAACATTGTTATTCAATAAACTTCTTCATTTTGTTATCATATTATTTGCATGTTCACTATGATAACGATCCTTGAATAAATCATAATGATTTTCCTAAATGTCCATGGTTGGTCATCTATGAGGGAGCAAAGATGAAATAAGACTAGTATAACTTTGAAGAGGTATAGAGATACAGATCAAAGTCTTAGGAACTTGTAAGAGTACAAGATGTTGGACAGACCCACTATGAGAAAGTTGTATGGATCAAGTCATAAGCTTGTCTCATGTATAACCACGTCATTATGCCTTTTTGACCTCAGATAATCATGGATTCTTACATGAGAGTTGATCAGCTTTAACCTAGTTAAAAGTCACCTTTGACCAGGTGATAATAAAGGCTATGTTCGGGCTTTGTGGTTTTCATGCAGAGGAATATGAATGGTCAAGATGGAATTTGTCCCTCATATTAGTAGAGAGATATTACAGGGCCCCTCGATAACTAAGTCTAAGAAATGTATGGTTATATTATGATGGAAAGGAGTTTCCATGTCTATAGTTAGACTACTTAGGGATCAAGAAAGTAATGGTTAGGAATAGGAGGATGGCATTCTCTATGCCTCATCCTTGACTGAAATATCGTGTGACAAAAGGGATGTGATATGGTTGTATGACATGTTGCATCGGTTTATCGATCTTTATATGAATTAGGTAGTCGCAATGTCTTACTAGAGGCCGCTTACGACTTGTGGGATAATATAGTTATTGGCCTACTGCAACTTCATATATGCCTATCAGGTCACACACAAAAAATAGCCTAATACGAGCTATAATGTCCAAATTCATTAAATCTAAGATATGTCTAGATTTAATGAATGTAATGGTTAATCTAGAGTGGAGGAATATATATATATATATATATATATATATATATATATATGATAATATTATTATATTATGTTGGTTTTAAATTTAGTTTTATTTGATAAATTAAATTTAATAACTAACATGATAAGGATATAATATCTCATATTTAATTTATAAAGATAAATTAAATATAGGGTTAAGGTGTAAATTTACCAACGAAGTTTTGTCCGAGGAGCGTCTGACACAAATATCTTTTAAAAGGGGCAAAAATACCAATGAACAATTAAAAAGGGGCATCCACCATAAAAACTGTTAATCCGTACTAACGACGTTAAATTATAAGAGAAGAAAACCCCTAACGGCATTAGTACGAATTTAAAGTTTTTGTGGTGGATGCCCCTTTTTTAATTGTCCATTGGTATTTTTACCCCTTCTAAAAGATATTTGTGTCAGACGCTCCTCGGACAAAACTTCATTGATAAATTTGCACCTTAACCCTTAAATATATTTCCATTGGCTATTTATTCAGATTAAATAAATAGGTTAAATTAAAACTGTTGGACAGATTTAATTAAACCATATTTATTTATTTGCTTATCAAAAGACAATTAAGTGTTAATTGATATGAAATGGATTTTGAAATTAATTAAGATTAATTTTAAAAATCCAATATTCATAATAAAATAGAAAGCCCTGACTAGTTATTTAAAAAGGGAAACCTAGGGTTATCTACGGGTGATGAAAAAAGCAGGATTGAAAGCTGTGAGAAAAGAAAATTCTTGAGAGGGACATTGGTGGCGCTAGCACGCTGTTCGTGTTAGATTCCTATTCATGCGGATACTGGTAAAGGGAGCTAATCTAAGTTGTTAGCTCATTGAGATCAAAAAGAAAACTGAACCATAAGAAATGTATGTTTTCTACTACGTGATTTAAACGCTGTTAACAGATCCGTAGTCGAGATTGGAAACATTTTTTAATTTTAATATTTCACTGTGCCTACTAATCGCAACAAGACCAACGCCAAACTCAGAATTGGAGAAAATATGAATCTCTTCTTAAGAATTACAATCCATAATTGCATTACAACTATCAACCCTTCTTGGGTAATTCTACTGTTAACCCTATACCCTAGGATTAATGAGAGGTGAGGACTAAGTTAACCTCTTACAATTTTAGTGAAGATCCTACTATCCTTCACACTTTGATCCGTACAATTAGACCTCTATTTATAGGGTCTTATAATTATTAACTACCTCATTAAGATCTTAACTAACTAATGACTTTATATATCTCCAACACGCCCCCTCAAGTTGACACTTCTTATACTCATGAAAGTGTCAACTTGCCAATATAACAAATAGGCTTTAATGAAGTGAGATTAAACCAATCATTTTTTTCTTGGGAACAATACTTTTAGGAGACATCTTCCTCCTTGACTTTCATGGAGATATCTTATTCTTGATTACTCCATTTTTCAATTTGCAAAACATGATAAACTTTGATGTACTAAATCATAACATAATAGTCATCTTCTTCAGCAACTTGCTTCATGAAATAACTGCTTGAACTCTTCACTTTTGTCTCTTATTCTTGCCTATTGCCTTTTTTTGAAGGTGTATAATTGTTGCCCATAAATTCATTCCACTTAACCTTGCTTACTATCTTCCTCTTTAATACGGCTTTATACCTGTCATTTGGATGTTGTCAACCACTGAATCTGTAATATCCTCAATCATGATTTAGGGCTAATTACTTCAAAGTGATGTAACTAATATTGATTAAACACTTTTGAAGTAAATAATGTGAGCTGTGATGAAAAATGTGTATTGATGATTAAGGGCAAAATGGTAAAACTGGAAAGTTACCGACCGATTGGTCAGTTACCAAAGAAGAAACTCATTGGTCATTTAAAGTTCAATGGTTAAGATTGATTATTATGAGATTAAGAAGGTGGAATTGTGTGTGTGCATGTTCAAGTAAGTCCAAGGAAGATGCCTTAAGATGTTGACATTTGGCATTATCTCATACCCTTTTGACAAGTCAACAATAGCAACTCATTTTTTTTCTCTCTCTTCCCTCTCATTCTTTTAGGTCGGTAAATGGGCTAAAGTAGAGACAAAAAATATGATTATTTCCCATTCATCATCATCATCATCTCATCTCTCCTCTCATCTCCATTTTCGTCCAAGCTTGGTAGGAAAGAGAAAGTGAAAGGTGAGGATTTAGCTTGTTTAGAGTGCTCTTTAGCTCAAATGCTCTTCTTTAACTTTGATCAAGTTGATAAGAGCTTTTATCTTGATGGTTTTAGAATTTTGAAAGAAGGTGATTGCACACTTGAAGAAATTTGAAAGAAGAGAAATCAAGAAACTAGTCTTGGAAAGAGGAAGAGGTAAGAATTTGGAACCTTTTGACATATTTATTGTGGTCATTGGTTTAGCTTTGAGGATTTTGGATTTTTTCCCTGATTTTGGCTTAATTTCAAAATGTGTGAATTGGTTAGTGTTAGTGTGAAATTGGTGTCATAGTGTGTCTTGGAGCATTTGAAATTGATTTGGAATGTTGGTTTGGATTGGTTTGCAATATGGTGGTTTGATTGAGTTCTTGGTAAGACATGTGGTGGTCATTGTGTAACATGTCAATGGAGGTTGAATTGGGTTGTTTTGATTATTTCAATGGATTCCTTGTGCAAATTTATGTGGGAATGGTATTTGGTATGTATTTGGGAACCATTGGAAGCATTGGTGCAAAATTGAAGTGTTGTCCATTGAAAGTCTATTCAGGGAAGTCAGGTTGTCTGGACGTTTTGAATAGGAAAATGGTGTCTAAAAATTCTGAAACTTTCCTGATTTAAACTTCACATTCCAAGCTTCAAAATGAACATAAATTTTGTGTCATTTTGTTTTTTGAGCTAAGAGCAATGACTGTCCAAAGTTTGGAATTAAAACTGGAATCTGTTTTGGAGTGGTGGTGAATTTCATGTAATTCTGTACTTCTGTGGTGATTTTCAGTAATGGCCAATATTTTTCCTAGGAAGAGGACTTAAATAGCTTTCATTTGGCTTTGGAATCACCTCATTTTGATTTTTCTAGAATTAGTTATGATTTTTCAAATTTCCCTTGGCTGCAGCTAGAAATTCTTGGCTGCAGCGTAAAACTTTCTGTGCACGTTTTGGCTGCAGCCAAAACCCTATTTTCAGCATTTTGTGACTTTGCAAAGTAATTTCCAACCTAGTACTTTCCAATCCTTTTAGGTTCTCTTTGAGCTTGTTATAATCATTTAAGGGACTCATATGGAACCTATTTTAAGTGTTTGAAAGTAAGAATTGGGGGTAGGAAATTAATCCACCATTCTTGATTTTGTTTATAGGCTTTGACATTTGTCGTACCCGCGAGCCCACTGTGCCAAAGGACGTTAGGAAAGAACAAGGTAGTGACTCTTTCTCTTATACCATATGTGATGCATTGTATGTGTGTTATATTATTGATTTGAGATGAATTCGAATGCTGCAATATCTGTGGAATTGTGTAAGCAGTGCTATACTAATAGTCCCTGAGTCGCTACAACGGTTCGGGTAAGAGCTGTGAGCCTTCCCGGCGGTAAAAGGGGATGAGTTTAGGGTGTGATATTGTGATTATGTGAGCCGTAAGGCTATTCGTATGCACTACCATACCAACAGTCCCTGAGTCACTAATAACGGTTCGGGTTTGGACGATGTGCCTTCCCGGCGGTAAAAGGGGATGAGGGTGGAGTGTAATTTATGCTGCTGTTCCTGTGTAATGATTTGCTTGCATGCTATGTAATTATGTGTGGTATGAATGATTGTTACTACTAGGATTCTCTTGAATCTCATTCTTTCCGATGACGGACATTTCAGACAGGGCAAGTGGCTCCAAGGGGAAGCGGACTACTAGAAGCGGTTAGAACCCTGTAGGGACGTTTGTTTTAAATATGTTGGTTACTCATTTTGGGCAGGGTTTCTGTAAATTATTTTTGGGTTGTAAATATTAGTTGGATATAGTTGTGTAATCCTTTAAATGGGAATTATAACCCTTTAGTGAATGAATGGAACCCGGGGGTTGCCAGGATTTTTGTTATATACTCTGATATGTATGAATGTGAATTAACTGCACAGGTAATTATATTCGAATATTCAAAATTGAGACCAGGATGGGGAAAAGTTTTGAAGGATTTTGTGAAAAACCCTACGGTAAAGTAGGAAGTTGAAAAGAGTTTAAATTATCCAACGGTCTCTAAACCATCTTATTTATGTGTTATCGAATTATAGTTACGTGTTTAAAGGCAGGGGGTTACAGAATCCCTTTAAAAAAACTATTCCTACAAGTAGTTCCTATTGTAGGGAATTATTTGCAAAAAATGGAATTTGTAGATTACCTCCTTTAATCAGTTCACCATTGCGCATTTGTTCAATCTCTTCACAAATACAAAATTTTCTTGACAAAGCTATCTGTTTGGAATAAAGCAAATTGTCCACGGGGTTTTGAAAACCACTGGCATCCAATTGCACTTGCCAAGTGCCAAGAAAACCATAGCTAAAATGAAAATCAAACAGCCATAATAGTTGAGCCTTCAACCATAAGGCTAATTCAACATAGCAACACCTAATAATTCTTTCGCTATAGTTCACCCTTTGGATAGTGTGATCAAACAACTCTTCCCTAAAACATAGTATATATCATAGCAGTCCAAGAAACCAAATTTAATGAAGACATTGAATACTAAATGAAACAAGCATAATTAAATAGTGAGAAGCAATGTCCATGAGACACAATCTCTATGAGCCTTTTCTTTGAATAGTTGAAGAGGAACTTTACCTTTATTCACTATGAATTTTACTAGCTGTACCATTACTTCTTCTTATAATAAGCAAAGGTTGAAACCCAAATGCACAGATAGTATCTATTAGAATTGCATATGCTTGAAGAGATTGAATTCAAAGTCACTGGCCATAACTCTAAATTCTGAAGATGTGGGTTACGCACTGTAGTTTTTTTTTGGGTTTTGTGCCTTCTTTGATAAGATTTTTTATATGAAGAAAGGAGAAGCTAAAGCCATATTAGAAGAGTTAATATGTATACAAAATGCTCCCAATAGATCCAAGACCTTAGTAGTTCAGTTTTATAACAAATTGTTGACAATAATACTAAGTGAATTAGGAGATAGGTCTCCTTCCTTAAAATCATTGAGTAGAAGGCATTCATGGTGGGAAGCTATCAGAAATATAATATCTGAATATGATATCATACCAAAAGAATTGCAGTGGAGATGACCTTGAAGAGAAATCGTACAGAAAACCACTTAGAGATTAAGAACCCAATCAAGATGAGAACTTTATCCATGAGGAATAAGAAGTGCATACGAGTCCTTTAAATTCTCCCTTAGATAGGAGAATCCCTAGCCAATAAATCACTTAAAAAGCTATGGTGGGCTTGTGATGACTTGATTCTTGAAAAAAAAACCCTCGAAGCTTTCGTTCTTGTGATTGATGCCGAACCTGAGACCTAATTCAAAAAGAAAATCATAGGCAGTGAGCGGATAATATTTAGGCTATGTTTGGTTCGACAGAGGGGAGAGGAGGGGAGGGATTTTAATGGAGGGGAGCCGAGCGGAGGGGATAGAAGGGATTTTATTATTACCTTGTTTAGATTAATCAGAAAAGAGGGAAGTGGAGGGATTTTAATCTTACCTTGTTTGGTTTAGGAGGGGAGGGGAGGGAAATTAGTTTGACATGGACAATTTTACCCTTATTAGAAGGAAGGGGAGGGGAGGGATTTTAATGTTATCTTGTTTGGTTCAGCAGGGGAAGGGGAAATTATTTTCATATGGACAATTTTCAAATGGACAATTATGTTACAAGTGATTTTATCTAAACTCTATTAAATGTATAATAAAGTTTAAGTATAAATAAGATTTTTATGTCCTAAATTATAATCAACTGTAATCAAATGGCTTTTACTACTATAAATAAAATTTTTATGTCCTAAATTATAATCAACTGAATATGAATGATAATGGCAATATAATTTAAAGTTTTTCTTGTATTTATTTCTACTGTATTTAATGTTCCTGTTAATTGTGTTTGCAAGTAGTCATTGGCAACAAGGATATTATACCAAATTTATTTTCCAAATTAGCCCTTCTCCCAAAAGATCAACATAAAATTGATTTGGTAACAAATTATGCAAATACGTTGTGACTCCTACCAAAGAGTTTCAGTGATAGAAAACAAGACTATTAACTGTATAACCAGAGTTTCAGTGACTCCGAATACGCGGACAACATCCAAAACTTTTACCAAGACACTTATCAAATAGAAAATAGATTTCACTTTCCTTCCTGCCTTTTGGGTCTGATTTTGGATAGTCCAAAAAATTGTACAAGGTATAGAATGTAGACCAAAAATCTTACATATAATATAGACACAATTAGAAAATAATCAAATGCAAGACAATATAACCAAATACCATGTCATTTACTAAAATAAAGAGTTCATCATATTATAGTCTCCCTAATGTAAGACATAATATGGCAACCATATGACATCCCAAAAAATATCCTGTATGGCATTAAAGGCCACCAAATGCCATCATATGGCAAACCAAAATATAAATGGCGGCATCTATTGCCATCATAAGGCAAATTAAAGTATCTAAGGTGGCATCAAAGGCCATCAAATGCCATTGTAGGCCAAAACAAAATATAAAATATTTAAGGTGGTATCACATCCTAATCTAACCACTGAAAACCATTTTCATAATAACTTGCTTGCACATTGGGGGCATTCAATCATTGCCCTGAGCTTGCTAACATCATGCATGAGGAAGCAGTAAATGTCAAAGACTTTATCTTCATCACATCCTCTCTCTCAAATCAGCTTGAAAGTGTCCTCCCCTGAAATTTGAGGTGCATATCTCTCTCTAAAAACTTGATTTCCCTCCCTCATAGCACTTGCTATTTCTTGCATTTGCTTTGCAATTAGAGCTCCATTAGGAGTAACTCTATCATTGTTTGCAGCACCCCTTCTAGTTCTCTTGGAGTTCACACTTTATGCTTCATGAGATAGCTCTTCAAATTCAATATTGTCCAAATTGACAAAAAAATCTTGGAAAGTCAAATTATTCTAGGACAACATTTGATCAACCTCATTCTCAGCTGGGGGAGGACTTGAGTGAGCTACTGGAGTACTTGAGTGAGCTGCTGGAGGACTTGAGTGATGCCTCTTCTTCATTTTTGAAGGAGTATCACCATAATCTCCAGTGGCTCTATCATTTCCATAAAGAGCCAACATCTTGAAATAATTGGGCAAGAGAATATTTCTCCAGACAACAGCTTTTGGTTTAACCTAAAAAACCAGAGTTGAAGATATTAGCTTTAAGGTACAAGGCACTTTGCTTTTATACAGGTGACAAAAAATGTCAACAGCAATCAAGCACAAACCATACTCATATGAGCAATTACAATTATATATATCACTGTCATGGCAGGAAGAAAATCAACGTAAGGCTTGACTAATTCTTTTGAGTGACTAATTGAAAAAGAAGTCAACAATATTTGAGGGCTGTCTATTATTCCAGTTTCAAAGTATCATCATCAAGAGTTAGAGAAACCAACAATCACAAATAAAAAACCTTCACTCCTAATCAAGCATGCAAAGCATATGCAAAACAGCAAACATATTATAAAGTAAAGCATATGCAGAACATCAAGCATATTATAAAGTAAAGCATATACAGAATAGCAAGCATGTTATAAAGAAAAAGAATTGTACAATAAAAAAGGTTTATGTATCTTGTAACCCCCCTTCCCACCTTAGGCCGAGATTAAGTTCTTAAACTCATAATTAAATTGTAATTAGAGACCATAATCAAACTGGGACTTAATAAGATACTCATTTGCCCAATAATCGGATTTGCAAAAACTTTTTCAAACATATTCACAATGGTCTCAAATTCCCAATATGAAATAATAATGGCCTGAACAGGTGGATTCCATTCACAAATATCAGAGTGCAAGTAAATTCCCGACACACTCGGGTTCCATTCATAACAAAAAGGGATTTACACAAGGCACAAAGCCTACAATTCATACCCTTTACTTGGGGATTACACAAAATCCACTATATACAATTCCAAAATATACAATGATAACCATAACCTCCAAAATATACTCCTAAACAGGAGCTCTAACTACTCTTCGTTGCCCGCTTGCCTTTTGATCCTTCAGCCCTGTCTAAAATGGTTAATTTTAGGAGAGTGAGATTCTAAAGAATCCCCGTAGTAACAAGTCAATCATATAATGTACAACAATAATGCATGTAATCAAATCATCATCCCCACAAGCAACTACAACGGCAGTTGCAGCGGCAATGGTTAGTATGACACATGTCATCCCTGACAATTGCTCACGCTGAATTGCTCACGTTGTATTGCATCATAACAATCAACACAGTATAATTCACCACAGCTGGGATCCATATAAAGCATATCATATTCACAAGCCACATAGGCAAGATACACACACACAGCCCACGGCTGGTTTTCACATACGCCGCCCCCACGGGTCGGATTCACAAAGATCCATGTCGATTACGACGGCAGTCCAACGACCGACTAGAGATGACCACTGTCACTCCCTATACGGCTCACGCTGACCTGCTCGCGCCGTAATGGACCATAGCACACATTTCACAAGTTCAATGATAAGATATGCATACCAAGACATCATACAAGATATGAGAGAAAAGTCACTACCTTGATCCTTCCGTGCGTGTCCTAACGCCGGTCTCTCCCGAGGAAGGCAAATGTCAAATCCTATAGTCACAATTAGGGACGAAGAGTTATTCTCTATTCCAAGACTTAATTCACTTTATAATGCTTAATTGGTTATCATTATTGCTCTTTTAGAGTCATTAAACACCCCTAACAAAACTCCTAAAGGGTAGGAAAAACTACCCCAAAGATCCCCTTTTGGAAGCACAAAACTGAGATTTCACTCTGATTCACTCGAGCACAGATGACCATGCTCGAGTACAAGTACGGACATCACTCGAGCACAAATGCTCTCACTCGAGCATTGGTACGGACAGCACTCGAGCACAAGAGAAAGTGAGACCGCGAGTGAGCACCCGAGAGCACAAAGAAACCTTCAGGAACCGGCTCACTCGAGCACAAAATCCTCACTCGAGCATAAGGCCAAATGCCTCACTCGAGCACCCGTGAGAGAAGTCCAGGAAGTGAGGACCCGCAAGCGCACAAAGCTCTCAAAGAACTGAAACACTCGAGCACAGCCATTTGCACTCGAGCACACACCTCACACCCGCGAGTGAGAAGGCACACTCGCGCACCTTACTCACGAGTGACAACCCGAGAGCACCACCCCTCACCTGAGGCACAAGCTCACTCGAGCAGACACCCAGTGCTCGAGTAAGAAGGCTATGCTCGCGAGTGTCAGAGCACACTCTTGGCATCCACCCGCAAGTGAAGACCCGAAGCAACCCTTCACTCTGAATTCCTACTATCACTCGAGCAGAACATGCCCACTCGAGCATGTTCTTCTCTCACTCGAGCACAAAGCGATGTGCTCGAGCATCGCTCATAAAAACCCAGACGAACTCGAAGCACAAAAGGCAAAACCACTCAGTACTCGAGCAGAGTTCATCCCTGCTCGGGTGATATTCATCCCTCACTCGAGCAGACCCCTCCCTGCTCGAGTGAATCCCTCAGATAGCAGAAAACGCAGAAACAGAGGCACTCTCCTTAACCTTTGCCCAATTGATTCCTATGGATACAAAACTTAACCTCAAAGCCATTCCCACACAAAAACACCCAACAAACTCAATGGAATACTCAGAATCATCAAAATCCTTCTCCATTATCATGCTTTGGGTTTTGGGCAACAATTTCATCAAAACACCAATCTTAACCAAACTTCACATTTCCATTACCAATCAATCTATCTATCCTAAACTCATTCCAAAACACCATTCTCATGCCAAAAACATACCAAATGAACAGTGGCATCCAATTTTCGGATTCAAGCCAAAATTTCCAGAATTTATAAACTATTCTAAATGGCATGAAACTTAGATAGATAGGTTAGTTTCACTCACCTTATCAACTTCTCCAAAGAGAGTTTTTGATCCACCAACAATCAGATTTTCGTGTAGCACAAATCAGCACCAAATGGCCACACTATAAACACCAAAATAAAGCCCATGATTCAAGGATCAACATTTAAGAATGATGTTTGAGCAAAGAAGATCATTTACTTACCCAAAGATCAATCTTTTCTTCCTTCCTTTGGCCACAAAACTGAAGAGAGAGAGAGCACGAGAGAGAGAGAGATGGGATGAAGAGATGGAGTGAGAGAGAGGAAAAGTGGACCTTTGTCCTCTTGTGTCTTCATCCAATGGCCACCACAGTGCCACATGTCAGCATCTCCTTCATTCCCTCAATAAGCTCACACAAGCTAAGCACACTGGATCCCGACCCACGGTCAAGGAATCACAACCCTTGATCTTGAATACCATACATATACAATAATATTTCCAATTTCCACTAATTATGACATAAATTAATATTGTCATAAAATACATAATAATCCCAAATAAACCCATAATTATCCATAATAATCATGATTATTCCTTAATCAAAATTTGGGATATTACATATCTCACCTAAATCAACGGGTCCCAAACTTGGTCCTCAGCTTCCTATGTATGAGTAGATGAGTTCTATGAAAATCTACTCACGCCCCCTTGAAGATATCATAAATTTCAGAATAGTTCTTCTTCAAAGTCTTCCAGTGATTTTTCACTTTCTCTTTGTCAGCTTTAAATCCAAACAGTGTAGTCAAATATGTAATTATATTATCATAAGCATTAGTTGTAAATGTCCTATTAAGTTTGTTACCCAAATCCAGTTCATGCATAAATGCATCAATCAAGGCATCATCCATTTTGGAACTCTAAATAAGGCTCTTTTCAGGTGGGGCAGCATTCACATCAGCTGGCTTTTTTAGAGCCATACTAAGAAAATATAAACCCACATTAATTTATTAACATTAAAGAAATAGTGTAATAAATGACAAGCTTCAGAATGAATTAAGGGATAAAACTGAACATTCAATTCAACAAACAAGCATCATAAATAACTAACAGCATCATTGAAGGAATGTGACAAATATGGAAGCAGAATACAACATTACCACAATACAACGAAGGAAATATAACCAAAGAACACTACAACAAATGAACATGTAAAGTTTAGTTCATATATCATTATTTAGAGCATTATTTCCATAATCAGTCCATATTTGTTGAGCTATTGCATCTCTTATAAGTTTGCCCTGAGCTGCCTCACTTGTACCACCCCTTAAAGCATGGTTTTCATCATTAGAGTGAGCTGCAGCTGCAAGTTCATTATCTACTTGATAGATAAGCTCTGCATCAGGGTCTATATTCATCAAATAATTATGAAGAATGCAACATGCAGTAATGATCAATTTTTAAGGTTTTATGCTATAATTAGGCTCTGTTGCACTTGATTGAATGACAAACCTTTTCTTTAATACCCTAAAGAATGTCAAAGATTGAAGAGTTCTTTATAGTTTTAGGGAGGATTTTTGTCTGAATATTCTTTCAAATTGTAGCAAACTCCTCTATATGGTGTAAGGAGACCACTTGTTAACATGAATCCAGTATCAACCAAGTAATACTTACCTTGAGGAATCTTAAAACAGTCCTCTAGCTTAATACATCCTTTATAATTCTTGAGTCTGACACGGTTCCTTCCCACCCCACAAGATATAAGTAAACTTTAAATCAAAGGTACATGCTACCAAAACATTTTGTGTAGGGAAGTCCTTCCTACCCCAAAAATGAGGTGCATTTACCATACTTACTTTGGCACCAATATGTGTTCCATCTATGCCCCCAACACAATCCTTAAAATATGGGTAGAATTTGTCATTAACACTAATTTCAGTAAGAACTCTAGAACCATCTGGTTGGACAAGGAATTTATCTTCTAATTAAAGGATAGCATGTAACACATTATGGAAATGACGGCTAACTGTCTCACTAGGCTGCCTAAACCAAAACACAACCACATGGTTTTTTGTTTTGTGTGTTAAGATGTAAAGTGCTTTAGGAACTTGTTCTTCCACACTTGAGAATGAGGTAGGCTTTAGGCCACCATGTTTTTCTAACATATTACACAATCCTAAAAAGGCTTTAGGACCCATTCTAACAATATCTCATCCCCTAGGACTACAAGTTATCCTATACATCTCTTCTTCACGTACCCTCTCTCTTGCAGAATTCATATTGTAAGTTATTCTCTTATTATTACACTTTTGAACCATAAAATACCGGATAATAAGACAAACAAGGTAGGCTACAAGTCTCTGATGCATTAGGAACCATTACATCACAAATTCCTCTTCAGAACCCATATAACAAATACAAAAATTATCCCCAATTAAAACAGTAGACCAAATAATCAAAACATTAGCAACTTATCCAAATTATTGTGCAGAAGGCTAACAGTAAAGAGTTCATGTTAATTATCATCTACAGATACCAAACAAATTATATGTAAAGTTTATTGTATAAAAGAAGCATTTTTTGTTATTAAAAAAACAGAGGTGCATACCATTATAAACACAAATCCATATGATATTCATATTTTTTTAAAAATATGCGTATGATGTCATAGAGAAAAATTTAGGTCAACACATGTTTCAGGTTGTAACTTATAAGTTGTAACTAGCAATTGAAACAAAACAAAACAAAATAAGCATACCTACATACAAGTGCATAGATACAATACTCACCATTAAAAGAGAAATATATCATCAATAATAGATATACAAAGCATATCTCCAGACTTATTATAACCATGCTTATAATTGACAAAAGAAGGATTAACACGTGGGTAAGTCATCAAAACATTATATTCATAAATCCTTCATTCTAGCATTCAAATGCTTCATTCCATAGGCATATATTCATAAATCTAGCTCCACCATACTTGAAACAATAATTTACCAACAGCAAAAATAAAATCCCTAATTTCTCAATTTACTATGTTTTTTTTAAAAAAAAAAAGAAGGAGGAGAACATGAGTTTCGATTCAATTGGAAGGGATTACTGTTAATACTATTATAATAAGATATATGCCATAACAATAGAGCAATCATGAATTTAACTCTAAAAATATGGAAAAGGACACAAATTCTTGTACAGCAATCAACATATCTTTCAGGTTGTAACTTGTAAGTTGCAACTTGCAAGTGAAAAAAACACATTATAGAGAAATGAAAGAAAATCTTACAAGTTAAAAAAAGGACATAGTCTAGAGAAATGAAGGATTAATCTAGTTTGCCTAAACACATATTTACCAAAAAAAGTATATAAATATAAAATTATTTCATTTTTCAGACTACCCAGATATAGTCAAGAGAAAAACAAATAAAGTAATCATCAATCTGTGATTATGCTCTCAGCCACATGCGACACCTCCTCGCCGTTGGTGTCCGCGGTGTTGTTGAGTCCATAGCTTCATAGATAGCATTCAGGGAAGAGACCAAAATCACAAAAAAAAGAAGCCCCTCGACAAAGAAATCACAAAATTCATTACTTCATCAACAAACAAAAAAGATGAAGGAAGAGACTACAAGCAAACAAAAAGATGGTATTACTAAATGAAAATGGTTCGATCGTGCTCTTCGTCTTTGTTCGTACTTCTTGAGTTCTCTACTAGGGTTTTCGGTCGAAGATAATAGGTTCTGAGGCTCTGCTGGGAATAAAAAGGAGTAAGGGCAATGTTGGGTTATCACAAAAATAGCATAGGTATTTTGGTCTAATGGCATATAAAATTTTAACCTCCCCTTAAAATCCGTCCGATTTGGGGGGGAATGATTTTGTGGGGTGGGAGGGGAAAATTTTCCCCCTTCCCTCCTAAATTCTTTTCCTTACCAATCAAGGGGAGGGGAGCAAAATCCCCCCAATCCCCTCCCCTCCCCTCCCCTTAAACCAAACAGACCCTTAAAGAATGAGGTTTGCAGCAGCGACCGATTTACAATCTTGGACTGAAGTGGTGGCGACTGTAACCCCCTTCGTAATTATGATTCGAAATATGTAATTAAAATAAAATAGAGACCAATAACCATCAGAAGTCATTTATAATCCCTTCCTTGCGGGAGGGTTTTCACAAATATTTTCAAAACTTTTCCTTATCCTGGTCTCAAATTCCATAATCCGAATATAATTACCCTGTGCAATTAAATTACATTTATACATCAGAGTGTACAACAAAAATCCCGGTGATCCCTTGGTTTTATATACAAACTAAGGGTTTACAATTTCCCAATCAAGGGATTACTCAACTATACTCAAAATAATATTTACAAAAATATACAGTGATCCCTAATCAAAATATGATAACCAACAACCTAAAAATAAATCTCCTTAAGGAGTCCTACCTGCTTTTGGTCATCTCCTTCTCCTTGGAGCCACTTGCTCTGTCTAAAGGTTAGTCAAAGGAAAGAATGAGATTCAAAAGAATCCCAGTAGTAACAAATCTCTCTACAACATGTAATCACATAGCATGTAAATAAATCATCAAGCAGCATCACAGCATAAAACACAGCACACAGGCTGCCACATATACAGACAATCCCATAGTCTCATCCCCCGAATTCTACCATCCTAGAGGTACGATCCTCCCACCGTCACCACAATGGGCCAGAGGTGATAGACTCATAAATAGCCTTTCGGCTTCCACATAGTCTCATCCCCTGGATTCTACCGCCCCGAAGGTACGATCCTCCTATCGTCAATACCGATGGGTCGCAGGTGATAGACCTATAAACAATGATCAAACAAACAAACCATGTATCACATATAGTATAAGAGAAAGAGTCACTACCTTGTTCTTTCTTGATGTGCACTGGTACCGGTTGCTTGCAATCAGGGAAAATGTCAAAACCTATAAATCAAAACTAAGGACTATAGATTATTCTCTTTTTCCAAATTCTTATCTTCATTTTACTTAAGGTTGGTTATCATTTGAACTCTTTAGGTGGCTACTAGAATCCTGGACATATGCCTAAAGGGTTGGGAACACTTGACCATAGATCTCTTTTTCTGAAGCTTAACATTGATTTCTGACTCAGACACTCGAGTGAAGATGGCCTCACTCGAGTGATTTTGAGATTTGCACTTGAGCATGAAAGATTACTCGTGCGAGTGTTTGGCCAAGAGCACAAACTGAGATATAAAGTTGTCACAACACTCGATTTTTTACCTTAACACTCGAGTGATACCTTTATGCTCACTCGAGTCCAACCGAGTGAGGCATAGAAGGTGACTACCCGAGAGCAACCGAAACCTCAAAATGAGGAGCGCACTGGAGCATTAGCCCTAGCACTCAAGTGATGGCTCAGCACCTACGAGTGCTAGCACACACTCCTAAAAATAGCCAACGAGTGACAACCCGAGACGCAACCTCAAGGTGTAGATTACACATACACTTTAGTGACATTCAATGTACTCGAGTGATACCCTATATCACTCGCAAGTGAGGAAATACACTCCTGCTTCCTACCGAACACTTAACCGAAATGCTAAAAGAAAAGGAAGAACATGACGCTGCACTCGAGTGAACCCCTACCTTACTCGAGTGAGGCTTATCAGAAGCCAGAATCGCAGCAGCTGACAGAATTTTCCAGCTTTGTCAAAACTGATTCCAATGGTTCCAAAACTCATACCAAAGTTCACTCCCACACAAAATTCCATAAGGAACCTATTGGTAACCTCAAAACAACCAAATTCCCATTCTAACAACACATAATCAGTTTTGGCTCACAAGGTCATACAAAACCACTAATTGACAAACTTCCCAATTCAATTCCCAATCAACTCCAATGACACAAAGATACCATAAAACACTAATTCCATCTCTATACATTAACCAATTCATGCATTCCAATATTATAACAAAATCAAGGTAAAATCACAAATTCTCAAAAATCAACCTATGATCACAAAACTTAGATTAATACAGAGCTTTTTTTTACCTCTTCCTTCTTCCTAAAGTGAGTTCTTTGATCTCTCAAGTTTCAAATTCCTTCTTATTAGTGCAAGCGTTTCACCCAAGAGGGGGTGAATTGGGTGATACTAGAAATTTTGTTGCATATAAGTAAATTAATTGAATATTTAAAATAATTGAGACCAAAGAGAAATATCACCAAAGTATACATCGGGAGTTATACTGGTTCGACCACAACCACTTTGACCTACGTCCAGTCCTTAGAGCGTCTCTGAGAGTTTCACTATATTCTCCAAGATTCAGTGGGTTCTTGGCACCTCAGTACACAACAAGTTCCTTCACCTGGACACTCGCTTCCCCTTACACATTGTAATCAAATCCCCAACTCAAGGTTCCACAACATTAAGTTGTCTCAATCACAAATATTGAGTTTGTAATGAAAAACTCTCTCACAGAGAAAATATATAATCATTGAAGTACAATAAATGAGTATAAGAAAAACAAAGCACTAAGAGTGTGTTGATCAGTGTATTCTTAGTTCTTATGTCTTGTCTTCTTCACTTTGAATGCTCCATATATATAGATAATTTGTAATATCCATTGGAAGCAATTCAAACATGTCCGTTAGAGTCGCCCAGCAACGGTTGACTATTCTTTGAATTTGAAAACTATCCGTTTGCGGTAGGTAGTGGTAGGTGAGATCTCAGACTTTCATTTGACTTTTCTCTTCTTGCATAATATCTTCGTTGTTTCTCTGTAAATGCACTTAGGATACTAATACAATGAAGAGTTAATCATATAGAAAACATTCAATCAAAAATGTAATTTCTGGACAGCCTTACTCGAGTGGCTACTTGAGTGGTCCCTCGAGTAAACCTGTTAATGGATAACTCAACATATTTCATAAGATATTACTCGGGTAAGACATGGAGTGAGATAGATCAAAAACTTTGAAAATACCTGATTACTCGAGTAGCTACTCGAGTGGCCATGTCTTTACTTCAAGAGTTACTCGGGTGCTGACTTTGGTAATTTGATTACTCGAGTAGCCATGTATTTTCTTCAGAAGTTACTCGAGTGCTCCCTCGAGTAGAGTTTAAATAAGTTTGCAGATTACTCGATTATTCCCTCGAGTAATATCATTCAAATCTTGGCCAAGAGTTTGCTTACTTGGTTACTCGAGTGATCCCTCGAGTAATGGATCAAATAACTCTACAGATTACTAGAGTGCTCCCTCGAGTGATACCTTTTTCTCACATGGTTATTTGAGTGGTTACTCGAGTAATATGTTGCATTTCTTGGCCGAGAGCTACTGGAAGATTTTTTACCTGATTACTCGAGTAGCTACTCAAGTGATGCCTTTGTAAATCATGTTACTCGAGTGGCTACTCAAGTAATGGTCTATATAACTTTGCATATTACTCGAGTGGTCCCTCGAGTAACATCTTCCAAATTTTGGCAGTGCTTCTCTAGATGAAACTCTCTGTGATTACTCAAGTAATGGCTTCCCTTACTTGAGTGGCTACTCGAGTAAGCCTTCACAAAATTCGTTTATTACTCCAATGCTTACTTCAAGTAATTCTTTGCCACTTTATTCAAATTCATTTGTTTGTTATCAAATCCTTTCATATCATTGATCCAATCTTTTGTTATCGTCAAAACATATAGGATCTAACATTCTCCCTCTTTTTGATGATGACAAAACTTAACAAAGTTTTTGAAATTTAGTTTTCAAGCATATGCTTCTCAAATACTTTTGATATGAAATCTTTTGTTCAATTTAAACTTGAAAACTCTTTGTGAAATAACTTATTAAAGATCTTTTCAAAGTTTTTGTTCTTATTTATTTGTTCACCTTGCATACACAATCAAAAACTCATTAGTCCCACAAAGCAATATAACTTTAATAAAATTTAACTTTAATAGCATAAAGAAGAATTCTATACATAATAAAACTTTAAAAGCAAAAGGCACCCTAAAACCCCATTCACCCAAATCCCAATCAACTCAGCCATTCATTACAAAATCACTCAGGCTCTTCTCCCCCTTTTTGTCTTCATCACAAAGGTGGAATTAATCATGAGGAGGAGTAGGTGGCTTGGCTGTTGAGATAGGAGTGATAGGAAATGCCAATGACTCATATAAACCATCTGAATTTGAAGGATCTGAAGATGATGGTTCAGGGTCAGAAGGTTCACTGGCGGTGTCTGAAGATCCTCTGGAGGATTCATCGAAGATGAAGGGTAAGGAACCAGAGAAGTAATTTCTACTTCCTCTGTAGCAACTGGTAAAGACTCAAGCACCTCCTCAGTGCATGTATGTAATATCCCAAAATGTAGTCAAGGGCTAAATGTATAGAATAGATGGTGGGATTAATAACAGAATTACCTCTAGAAATTTTGTTATGAATTTAGTCAACTTTCACATGCAAAATTGGCAATTAAATATTATATTGCAAGATGATATATTACAAGATCATCATCTTCTTCAAAGGGCTATGATTTATGTATGACAAGAGGAAACAATATAGGCTACTAAATATGACATGTGAAGACAATTTGACGAAGTTGTAAAAGATGATGATTAAGTCAACAATTTCAACTAAAGAAGTAACATTTGAAGAGTTGAAATTATGATTAGTTCAAGAAGCCCTTTTGGCTATTCCAAGGGCTATATTCACGTGACATGAGGGAAAGAGAATTAATATCATACACTTCATCTTTTCCATATGAAAAGTCAATAAAAGTGGCTAGGGATATAAGAGAAAAAGAGAGAAAGTATTATCCATATATTTCCTCATATTTCTCAAACTTTTCGTCCAAGAATTCTAAAGGCAAGAGAGGTGAGAGAATTAAATTTGAAGTCATCTTATATTTATCATCAACTTTTACCAAGAAGGAATAATTATTCACCACACATATTCTTTATTTCTTTTGGCCCAATTTTGGTCAAATATTAAGGGCCAAGGGAAGAGAATTTCTGAATGCATTCACTCCCTCTCATTTGTCTCAAAGTCGGTTTGCAACAACAAAAATGTAGAGGAAGAAAAGCAAGGTTTCAAGGTGAGCTTAATCTTGATTTTTCACCTTCTTAACCTCATCTATGGCTCAAGTGACCTTCATGAAACTTGTTTCCCTATTCCTTAGCTTCATTTCTATGGTTTTTTTGAAGAAGATGAGTTTTCAGCCACCTTGCAAGAACAAAAGTTGAGGAATCAAGAAAAGAACACAAGAAGAAGCAAGAGGTGAGTAAGAGCATTATGTTGATGTATATGATGCTTTAATTGGCTGAGTTGTGGTGGGCTATTGTGACAGCCCTAATTTCATTTTTTATGGTATATTAGGGATCATGAAGCTTTCATCCTATGTATGTGCTTATATGTTGGTTTGGAGGCAAATGAGCTAAGCTTAGTGATCAGATAGTGAAGTGGTTGTTTGTTGTGAAATACCCTAAAATTCTGCCAAAACAGACATGGGGAATGAGTAGGAATTTGTTCATTTTGATGTTACCATTGTGTTCTACATGAAAATTTTTGTGGAAATAAGGTGGGTTGTTGATTTTAGAGCCATTGCACACATTGGTTGAAAATTGGAAAAACTGTCAAGTGAAACTCTGTACAAGGAAGTCAGGTTGTCTGGACGTTTTGAATAGGCAAATTGTGTCTAAAACTTCTGAAATTTCCAGTCATAAAGTTCACATTCCAAGCTTCAAAATAGATATATAATTTGTGTCATTTCATCTTTTGTACTGGGATTAATGACTGTCCAAAGTTTGGGATTAAAACTGGAATCTGTTTTGGAGCAGTGGTGAATTTTGTGAAATTCTGTATTTTTGTGGTGATTTCTGGTAATGATTCATATTTTTACTATAAAGAGGACTTAAATATATTTCAATAGGCTTTGGGATCACCTTATTTTGATTTTTCTAGAATTAGTTATGATTTTTCAAAGATGCTGAAAAATTCTGGCAGATTGGTCACCTATGCGAAAATTGAAGATTTTATGGCATAATGTAATATTGTGGAACTTTGAGGTTAGAAATTGACCTTTTAGGTTAATTGACCACTTTAACTCCTTAGTTGACTTGATTAAATGACCATAGTGATAATCAACCCAAGTATTATGAGTTATTAAAGAATTGGAATATGTAATAATTCGTCGTCCTTAATTTTGGTTTATAGGATTCGATATTTGTCCTGCTCGTGATCCACCTGCGCCAAAGCACAATCGGAAAGAACAAGGTAGTGACTATTTTTCTTATACCATATGTGATGCATGGTATGTGTGCTATATCATTGATTTGTGACGGATTCATATGCTACAATGTTTGTGAAATTGTGTAAGCACCATCATATCAATAGTCTCTGAGTCGCTAACAACGGTTAGGGTAAGAGCTGTGAGCCTTCTCGACGGTAAAAGGGGATAAGGTTGGGGGTGTGATATTTGTAATTATGTGGGCCGAAAGGCTATATGTTAGCCGTAAGGCCATGTGTATGCACTACCGCACCAATAGTCCCTGAGTCGCTAACAACAGTTTGGATAAGTGCGGTAAGCCTTCCTGGTAGTAAAAGGGGATGAGGGTAGAGTGTGATTTGTGCTGCTACTGCGGTGTGATGATTGCGTACATGCTATGTGCTTATGTGCGGTATAAGTAATTTGTTACTACTGGGATTCTTTTAGAATCTCATTCTTTCTATTGACTAACATTTCAGACAGGGCAAGTGACTCAAAAGAGAAGTGGACAACTCGGAGCGGTTAGAGTCTCTTAGAGATATTTGTGTAGGGTTGTTGGTTATTTGTTTTGAATTTGGGACTACTGTATATGAACATTATTTTAGATATAGTGGTGTAATCCCCTTTAAGGGGAAATGATAAACCCTTTAGCATGTATATGAAACCCGAGGATTTGCCAGGAATTGAGTTGTACACCCTGATATGTTGAATGTGATATAACTGCACAGGTAATTATATTCGATGTTCGAACTTGAGACCGGGATAGTAAGAAGTTTCAAAAATTTTATGAAAATCCTACCGTAAGGAAGGAGTTCAAAATGAGTTTTAAATTATCCAACGGTCTCTAATTCATTTAAATATGTGTTTCAAATTATAATTACGTTTAATTAAGGCAGGGGGTTGCAGTGTAGGTAATGTAATGGGAGTAGGTATGGACTCTGGCTGAACATGATGAGGTGGATCATCAGTGGTGATGTGGATTGGCTTGGATGTGTCAGGGTCAGGCATAGAGAACAATACATTGCTAGGTCCACTCTCAGAGGGTCTATGCTCAGTGGGTATAGAGGGTCCAGGTTCAGGGATAGGTATGGGCTCAGGAATACCAGAAGGACCAGGAATAGAGGATCTAGATGCCATAGCATCAAGTCTGGCAACAATAAATCTCATAAGCTCACCCTGGGCACGTTGTTTAGCTAGCAACTCTTCGTGCCTCTTATCCATCCTCTCCACAAGTTGTTCCATCTTCTCATTCATATACGTCACCAACTCCGCATTGGTATTTGCAATGTCCACATGAAATCTCTTCAGAATATTCTCCATGAACGTTTGCATTGCGGCACCAAAGAAGGATGGAGAAGATGTGTTGGCTGGAGCAGAAGACTATGTGTCATGCATTCGACTGGTTGCTGTGTCAGTCTTCTTCTTTTTCTTGGGACTTGCTTCTAGAGGAGTCTTTAGGGGAATCTCAATATTCAACTTTCCAATTTGATTCCTCCCCACTGGTGCTATCCTCTTAACCGGCTCCATACTCTCCAAGTACCAAATCTTATTCTTCTTGAGGAACAAGGAAATAAGTTGAGGATAAGGCATTGGAGTAGTTGGTTTTCCTTTATATCTATACCTCTTGATCTCATTGAAGATATACTTTCCCAAGTCCTTTTGCTCTTTGAGAATTAATGAGGCGAATTTCCTGAAGTCTCTTTCAATGAAATGAGTAAAGTTATTGGATTTGTTTACCATGGCTCTAGAGTAGATATACCATAAGACTCTATGAAAATCACTCATATCACTAGATTGAAATTGAGAGGTCCCACTATCTCACCAGGTCTGAGGATAGAGAATATCTGGTTTGAATCAAGGTTAAGGTAATCATCATCAGGAGGATCTTCTATTCCTAACCAGGTATTGATTCTGGAAGGTGAGATTAGAATTCTTTGTCCTCTAACCTTAGAAGTCATTTCTTCTTCCACAAACTTCCTAACAGGATCATTAATAGGTTTGAGGTTACAATAAAAATGTCTCACAACTTTGGTGCAAAATAGGAGTTTGACAGATAACCAAGGCATATAGGAATCAAGGTAGGGACTCAGATCGAATTTCAATACCTCTTGAAGCACCTTGTAGTCAATGTAGTGCATCTTTCACACATTTCTTTTTACAAAATGACTCAGGTACTTCTGAGATTCCTCAAGCTTGCTCACGTTGAATCCCTTTGGAGGAAATGTAATTTCTTCATCCTACTCTCCTGTTTGTCTTGAGGATTGCCCTTTCTTTGCTTCCTTAGATTAGAAAGCTTCCACAAGCATGCCTACCATGACTTTGGTAAGCTTCTCATCAACCTTAGGCTTTTTCAGAGGCTTAGGAGAAAAGGTGGGTGTGTCAGATGAATCAAAGGAAGGAGGAGATGGTTCTTTTGTTGTTTTGCCTTTTCCCAGGGGTGAACTCTTCTTGGATTGAGCTCTTGTGGCAATGGGCTCCTTAATCACAACCTCTTTCACTTTTGGCTTGGTTTGCAGTTTGGCTTTGGTCTTAGGTTTAGGAGAAATTTTCCTTTTCTTGGTAGGAGGAGAGGAATGTGAATCAGAGGGTTGATATGGCTCAGAAGACTCAGAAGGAGTGCTAAGATTGGGAGATTTTGTCCTCACCATTATGATTTGAGAAAATCGAATATTTCAAAAAAACAGAGACGAGTGTCGTGAGTTTAGGGTAGATGATTCATTGTAATCTGAGAAGTCTTTGAAGGTGTAAATTACTAGGTTTTGACGGTTATGGGAAGAGAAAAAGATTTTGAAAATTTTTTTTGTGAGAGTACTAGGAGAATCACTTGAGGAGATTTTATGATAAATGACTGAGTATCGACTTGAAATAACCTAAAGCCTGTCATCACTCAAGGGCTTACTCGAGTAATCATCAGCATCACTTGGGTAGCTACTCGAGTGATCATACCAAAAAATTTTCAAATACAGCAACTTTGAGAGTATACATAGCATGAATAAACAAATTTTGATTTAGTTCTTCTTGCATTGCTATAATCCCCAACTCAAGGTTCCACAACATTAATACTCGAGTAAGCCTTCACAAAATTTGTTTATCACTCGGGTAGCTACTCGAGTGGCTACTCAAGTAATAACTTCCCTTACTCGAGTTGCTACTCGAGTAAGCCTTCACAAAATTTGTTTATTACTCCAGTACTTACTTCAAGTAATACTTTGACACTTTATTCAAATTTATTTGTTTATTATCAAATCCTTTCATATAATTGATCCAATCTTTGTTATCATCAAAATGTATGGGATCTAACACTTCCAATACTAAAACACCACCTTTCAAAAATCTAAAATCATGGTAATAAATCTCTTGTCACCATGAACAAGATTAAAGAAGAACACTTGAGCATTAGAAGGCATTTATCAAATCAAAATCTCACCTTTATACTTTCTCTTTCCTTCCCTTACTCAATGAAAATGGAGGTTAAATAGAGAAGATGAGGAATGATGAAGATGTAGATTTTTCCCTTATTTCCATGATCAAAACTGAATTGGAGAGAGAGAGAAGAGAGAAAATGGAGTTTGACAATTTGACCAAATCCTATGGCTCGCCCTTTGACACTTGGCAAAATCTTGATCTCTCTTCCCTAATCACATATGAACTCAATTGCACATGATTCTACCCTATGGGTCACTTGATAACCATTCACAACTATTGATTATATTTCTAACCAGATTAATTATATTTCTAAACTACTTTTATGGACATCCCATCTTGAAGATGAGGGATTATAAATATTGTTTTTGTCTTATTGGTCTCTATTTCACTTAAATTTCATAACCCGGATATAATTACAATGAGGTTGTGACACTCTGCCGCTAGTCTCGACTATGGCAAGCAACGACGGTGTATACATCATAAGGGTTCTTGAAAGGTCAAGTAAGATCAAGCAGCAAGGCAAAACTGATGAACCAAGATTATGGCAGATGAGACAAAACGGAGTTGTTCAAATCAAGAAGCAGGTGGGCTACAATCAACAAATAAGCCTTCCCTCTTTTGTTTGACCCAAAATGACCTGCTCTGATACTATGTTAAAAAACTCAATTGGAGAAAATACAAATCTTTTCTTGAGAATTACAAGCCACGATGGCATTACACTATCAACCCTTATTAAGTGAATATACTATTAACCCTAAACTCCAAGATTAATTAGAGGCAAGGACCAAGTTAACCTCCCTTAATTTTGGTGAGGACCCTACCATCCTTCACACTTTAATCCATACAATTAGACCTTTATTCAAAGGGTCTTACAATGATTAACTACCTCATTAAGATTTTAACTAATTAATGATTTTATATATCTCTAACAAATTACATCAAGGTCTGTGGCGAGGGTTGTTAGAGATGTCTCCCTAAAGTTGCTAGTATTATATATGTATCTCATCCTCCCCCTCCCCCTCTCAAATAATGTGTCTTGTCTGTAATGCCTCAAATTTTGATTAAAGGCTAATGATAATTATTTTGAATGATTTGGTGAATTAAATTTGATTTGAAATCTGAATTAATTATTAGAAATGCCCAACACACTGTATTTTAGCATGTGACAAAATAATTATTTGGGCTAAATATGAGGAAATGGTGCATGAGGAAGAGGAAAAGAATTTAAATGTGTTATGTGGCAATTTAAGATAATGTGCCAAAATCAGTGGAAAATTAGAAAGAATGGAAAATTTGTCGGTTAATTAGTCAGTGATTAATTAAGAAATTAATTACTAACTAAGAAGAAATGAGATGTGTGACTAAATGACTAATGGAGTAGTTAGAGTAACTAATTAGTTACTTACTTTATGAGGACCAATGAGATTGGGACATGTGACAAGCTTATAGGATGAAAGAGAGTGTTGGGAAAAGTCAAACTCAATTAAAAATCATTTTCTTCTCTCTCTCTTCCCTCCAATTTGGCTGAACAAGCATGGGCCAAGGGGAAACCATCATTTCTCCATCTTCAAGCTCTCTTTTCTCTCATTTCTCTCTCTCCAATTTGGCAACCACTGTTGAAGAAGAGAAAGTTTTCAAGGTAAAACTCATGCTATTTGACCCTCTAAATGACTCTAAATGCAAAAACTCACTTCTTGAATCTTGTTCCTTGGATTGAGGGCTTCATTTTCATGGTTTTAGATTTTTCATTGGTGGTGTTTCGAGCACACAAGGAAATCTAAAGTTTGGTGAACCAAAGGACACCTTTGAGAAAGTTGTTGAGGTAAGTGAAGTGAACCTTTCTTATGAGTTTTGTGACATTTTAAGGTGCTTTGAATTTCAGTGATTTTGGCCTTATTTTTCAAAAATTAGGGTCATTGTGTGTATGGCAGTTGTTGTCATGGAATTGGTGTCTTGGGATGTATGTTGGATAGATAGAATTGGTTTAAGGTTGAAATGTCAAGTTTGGCAATTTTGGGGATTTTGTGTTATATGTTGCCTAAAACCAAGCATGATAATGGAATAGGAATTTGGTAGTTTTAATGTTTCCTTTAGATTCCTTGAGCAAAATTATGTGGGAATAGTCTTGGATAAGAATTTAGGATCATTAGAAACATATGGTAAAAATTTGGAATATGCTATCAACTCTATTGCGTTTTTAGCTTCTGATAAGCATCACTTGAGTGATCATGGGTCTCACTTGAGTGAAGCATTGCATATTCCCTTTTTCCTTTAGTTTTTCTGTTGCACTTCAGTGCAAAAAGCAAAAGTGTTTATCTCACTTTGCGAGTGTTGTAGATTCTCACTAGAGTGAACCTTGTTTCACTCGAGTACGGGTGTATTTTACACTATGAACTCATGTTTCAGGTTATCACTCACAATCAATTTTCAAGAGTATGTCTTAACACTTACGAGTGTTAAGCCATCACTCGAGTGCCAAGGTCCCTGCTGTAATGCCCCAACTCGGGATTAAGGGCTAATGACTTTGAAAGTGGATGTAATTATTGTTAATAAACACTTTTGAAGAATATGATGCAAATTTTGACTTGAATATGGTATGATCAGTGCCTAAACCCTGTATTTAAGTTCAATTGTATATTAACATCTAAATTGAATTAGATGAGAAATATCTAGAGAAAGGTTGCCAAGGGTATATGGAGTTCTTTTCCGTGTAGGGAGAAACTGAGGAAACTCTGAGTAGTATACCGATGGTAAATGAGTTCACTAAGGTATTTCCAGATGATCTAAGTGGATTGCCTCCGGAAAGGGAAGTTCAGTTCCCTATTGAGATTGTGCCTGGAGCTGGTTCTATATCAAAGGCCCCAAATGAAATGGTAGAGTTAGAGAAACAGATTGAAAACTTGTTTAAGAAAGGGTATATTAGACCTAATGTGTTGCCGTAGGGAGCTCCAATGTTGTTTGTCAAAAAGAAGGACCAAAGTCTTTGTTTGTGTCTGGATTATCAGAGCTGAACAAGATCATTGTCAAAAACAAGTACCCTCTCCTAAGAATTGATGACTTTCTAGATCAACTATCTGGTTCGTGTGTGTTTTCAAAAATTGATCTAAGGTCGGGTTATCATCAGCTGCGTGTGAAAGCAGAAGATATTCCAAAGACTGCTTTTAGAACCAGGTATGGGCATTATGAGTTTTTGGAGATGCCATTTGGGCTAACCAATGTACCTGCGATATTCATAGATTACATGAACCGTGTCTTTCGACAGTATCTAGATCAATTTGTTGTTATGTTTATTGATGATATTTTGATATACTCTAAAAGTAAGGAGGAGCAGAGCGTCATTTGAGGATTGTGTTAAATATCTTGCGTGAAAAGCAACTTTATGCCAAATTGAGTAAATGCAAGTTTTGGCTGCCAGAAGTAAAATTCTTAGGCCATGTTATCTCGCAGGAAGGGGTCTCTGTGGATCCCAATGTTAGAGCAAGCGTTTCACCCAAGAGGGGGGTGAATTGGGTGGTACTA
Source organism: Inga leiocalycina (assembly GCA_963242795.1). Classification (NCBI taxonomy): domain Eukaryota; kingdom Viridiplantae; phylum Streptophyta; class Magnoliopsida; order Fabales; family Fabaceae; genus Inga; species Inga leiocalycina. The sequence continues at coordinate 63,434,134 of OY725330.1, read as the reverse complement.
AATTTTTCGTTGCAAATATAAACCTTAACGGTGAATATAAAGCAGTAAAGAGTAAGGAGAAATATCATCGAAGTGTACACCGGGAGTTATACTGGTTCGGCCACAACCACTTTAACCTACGTCCAGTCCTCAGAGCTTCTCTGAGAGTTTCACTATAACTTCCAAGATTCAGTGGGTTCTTAGCACCTCAGTAAGCAAGTTCCTTTGCCTGGACACTCGCTCCCCCTTACAAGTTGTAATCCAATCCCAACTCAAGGTTCCACAACCTTAAGTTACCTCAATAACAAATATTGAGTTTGAATGAAATATCTCTCTCACAGAGTGAATAAGAATCACTGAAGCATAGAATTACAAGTATAATGTAAAACAGAGTAATGAGCTTGATAATGCGTTCGTGTGTGCTCTTGTTCTGTTCTTCTCTGTTTGGATGTTCCCATATATATAGGTGTCTTGGTAATGACCGTTGGAACATTTTCTTCTCGTTCGTTAGAGAGTGCGCAGCCACTGTTGACTTTTCCAGTTTTTGAAAAATATCCGTTTGCGGTAGGTGGCGATAGGTAGCATTTAAACGTTGCATTTGAATTTCGTTATTTGGTAAGATCTCTTCATTGTTTATCTGTGGATATGCTAAGAATACTAATACAATGAAAGGTTAATCATATAGGAAACAAATCAATGAACATTTGAATGAATTGAGAATTTCTGGACTTGCATACTCGAGTAGCTACTCGAGTATTCATTAAAGTTTACTCGAGTATCATTGTGAGAGTATTGATGAACTGCAAGTTAATAAATGAGCATTGCTTTACTCGGGTAGTGAATGGAGTAAACAAAATTACAAACCTCTGGAAATACCTGTTTACTCTGGTAATTACTCGAGTATGGCAATCTTTTCTTCATAGGTTACTCGAGTAGCAACTCGAGTAATGTATCAAATAAACTTTAGGTTACTCGATGCTTCACTCCAGTAATGTTGGCAGGATTTCAAGGCCGAGAGCACATTAAGTTTGATTACCTTGTTACTCGAGTCTTTACTCGAGTAAACATAATTTTTGTGCATTGCTTACTCGGGTAGTGACTTCAAGTTCTGTGCAAATAACTCTGCATATTACTCGATTACTTACTCGAGTAATCCAGTATAAATAAGTGATTGAACACCTGCATACTTGAGTAGTGCCTCGAGTGAAGTGTGATAAAAGCATAACATGATATTCGAGTTTTACCTTTAGGTTTTGACTTACTACATTGAGTTACTCGAGTAACTCCTCGAGTAACGTTGGCAGGATAGAAAATGCCGAGAGCAACATATTTCTTGAAACAGAGTAACTCGAGTATCATTAGCAGGGTGGAAAATGCCGAGAGTAACTGGAAGTCTTTGACATGGTTACTCAAGTACTTGCTCGAGTAACGTTGGCAGGCCGAGAGCAACTCCAATTGATTTACCTGTTTACTCGAGTAGCTACTCGAGTAACGTTGGCAGGTCGAGAGCAACTAGGAATCATTTACCTTATTACTCGAGTGCTTACTCGAGTAACATTAGCAGGTTACTTCAAGTTTCTGTCCATTACTCGAGTACCTACTCGAGTAATCCTTTAGAAAACTTGCCAGCAATGAAGTTTTTCAACTTTTTCTCTTGGCCTTTCTTTATTACTCCAATGCTTACTTCAAGTGATGATTTTGCCCTGTTATTACTTTGTTCAAACTTATTCGTTTATCAAATCTATACCATCCTTTGTTATCATCAAAACATGAGAGATCTAACATTCTCCCCCTTTTTGATGATGACAAAACTTGGTGATTTTGAACAAGATTTTTGAAATTAAGTTATCAAATAAACACTTCTTTGAATTCAATGATAATTTTGAAAACCTTGTTAAGTTTAAATTCAAAGTGTTTTGGAAAAAAAATTGAAGTCATAACATACACCTTGCATACATAATAAACTCATTAGTCCCACAATGTATTATAATTTAAAGGCTTAAATGGACTTGAAATGAAATCATAACTTAAGGAAGCTTGCATTGAATTAAAAATTGTATTACAAGATGAAAAGTTATAAATTGAAAAACTCCTTAAATCCCATGTACACCCATATACCCAAAAAGAAACTTAGACACTCCATAAAATCACTCAAGCTCTTCTCCCCCTTGTTGTCTTCATCATTCAAGAGGAGGATTGGAAGGCTTGACAACAGAAATAGGCTTCACAGGTAGAACCAAAGGACCATCTGAACCAGAAGAATCAAAAGAAGAACTAGAAGATTCTGGTTCAGGAAGGATTAGTGGAGGAATATGAAGGTCTTCTCTAAGAGGAAGAAGAGAGGGCTGATATACAATCATAGTGGTGGTTTCAACCTCTTCAGTAGCACCTGGGGTATGATGATCAGTGGATAAGGGAGAGATTTCCTCTGTATGAGTAGGAGAAGGAATGGGTGTAGGAGTAGGTTGGGGCTGAGCTCTGGGTGGTGAATCCTTAATGACAATATGAATAGTCTCATTAGTTTCAGGATTGTCCACTGAGCATAGGATATCTCTGGGTCTTGTTTCAGGTGGACTAGAAACTGGAGGTTCAGGAATAGTTGGCTCTTCTTCAGTATGAGGAAGGTCAGATGGAATGTTCTTTGGAGGTGGTGGTATATTCTCTGGAGGTGAGAAAACCTCATGTGCAGATGATGGACTAGAAGAAGGTCCGGGACCCAAAGAGTCCAATCTTTCCAAAATTAACTTCAAGGTCTCACCCTGGGCACGTTGCTCAGCTAGCAACTCTTCGTGCCTCTTATCCATTCTCTCAACCAACTCAGCCATCTTGCCATTCATGTGTGTTATCAACTCACCATTGGTGTTGGCAATGTCTATATGGAATCCTCTGAGCATATTCTCTATAGTGTTGGAGTGTGGCATTGAGGAAAGAGGGTGCAGAGGTAGTAGCAGCTGGAGCCGAAGACTGAGTGTCATCCATTTTACTCGTCTCAGTCTCAGTCTTCTTCTTCTTCTTAGATCCAGACTCCAGAGGACTCTTGAGAGGAATGTCAATGTTGAGCTTGCCAATTTGATTTCTCCCAACCGGAGTAACTCTCTTAATATGCTCTTTGCTCTCCAAGCACCATATCTTATTTTCCTTCAGAATGAGTGAAACAATATGAGGATATGGCATAGGTGTAGTAGCTTTCCTATCTACTCCGTATCTCTTCATCTCGGAAAATATGTACTCCCCAAAATCTTTTTGTTCCTTCAAGAGTAAGGAAGCAAACTATCTGTAGTCCTTATCAGAAAAGTGGGTATAGCTGTTGACCTTGTTCACAAGGGATATAGAGTAGATATACCATAGAACCCTATGATGATCACACATGTCACTAGGTTTGAAGTTCAAAGGGCCTACAAGCTCACCAGGTTTAAAGACAAAGAAAATTTGGTTTGAATCAAGTTTGGAGTAAATGTCATCTGGTGGGTTCTCTATTCCTAACCACAGATTGATCTTAGAAGGTGAGATAAGTATCTTTTGGCCTCTAATAATAGTAGTCATTTCTTCCTCTGCTGAGTTTCTATTGGGCTCATCAAGAATTTCAATATTACAGTAAAAATATGTGACTACTTTGGTACAAAAAGGAGGCTTAATAGATAACCAAGGCATAAAGGGTTCTAGAAAGGGACTAAGATCATACTTCAATACCTCCTGAAGTACTTTGAGGTCCACATAGTGAGTCTTACATACTTTTCTCCTTGAGAACTAAGTGAGATACTTCTGGGACTCCTCTAGCTTGTTGACATTAAACCCCTTTGGAGGTTTAGTGATCTCCTCTTCTGGCAATACAGATTTCTTTGAAGACTGCCCCTTTTCAAGCTAATCTAGAATGCCAGCCATTGCCTTAGCCACATTCACATCATATTTGGGCTTTTTGGATGGTTTAGGTGTGAAAGAGGGAGTGGAAGAATCCGAAGGTGGAGGAGAAAGAGACTTGGCACTTTTGCCTCTCCCAGTAGAGGTGCTCTTCTTGGATTGAGCCCTTGTAACTACTGGTTCTTTGAAAACAACTCCTTTCTCTTTAGGTTTCTGTTGAAGTTTCGTTTGGACTTTAGCTTTGGATCTGGGTGTGAGTTTTCTTCTCTTTCTGGGAGGAGAAGAAAGAGGGTCAGAGAGTTGTGGGGATCCAGAAGAGTCTGTGGGAGTGAGGTTTTTAGCTCTAACCATTTTGAATCAGTGAAAGTTTTGAAAACTCAGAAAACAGAGTTTGAAGTCGCGAGTTAGGTCAGGAAGAATCTGAACAAAATAGACAATTTCTAGAGCTAAAAATTGATGGGTTTTGACGGAAATGAAGTAAGAAAAAGATTGTGAAAAGTTTTTGTGAGAGGATTGGGTGATTTACTCAAGGAGATTTTGTGGAAATGACCGAGTTTGCAACTGATAAAGACCTAGAACCCAACGTTACTCGAGGCCTTACTCGAGTAAATATCATGTTTACTCGAGTCCCTACTCAAGTGATCATACAGAAAATTTCCAAAATAATTCATTTAAATTACGTACCTGGCATGAATAATATTGTAATTATCCATGTATGTTCCCTCGATCATTTTATATCCATTTTAGAGCAGATTTGAGTTGATTCTCATCAAATTTGTGATCTGGACCTGCAGTTACTCAAGTCCTTACTCGAGTAAGCTTCAAGTTTACTCGAGACTCTCCTCGGGTAACCTATCATTTCTAGTTTGGACTGTTCATTTCTCACCAAATGAACCGTTTGATTTAAAATCCAGGTAACTTGATATGTTACTTCCAGTTTTGGAAGACCATTACTCGAGTACATACTCCAGTAAAGTGCTCTTTTACTTCAAGTTGTTCCTCGGGTAATGCTTCACTGTCAGTCATTACTTGAAGTTGGTACTCCAGTAATGATGTCCTCTGATAACCTTTGTTTTTATTTCTCAGAACAGAGTTTCAATCTTCCTGCAAAACAAGTTTCTACATACTCCGATGCTTAAATTAGTAATCATCAAAACATTATCAAATACTTTAATCTAACATTATGAGAAACTGAAATAACTCACAATTCATTGGGATTTACCATTCCCAATTCTCTTCTAATGTATAGAAATTGATCTTTTGCAAGAGGTTTGGTGAAGATATCAGCTAGTTGAAAATGAGTAGGAATGAATATCACTTTCACATCTTTCTTTTGAACATGATCTCTAATAAAGTGATGTCTGACATTGATATGCTTGGTTCTAGAGTATTGAACTGGATTCTTTGCCAAGCTTATCATACTAGTATTGTCACAATAGATTGGTATTTCTTTAAGATAAATATCAAGATCTTGTAGTTGTTGTTTTAACTATATCACTTGTGCACAACAACTTTAAACTGCAACATATTCGGCTTTCGTTGATGAAAGAGATACTGTATTTTGTTTCTTGCCGAACCATGAGACAAGAGATCCTCCAAGAAATTGTCCTTGTCCACTGGTGCTCTTTCTGTCTGTCTTGTATCCTCCATGATCTGAATCTGAATATGCAACAAGATATTCACTTCTTCCTTTAGGATACCACAGACCCTAATCTGGTGTGTCAGCAAGGTATCTAAAGATTCGTTTGACAGTTTCGGCATGTGATTCCTTTGGTGTTGACTGATATCTTGCACATATGCCAACACTAAATTGGATGTCCGGTCTGCTTGCCATGAGATAGAGTAATGATCCAATCATTCCTCTATATTTTGTGATGTTGTAGTCTTTCCCTTTGGCATCAGCATCTAGTAACGTAGTTGAGCTCATAGGTGTGTCCGTTCCATTTGCTTCATCCATTCCATACTTCTTCACTAGCTCTCTCAAGTACTTTATTTGAGAGATGAAGATTCTATTCTTTCTTTGTTTGATTTGCAAACCAAGAAAGAAATTCAATTCTCCCATAATTGACATCTCAAATTCTCCCTGTATTATCTCAGAAAATTCCTTACATAGAGATTCATTAGTAGCACCGAAAACAATATCATCAACATATATTTGAACAATTAAAATATCATCACGTTTTTGTTTTATAAAAAGTGTTGTATCAACCTTTCCCCGTACAAAACCTTGATCAATAAGAAATTTACTGAGCCTTTCGTACCATGCTCTAGGAGCTTGTTTTAAACCATATAAAGCCTTTTTGAGTTTGAAAACGTGGTCCGGTTTGGTTATATCTTCAAAACCTGGAGGTTGCTCTACGTATACTTCTTCCATCATGTATCCATTTAGAAATGCACTCTTTACATCCATTTGATAGAGTTTAAATCCTTTGATGCACGCAAAGGCTAAGAGTACGTATATAGCTTCCAATCTAGCCACTGGAGCATACGTTTCCTCATAATCAATCCTTCCTTCCTGATTGTAGCCTTTGGCCACCAATCTTGCCTTGTTTCTGACAATAATTACGGATTCATCGAGTTTGTTCTTGAATACCCATTTAGTGCCAATGATCGGATGATCTTTGGGTCGGGGTACCAAATCCCAAACTTGATTTCTTTCAAATTGATTTAGTTCTTCTTGCATTGCTATAACCCAATCATTGTCTGATAGGGCTTCATCAATGTTAGAAGGTTCAATCTCAGAAATGAATGCAGAAAAACTTACTTCATTGAAAATTCTATTTCTAGTTCTGATCCCTTCATTCACATCTCCTATGATTTGATCTAAGGGATGACTTTTATTGTATTTCTAGGCTCTAAGTTGTCCTAGTGATTGCTCTTCTTCCTTGGTTTTATCAACTTCTGGAATAAGAGATTTAGAAATAGATTGACCATTTTCTTGATTTAAAACAACTTCCTATTCTTCATCAATGGTTTTGTCAGAGGATTCAAATTCATAAAAAACAACATGAATTGATTCTTCAACAACACATGTTCTTTTATTGAAAATTCTATATGCTTTACTTCGGTTAGAATACCCTAGGAAAATTCCTTCATCAGTTTTAGAATCAAATTTTCCTAAGTTATCTTTACCATTATTATTAATGAAACACTTACAACCGAAGATGTGTAGATGAGCAATGTTTGGCTTCCTTCCTTTGTACAGCTCGTATGGTGTCTTTCCAAGTTTTGTTCTAATATATGCTCTATTTGAAAAATAGCATGATGTACTCATAGCATCGGCCAAGAAAACTTGAGATGCGTTCTTTTCATTTAACATTGCTCTAGCCATTTTAGTAAGTACTCTATTCTTACGTTCCACGACTCCATTTTGTTGAGGCGTCCTTGGAGTAGAGAAATTGTGATCAATGACATTAGTATCACAATATTCTTCAAAGGCTTTATTTTCAATTCTCCACCATGATTAGTCCTAATACCTGCAATGGACATACCTTTCTCATTTTGCACTTTCTTAGCAAAAACAATAAATTCTTCAAAGGTTTCATCTTTTGATGATAGAAAAATAACCCATGTAAATCTAGAAAAATCATCAACAATGACCAACGAATATAAGTTGCCACCAAGACTCTTTACTCTTGCTGGGCCAACTAGATCCATATGCAATAATTGTAGTGGTCTATTTGTTGAAATCTCATTTTTTAATTTGAAAGATGATTTAGTTTGTTTACCCTTTTGACATGCGTCACAAATCAATTCGTTTTTGAAATTTACTTTAGGTAATCCAAGAACTAAATCCTTTTTGAGTAATTTGCCTAGTTGATGCATGTTGACATGAGCCAATCTCTTATGCCATAGCCAACTTTCATTGGTATTACTCAGAAAACAGTTTTTTTCCGATTCATTTCTACTAATATCTAGAGTATAGCAGTTACCTTCTCTTTTTGCTCTGAGCTTAGCCTTGATATTCTTCTTATCAAGTAGTAAGTCTTTCTTGTTGACAATCAGACATTCCTCTGAATCAAATATTATCCAATTGTCTTTATCTGCACTTTGAATTACGCTCAGCAAATTATGACACAAGCCTTCAACGTAATATACATCTTTGACTTGTATTCCTTTGTCATTTTTTATTTCCCCAATTCCTGCTATCTTTCCAGATTGATTTCCTCCAAATTTTACCTTTCCACCTTCCTTAGGTTGCAATGTGGTAAAACTTTTGAAATCTCTGGTCATATGTCTAGAGCATCCACTGTCTATGTACCACTTGTTATTTTTGGATGCTTTAAGACATATCTGCAACCAAATGACTAAGTCTTAGGTACCTACATCTTTTTGGGTCATTTTGGGTTAGTACAAATAATTTTCTGGACATATGAGCCTTTAAGTACCCATTTGTAGGTTCCTATGTTTCCTTTCTTCTTATGAATGCATGAAGAGGTATAATGACCTTTTCTATTACAGTAATTACAAAATGCAAAAGGATTCAATGTATGCACAGAATGCTGAAAATAATTCAAATATGACTTATCTCCTGCTTTCTTTCTACCTTTCCTTTTATCTGATTTTGGATCATATCCAATTCCAAATCGGTCATTTACAAATCGTTGAGCTTTTAAAATAACATTTAGCATCTCACTTCCTTGTGTAAATTTTTCAAGAGTTTTTGTAAGATCAGTGTTTTTCTTTTTCAAAGAAGAACAATTTTCACAATTCTTTTTTGAACTTTCTTTAAGTTCAATTTCAAGAGCTTTTTTTTTCTTTTTAAAAAAAATTAATTCTTTAACTACTTTGACGAATTCAGAATGTAAAGCATTATATTCAGAGAGTAATTCATCATAGGTAGGATCAAAATCATTTACCTCTTCTTCTGTTTCTTCTTAAGCAACAAGACATATATTGGCTACTTCTTCCTCATCACTTTCTTCATCAGAGGAGCTATCACCCCATATAGCAGATACGAAGCCCTTCTTTTTGTTGAAGAATTTGCCTTTTCTCTTTTCTTTGCTCTTTTGGTTCAGCTCTGGACATTCTGATTTGATATGCCCTGGTTTTCCACATTTGTAGCAAATTATATGATCTTTGCTGCTAGATCCTCCTTTCTGAAAGTTTTTGAATCCTTGACCTTTCTTGTAAAACTTTCTAAATCATTTTATGATTAGGCCCATTTCATCATCGTCAAACTCCTCATCTTCATCCTGATTTTCATCTTTAGCTTTTAGTGCTAGGCCTTTCTTCTTCTTGTCACCGATGTCATCTAGTTCCCGTTTGAACTTTAATTTACTTTCATATTCAGAAAGACTTCCAAATAGAGAAGTAACTAATCTCATTGATTCTCCTTTTGCTTCTTCTATCGTAGTGACTTTGGCCTCCCACTCTTTAGAAAGAATATTCAAAATCTTTCGTACTTGGGTATATTGATCATAAACTTTCCCAAGTGCTGCAAGTTGATTAACAAGATGAGTATATCTAAGTTCGAATTCAGATATTGATTCACCTGATTTCATTCGAAGTAGATCAAATTCAGTGACCAAGGTGTTGATCCGATTCTCCTTTATTCCTGAAGTTCCTTCATGAGCTATTTCCAGAGCTTCCCATATTTCCTTTGCTGTTGGAAGTATGCAAATTCTGAAGTATTCACTTTGAATTAAAGTACTTTGTAACATTAGAATGGCTTTGCTGTTGAGAGTAATAAGTTTCTTGTCATTCTCGTCATATTCTGCTGGCGTCTTTGGAATTTTCAGAGAATCTACAGTCTTTGTTGGTTGATAGTTTCCACTCTCAATCACATCCCATAGCCCATATTCAGTAGCTATCATGAATACTCTACTTTGCTTTCCAGAAAGAAAAGTGTTTGCCACTGAAACCTGGAGGTCTAGTGATAGATGCTCCGTCGGGAAGAATTCCTTCACCCATGCTTGCCATTGGATCCTTCTTAGGTTGTTATACCTTAACAAGAAGACCTACGCTCTAATACTAAATGTTAGAGCAAGCATTTCACCCAAGAGGGGGGTGAATTGGGTGGTACTAAATTTTTCGTTGCAAATATAAACCTTAACGGTGAATATAAAGCAGTAAAGAGTAAGGAGAAATATCACCGAAGTGTACACCGGGAGTTATACTGGTTTGGCCACAACCACTTTGACCTACGTCCAGTCCTCAGAGCTTCTCTGAGAGTTTCACTATAACTTCCAAGATTTAGTGGGTTCTTGGCACCTCAGTACAAGCAAGTTCCTTTGCCTGGACACTCGCTCCCCCTTACAAGTTGTAATCCAATCCCAACTCAAGGTTCCACAGCCTTAAGCTACCTCAATAACAAATATTGAGTTTGAATGAAATATCTCTCTCACAGAGTGAATAAGAATCACTGAAGCATAGAATTACAAGTATAATGTAAAACAGAGTAATGAGCTTGATAATGCGTTCGTGTGTATTCTTGTTCTGTTCTTCTCTGTTTGGATGTTCCCATATATATATGTGTGTTGGTAATAACCGTTGGAACATTTTCTTCTCATCCGTTAGAGAGTGCGCAGCCACTGTTGACTTTTCCAGTTTTTGAAAAATATCCGTTTGCGGTAGGTAGCGGTAGGTAGCATTTGAACGTTGCATTTGACTTCCGTTATTTGGTAAGATCTCTTCATTGTTATCTATGGATATGCTAAGAATACTAATACAATGAAAGGTTAATCACATAGGAAACAAATCAATGAACGTTTGAATAAATTTAGAATTTCTGGACTTGCATACTCGAGTAGCTACTCGAGTATTCATAAAGTTTACTCGAGTATCATTGTGAGAGTATTGATGAACTGCAAGTTAATAAATGAGCATTGCTTTACTCGGGTAGTGAATGGAGTAAACAAAATTACAAACCTCTGGAAATACCTGTTTACTCGGGTAATTACTCGAGTATGGCAATCTTTTCTTCATAGGTTACTCGAGTAGCAACTCGAGTAATGTATCAAATAAAATTTTGGTTACTCGATGCTTCACTCCAATAATGTTGGCAGGATTTCAAGGCCGAGAGCACATTAAGTCTGATTACCTTGTTACTCGAGTCTTTACTCGAGTAAACATAAATTTTGTGCATTGCTTACTCAAGTAATGACTTCAAGTTCTGTGCAAATAACTCTACATATTACTCGATTACTTACTCGAGTAATCCAGTATAAATAAGTGATTGAACACCTGCTTACTTGAGTAGTGCCTCGAGTGAAGTGTGATAAAAGCATAACATGATATTCGAGTATTACCTTCAGGTTTTGACTTACCATATTGAGTTACTCGAGTTGCTCCTCGAGTAACATTGGCAGGATAGAAAATGCCAAGAGCAACATATTTCTTGAAATAGAGTAACTCGAGTATCATTGGCAGGGTGGAAAATGCTGAGAGTAATTGGAAGTCTTTGACAGTACTCAAGTAACTTTGGCAGGCCGAGAGCAACTAGGAATCATTTACCTTATTACTCAAGTGCTTACTCAAGTAACATTAGCAGGTTACTTGAAGGTTGACCAGGTTACTTCAAGTTTCTGTCCATTACTCGAGTACCTACTCGAGTAATCCTTTAGAAAACTTGACAGCAATGAAGTTTCTCAGCTTTTTCTCTTGCCTTTCTTCATTACTCCAATGCTTACTTCAAGTGATGATTTTGCCCTGTTATTACTTTGTTCAAACTTATTTGTTTATCAAATCTATACCATCCTTTATTATCATCAAAACATGAGAGATCTAGCACCCAGTAAGGTGGAAGCAGTACTGGACTGGAAGAGGCCAGAAAATGTTGCTGACGTAGGCAGTTTTCTGGGTCTTACTGGTTACTACCAAAGATTTATTCAGAATTTCTCTCCTATTGCTTTGCGAACACCAAGCTCATGGGAAAGGACAGCCGTTTGTGTGGGATGAGTATTGTGAAAATTGCTTTATGGAGCTGAAAGAGAGGTTGACTATAGCACCTGTGTTGATTATACCTGATCCCAGCTTGACTTATGTTGTGTATAGTGATGCAAGTAAGCAGGGATTAGGGTTTGTCCTTATGCAGTAGGGACGTGTGGTGGCCTATGTCTCTCGATAGCTCAAACCTTATGAAATGAATTATCCCACCCATGATCTGGAGCTTGTGGAAATTGTGTTTGCTTTGAAAATTTAGCGGCATTATTTGTATGGTGTGATGGTAAAACTATATTGTGACCACAAAAGTCTTAAGTATTTATACAACTAGAAAGAATTGAATATAAGACAGCATCGTTGGATGGACTTGCTTAAGGACTACAACCTAGAAATCAAATATCATCCGGGTAAGGCAGATGTAGTAACGGATGCTCTTAGTCGAAAGACAGTGCTTGTAGCAGCAATGATGATACAAGAGGGGAAGTTGATAGAAGAGTTTTGAGATTTGAATCTATCCAACCAGATCGTTTGTGCCAATTATACTGTTTCCAAATGGGAAAGTGATTTGAGAGCTGAGATTGAAGAAGCTCAACGGCAAGATAATCGAGTACAGAGATTTTGAGCTAGAATCAAACGGGGAGAAGCTCAGGATTACGATTTGTCGCCTAGTGGATAGGTTCGTTACAGAAAGAAAATTTGTGTTCCACGTAAGGTGGAGTTGAGGCGGAAAATTCTTGATGAGGCATATTAGAGTCGATATACTCTTCATCCTGGTATGACCAAAATGTACCATAATTTAAAATCTATGTATTGGTGGCCAGGATTGAAGAGTGATGTGACAAAATATGTGGCATGGTGTCTTACCTGCCAAAGGGTAAAGATCGAGCACCAGAAACAGCCGGTTTACTGCAAAGTCCTGAGATTCTGGAATGGAAATGGGAAAGTATGACCATGGACCTTGTTGTGGGGTTACCCAGGATCAGGAACGATGATGCAATCTGGGTGATCATGGACCAGTTAATGAAGTCAGCGCACTTCATACCAATCAATACTGGTTACTCTCCGGACATACTTACAGAGATTTATATTTAAGAGATTGTGAAGCTCCATAGCATATTGAAGAACATCATTTCCAACTGAGATCCCCGATTCACTTCAAGATTATGGAGGGCTTTGCATGAGGCCCTAGGTACTCGTTGAGATTTAGTACGCCTTATCATCCTCAAACCAATGGACAATCAAATAGGACTATTCAGACATTAAAAGATATGTTATGAGCTTATGTCCTCGACTTTAAAGGGAATTGGGATTACTTCCTTCCACTTGCTGAATTCACCTACAACAATAGCTATCATGCGAGCATCCAGATGGCTCCGTATAAAGTATTGTATGGGAGGAAGTGACATCACCCTTGTGCTGGAATAAGTTATCAAAGAGGAAGTTGTATGGGTCGAAACTTGTTGATCAGACCTCAACACATATTCGAATCATTCAAAAGAGGCTTCTTGCAGCGCAGAGTCGACAGAAAAGCAATACTGATAAGAGGAGAAGGCCTTTAGAATTTGAGGTTAGTGATCATGTATTTTTTAGGGTATCTCCAGTTACTGGTATCGAGAGAGCTATCAAGAGAAAGAAGCTAAGCCTGATATATATAGGTTCTTTTGAGATTCTTGCGAGAATTAGGCCTATTGCGTATCGAGTAGCCCTATCCCCAAACTTGAGTAGGCTCCACGATGTGTTTCACGTTTCCCAACTGAAGAAGTACCAACCGGATCCATCTCACATAGTGGAATATGAAAAATTTGAACTGCAAGACAACTTCATGTATGCGAGAGCAAAAATAGATCATTGATTGAGAAGAACGACGGCTCAGACACCGAAGCATTTTGTATATGAAAGTGATCTAGAAGGGAATGACCCAGAGAGAGGCAACTTGGGAAGCGGAAGATGATATGCATAGACAGTATCCGGAGTTTATGGCTCAAGTCTTGTGACAAATTTCAAGGACAAAATTTATTTTTCGGGTAGAGAATTGTAATGCCCTAACTTGGAATTAAGGGCTAATGACTTCAAAAGTGGATGTAATTATTATTAATAAACACTTGTGAAGAATATGAAGCGAATTTTGACTTGAATTTGTGTTGATTAGTGCCTAACCCTGTATTTAAGTTCAATTGTGGATTAACATCTAAATTGAATTAGATAAGAGGGAAGGCGTATATTAAAGCGATATGGAATGATATAAATATGCTTAGTGGTGATTCAAGTGTAATTGCTATAATTAGGGGCAAAATGGGGAAAATGTAAAGTTACCGACAGATTGATCAGTTACCAAAGAAGGAATTCCTTAGTAATCTAAAGATCAATGGTTGTGATTCATTGTCAAGATAAGGGAATCATGTGTGCGTGAACTCATATGAGTCCATTGAAGGTGAAATGAGATCTTAACAAGTGGCAAATGTGAGCCATGGGATCATGGTCAAAAATTCAACACATTTTCTCTTCCCTCTCATTTGTTAAGTTGGTTGTGAGCATGGGGAAGGGAAAAACTGAACATCATCATCATCATCTCATATTCTCTCTCCCAAACTCCATTTTTGTGCAAGGCCAAGAGGAAAAAGAAAAAAGAAAGCTTAAGGTTAGTGCTCCATGTGACCTCTAATACTCAAACACACTTCATTAATATTGTTCATGATGTTGAGGACTTTATTACTATAATTTCAGAATTTTGAAAGGTGGTGTTTGAGTGTTTAAAGAAGGTTGGAAGTTATGAAAACAAGAAACCAACTTTGAGAAGAGGAAGAGGTAAGGAAGAACTCTCTAATGACATGTTCATTTTGATTATTAGTTAAGTTTTGAAAATTTATGATTTTTCCTTGATTTTGATTTCATTTTGAAATGGATGAATTGCATAATGTATTATGGTAGATTTGGTGTTATATTGTGTTATTGAGACAATGGAATTGGTTTGAACCATTGGAAATAAGTTTGGTGAAATTGAGTAAGGTATGGGAATGGGATGTCCAAAAACCAAAACTTGTTGTTAGGATAAGAATTTGGTTGTTTCAGTGTGTCCAATGAATTCCTTGTGAAAAATTGGTGTGGGAGCATGTTGTTGTTAGTTTTGGGGACCATTGGACACTTTTGTTTCAAGTTTGGAAAATTCTGTCAGTTACTATGTTTTGGCTTCTGATAAGCCTCACTCTTATGCACAGGGGTCACTTGACTGCAGCATCCTATTTTCCCTTTTTCCTTCAGTTTTTTGTCGCACTTCCACGTCAAATTGCAAGAGTATACGTTCGCACTTGCAAGTGATATGGGTCATCAATCGAGTGAACCTTGTCTCACTTGAGTGCAAGAGTATTTTGCACTATGAGGCCGCTTCTCAGGTTGTCACTCGCAGGCCATTTTTCAAGAGTATGTGCTAGTACCTGTAAGTGCTGAGCCATCACTTGAGTGCTAGAACTGGTGCTCGAGTGCACTCCTCATTCTAGGGTTTCTGTTGCTCTCGAGTAATCACTTCCTATGCCTCACTTTTAGGACTTGGGTGAGCATGAGGCTACCACTTGAGTATTATGATTGGGACTCGAGTGCTGTGATAACTTTTTATCTCTGTGGTTGCTCTCGGGCAAGTACTCACACGAGTAAGCTTCCATACTCGAGTACAAATCTCGATATAACTCAAGTGAGGTTTTCTTCACTCAAGTGAATGAGTCAAAAATTAGTGTTATACTTCCGAAAAAGGGTGTTTGGTGTAGTTCTTCCCAACCCTTTAGGCATGTGTCTAGGCTTATAGTAGCCACCTAAAGAGTCCAAAAGATAACCAACTTTAAGTGTTGTTAAATTAGGAAATTGGAGTAGAGAATAAACCTATCGTCCTTGATTTGGATTATAGGATTTGATATTTGCCCTGTTCGTGATTAGCCTGTGCCAGAGCACGTCAAGAAAGAATAAGGTAGTGATGTTTTTCCTTATACTATATGTGATGCTTTGTATGTTTGAATTATCATTGATTTGTGAAGACTTCGTATGTTGCAAAGCTAGTGGATGTGAGCCGAAAGGCTATTTATGAGCCTTAAGGCTATGTGAAAGTCAAAAGGCTATTTGTATCCACTGCTACGCCAATAGTCCCTGAGTCGCTAACAACAGTTTGGGTAAGGACCGCGTGCCTTCCTAGCGGTAAAAGGGGATAAGCGTGGGGTGTGATATGTGTTCGTGCTACTATGTTGTGTGATGATTTACTTTCATGCTATGTGATTACATGTGGTGTGAGTGATTTATTTCTACTAGGATTCTTTTGAATCTCATTCTTTCCTTTGACTAACCTTTAGACAGGGCAAGCGGCTCTAAGGGGAAGGAGACGACCAAGGATGGATAGGACTCCTTAGAGAGATTTTTGTTTTGGTTGTTGGTTATCTATTTTAGGATTAGGGATCACTGTATATTCTGTGTATATTATTTTGGATAAGGTTGTGTAATCCCTTAAATGGAGAATTGTAAACCCTTAGTGTGTGTGTGTGTATATATATGACACCCGAGGTTGCAGGGATTTTTGTTGTACACTCTGATATGTATGAATGTAATTTAACTACACAAGGTAATTATATTCGAGACTTGAATATGAGACCAAGAAAAGGGGAAATGTTGAAAGAATTTGTGAAAACCCTACCATAAGGAAGGGATGGTAAATGATTTTAATTATTATTGGTCTCTATTTTATGTTAATTACGTATTTTTGAATAGTAATTATTGTTTTAAAGGCAAGGCGTTACACCTGCTCGAGTGTTGTTCTCCTTGAAAAGTTTCTTTTGCTCTCGAGTAAGCACTTCCTGAACCTCACTTTGTCATTAGGCTATCACTCGAGTGTTGACCTTTATGCTGAGTACTCTGGCCATTTCTTGTCTCTGTCTGTGCTCTCTATCAAACACTTACATGAGTGTGCTTCCGTACCCGAGTGCAAATCCATCATTACTCGAGTGAGGCCTTCTTCACTCGAGTGCAATAATGAAAAATCAGTACTTGCACTTCCAAAAAGGGATCTTTATTATAATTCTTCCAACCATTTAGGGCTTTTGTTAGAGGCATTTATAGCTACTTAAAGGACATTAATGATAACCAAATCTAAGTGTTGAAGTCATTAAGTATTGGAATAGAGAATAACGCTTCGTCCCTAATCATGAATTATAGGATTTGATATTTGCCCTGCCAGCGAGAGACCGGCGCCTGAGCAGGGGCGGAAAGACCAAGGTAGTGACTTTTCTCTTGTATTATGTATGATGCTTGGTATGCATGACTTATTATTGTGTTGATGTTGTGAAAATGTGAATGAGAAATGTGCTGTAGTTCATTACAGCATGAGCAATCATAGGTGGTGATGCGTGTCACACCTACCCCTGCCGTTGTAAGTGTCGTGGCTATGTTTTGGAATTGTGAATTCCTACTTTGAGAAACATGCTAGTGTGTCTATGTATTGTGAAATAATTTATATGAAACTCAGCTGTAGTGAAATATATGATGTGAACCATGTTATGGTGCAATACAGCATGAGCAATTTAGAGTGAGTAGGCGTGAGGGTGATGCACGTCATACCTACCTCTACGATTGTGATTGCTGTGTATGGTGTTATGATTTACTTTCATGCTTTGGGGTTGTGCATACTATGAGTGATTTTTTACTACGAGAATTCTTTAGAATCTCACTCTCCCATAAAACAAATTTCAGACAGGGTGGGTGGTTCTAAAGAGAAGCAGGTGACGAGGGGCAGTTGGAGCTCCAGGCCAGGAGTTTATTTTGGTTTTTGGTTATCATTATGGACATTTCTATGTAATATATTGTAGACCATAGAATGGTATTTGTGTAATCCCCTAGAATGGGAAACTGATTATGGGCATTTGTGCCCTGTAAACCCTTTATTGATTAATGGAACCCGAGTGTGTTGAGAATTTACATCGTACTCTGATATTTATGAATGAAATCATACTGTTCAAGCCATTTGTATATTTGTAACATGAATATGAAACCGTTGTGAATAGATTTTTGAAAACTTTTTGTAAACCCTGTCTAGGGAGAAGAAAAATTTTATAAGACTCAAATTAGCCTGGGCCTTTAATTCAAGTTAATTATGTGTTTTGAACATAAATCTCGGCCTTGATGAGAAGGGGGTTACATTTTCACTCTTTCTTTGTTTCTCTCCCTTCACCCAGGTTTGCTCAAATGTGGCAAGAGTTGTAGACTCATGGATTAACTATCTCTAACATGATCTCAAGTGAGGCAACTTCACTAAACAAGAAGATGAGCTCATCATCAACCTCCATAGCCTCCTCGGCAACAAGTACGTCTCTTACTTCATCCTAATACCTCTCCCTTAGCCAACAACAACAACAATGTCACAAAGATTGTAAAAATTGAGTCGGTCTGCAAAGAATCCAATAATAGCAGTGGGGTCACCACAGAAGAAGCCACTTACTCACATGTCGATGGAGATTGTTGTGAGAAGGACCTCTTTCTTGTTTATGGATGACACCAGCAGTGAGGAAGGAGGGAGAGGATATGAATGAAGGTTGATTGTGAACAGAGAGAAGGTAGGACTAGGAAAGATGAGATGAGATGGACATCAAGTGGGTCCCACAAGAGAAAAAAACTAACGGACGTTCGGCAGAGTTAACCAATATGGTGTTTTTACACTCTTTGAAAAACTTTATGTATAATTTTGCACTCAAGTAAACATTATTCTGCCAGGCACCTCTTCACTAAGTGTGTGTTCGGCAGATAAAAAAAGCGATTATTTGCTTAAAGCAAGGTTTTGTCACAAAGGTATCCGAACACTCTCCAAAATATGACAATCCTGTTTTTAAGGGAAAAATCTATTCTCACGATAAGCTATTTCACACCACTTTTCAAAGCAGATTATTACTGTTGGGAGTAATAATTATCCAGCTGCCCCTGTCCTTTTCTCTGATCTCTTTTCCTTTTCTCTTTCCCTTTCTCGTCTTCCTTCATTCTCGTCTTTGATTGCTTTCATATTTTTCTCTTTGCCTTTCCCGTCTTCCTTCATTCTCGTCTCTGATTTCTCAATCACGTCTTCCCTTTCCCTTTTCGGTCGGCATTCTCTTCTTCGCCGGTGAACAGATCCCATCTTCCCCTTGTCATTCCCATTCTGTTGCATATCGGAAACGCTTGGCCTCGCGGCTTCGATCTGAAACACATTCCCTTTTCTCATGGTGAACTTCCAACGGTGAACATATTTTCGACGGAAAATCGCTTCAGAAATCTTGCCGGCGACTTTGAGAGGTTTGGCAATCCAGATCTAGCTGACGAGTTCGGTGGCTACTCCTCTGTCTGTGGTGGTTCTGCAGTGGTTATGGTGTTGTAGTTATATTGCTCTGATTTATTTTGGTCTGTCTCGATCTGTTTTTTCTCGAGCTATACAAAAGCTCAACTCTTGTCTGAGTAATTTCAGTGTTACCTCTACTTAAATCATAGTTTTTAATATATAATAAGCGAGGACGAATCTCAGTTTCAGATCAAACACATACTGCAACATATAGGAGAAAGGGACCCCAAGATGTCTCGAGTTTCGACACACTTGGATCCTCTGTTTGATTGTTTTCTTTCACAAAAGTGTCTCTCTGTTTCTCATCTGTGTTGACAGCATCATGCTTGTATCGTGTATTTTCATATTTGCTATTTTTCATCTGTTAAGTTCAAGGTTTACCATTTTATAATAGTTATACTCTCTTGACATTAAATTTTGCAAAATACCCATATTCAGTAGATATACTCTATTACTTTTAGGACCTTACCACGATGAAATACATAGTTGATATTGGCCCAGTTAGTTAGACAAGAGTGTAGTGAAATTTTTGGGTTTTCATATCTTCTGATAATAACAGGTGTAGGGGCACTGAATTGATGAAAAAACTGATATTCTGGATTTTTTTATGAGTTAAAATTTAATTTATCAACGAAGTTCAAAATAGGAAAAACCCGGCACAAATTACCAAGGAAGTGAACTGAAGAGATTCTTTCTTTCACAATGATCCTCTCTATGAATCTTGCACTTGGGGGCTTTATATACTGAGGACAAGACTTTAGCAAAGACCAAATGGCATTACTGTCCAGAAGGCTGTTTTGTATCTTATATTGTAGAACTTGATAGTGAAGTCCCAAAAACCATGCCAATTGTTTTTCCTTTTGTTAAACCTGGAAATAAGGTAGACCAGTCATTGCTAATCTTAAACTGTGAAACGATTTTCCGCCTCATAGCTCAGTATCAAAATCTTATCTAAACCTCATCGCTCAGTGTCACAATCTTTTATTTCGTCTTCATGACTCAGTATCAAAATCCTTCCGTCACCTTGCAAAGTTGAGAGTTGAGGGGTATTAAAAAAGTTTGCTTCAACAAAGCAAGCGGTGAGTAATTAGCATTTGACCTTTGAGTCCTTGCTACTTATTAAGTCCCTATTGAAGTATTAACAGAGTTCAAGATTCATTGTTTTAAACAAAATCCATGATTTTTCTTTGAACTCAACTAGTGCACCTTCTATGGTGTCCATGAGCTTCAATGAATATTGATGTCCCATAGCCCCTTACAATTTAACTTGTCAGGCAAATGCCTTCCATTGTTTGCTGAACTTATGATTCTTTTTCATGCCTAACAAACAATACAGTTATATGCCATAACCATAATAAAAGTAAGCAGCTGAACTGATTTTTCTTCCATCTCAAGATTTGTCACTTGGATAATTGTTTTCCATTTAATGCTATCCAAAGCATAATGGCATAAATCTTGACTGTTCTTCTTTGCTTTATTGAAAGAAATATGAATGGTGATTTGTACGTTGCTTTACTATTTCTGCTTCCTTATCCATTTCATGTATTAATTGTCAACTTAGCAGCATAATGAGTAAGGTGAAAGCATCCTGGGACGTAAAGAGCACGAAAATTTTCATTGACTTATGCATAGAACAAGTTGAGAAAGGAACAAGAAAAAGCACTAGCTTCGAAAAGAAGGGGTGGAAAGAGATATCTGAAGGCTTTATTGCAAGGACAGGCAGATTATACGACAAAGGGTAGTTCAAAAACAAATACGATGCCCTTCAAAAGGAGTGGCAACTGTGGGATTGGTTGTTAAATGAAACTGGAGTTGGATGGGATGATCAAAAGAAGACTATTGTTGCTGACGATGATTGGTAGGAGACGAAGCTATTAGTTAGTGATTCACTTATGCGAACGGCCATTTTTATTTCCATAACATCGTGCTTTTATGAACTTGTGTAATAAATTTGGTTATTCACGTACAGGAAGTTCCCGGTTACGATAAATTCAGAAATAATGGCCTCCAATTCCAAGAAGAATTAACCTTCCTGTTTCAAGTGTGGCAGCCACGGGAACAAATAATTGGGCACCTTCCTCCATGTCTCTCCCAAACCCTATTGAGACCACCCCTGATGTCGAAATGCAAGAAGGGTCAGGAGATAGTGATGAGGTGTTAGGGACAACGACTGGATTGAGTGGGGAGTTCAATTCAATCAATTTCAATAACACTAGTGGAAGCAGTGGAGGGAATAATGACAGAGGAAAGGGAATAAGTGGTGGAGAGAAAACAAGTAGTGGTGGTAGACCGACAAGCTCACTGGGGGTCAGGAAGAGGGGTGCCCCAATAAAAAAGAAAGGGCCTGCATCGAGTAAAATTGCCAACGCCCTAACTAGGATAGCTGATGCCACTGACATTGATGTGGAACTTGCAGGAAGGATGGAAGCAGAGGCCTGTGCAGCAAGGATGGCTGTAGAAGCACGGGCGAATGAGTTTTCAATATCGGGAGTCATGAATCATCTTAATCAAGTCACTGAAATAACCAATGATGAAGACTTCTATATGCGCTATGCACACCTCCATATGAGGGATTCAGCTGCAAGGGAAATGTACGTGGCAATGAAGGAAATGAAGGATACACTTGTTAAGTTTCTTAGGAATGAATGCTATGGACACTATTGATGTGTATTAAGAATGTTGTTGCTATGTACTTAACGACTGTTATATTTACGTTTCTATTGATCAAGTCACTTTATACGTAATGTAATGTTATTTCTTTATCAATACTATGCGTGTGCATATTATTAATGTATACTTGTGGTCGTTTTTGTTTTATATAAGTTAATGTATGTGTCTACAGGTAAAGGTAGATATGGAGAATACTATGAAATTTATTACAAAGAATAGAAAATGGCGATTACAGAGAATCCGAAAAGTGGCCGCATATATTGGTGCATATGCTCAGCAATTTTTATGTAAACAACCGCGGCACACCAGTGAGTTTACAGGTGCCGTATGGGTGCGTGATGTGTTACACGGCAATTATGCCCGTTGTTATGACATGTTTAGAATGGAACTGAATGTCTTTCATGAATTCTGCTTTGAAATGCAACGACATGGTTTGAGGGAAACTCGAAATGTGGGTATACATGAAATGGTGGTGATTTTTTTGCACACAGTTGGACATGCGGCATCGAGTAGACTGGTACAAGAAAGATTTATGTGCTCTAGAGATACAATTCATAAGGCGATGCATGCTGTCTTACAGGCATGTTGTAATCTTGCAATGTCTAACATTAAACCGCTGGATCCTACATTTCAGAGCGTTCACAGTAAGATACGCCACAGTAATAGATACAGGCCTTTTTTAAAAAATGCTATTGGTGCAATTGATGGCATACACATTCCATGTAAGGTCAGAGCAAGGGACAAAACAAAATATATTGGAAGAAAAGGATTTCCATCGCAAAATGTGATGGCGGTTTGTGATTGGGACATGTGTTTTATCTTTGTACTGGCTGGATGGGAAGGTACGGCACATGATCTCGCATATTTCATCATGCCCTGACAACTCTGTCAATGAATTTTCCACATTCGCCTACAGGTATTCTTATATTTTTGTACAATGTAATTACTTTAAATCACACAGAATGTATTGGCATTAAACTTATTCTTTCATGCAGATAAATATTATTTGGTGGATGCCTGCTACCCTACCCCAACTGGATATCTGGGTCCATACAGACGCGAGCGTTACCATCTCCCTGACTTTCGGAGGTCATCTAGGCTTGAAAATAACAATGAAAGCTTCAATTACTTGCATTCAAGTCTCAGGTGCACAATAGAAAGAACATTTGGGGTTTGGAAGAACAAGTTCGCAATCTTACAGACAATGCGTAGCTATAGCTTTCCCACACAGGTTAAAATTGTTTGTGCGACGATGGCCATACACAATTTCATCAGAAGAACTTCTATTTCTGATCCTGACTTCCGCCACCATGAACGAGAGGATAGTTTGTTTGATGTCGATGGCCCTGACGCTATAGACTCTTCAACAATACCTTCATTACTTGCATTTTCATCTGACATGGCTTCTCTTCGTGATTCGATAAGAGATCGGATCATTTATTATACGCAAGAGCATTAGTCATGTGAAAGTTTTCGTATTTTTTCGTACTCTCTTTTTGACAATATGTTAAATGGTATTTTATCCATATTTTCACTTACTCTGTTATTGACATTTACTCGGAATTTGTACTTTAGTGTTATGTAGAAAAGATTTCTTATTTTAGCAAATTTTTAATATACTTATATATATATATATATATATATCTTTAGAGACTAGGCAGGAGTGGTAAAAAAACAAAAATTAAAGACACGGACACACTTGCAAAAATCAAAACCATTCCAAAGCATTTAATGACGAATAATAATATATATATCTTTAGAAACTAGGCAGGAGTGGTAAAAAAATAGAAATTAAAGACACGGACACACTTGCAAAAATCAAAACCATTCCAAAGAATTTAATGAAGAATAATATATATATCTTTAGAGACTAGGCAGGAGTGGTAAAAAAACAAAAATTAAAGACACAGACACACTTGCAAAAATCAAAACCATTCCAAAGAATTTAATGAAGAATAATATATATATCTTTAGAGACTAGGCAGGAGTAGTAAAAAAACAGAAATTAAAGACATGGACACACTTGCAAAAATCAAAACCATTCCATAGAATTTAATGAAGAATAATACAGTGGGTTTAGCAAGAGATAACCCAGGTTGTGAAAGGAGATGAAAATTAATATAGTGTACGCCTTCAATATGTATGTTTGATCTGATTTTGTAATTTACTACATAATTGACTAATGTTATAATTTTATAATTTTTGCATCTATTTTTTTATATTACATAATTGACAAATGTTATAATTAAAAAAATTTTGGACAAATTTATTTCATTTATTGTAATTATTATCCAATTTAATGTCAAATAATACTTAAAATATAATCTTATCCTTTATATGTAATTATCATAAAAGTTAATGTCCTTTTTAGTCATTTGACCATGAAAAAAGCTATTCTGATAAAATCATCCAAACACTCTCATTTTATCAAAATCACTTTTTCCCATAATCTATTTTACTATAATCTATTCTCCAAAAGCTATTCTCTCCAGAATCTATTCTCCAAAAGCTAATAAGAACACACCCTAAAATTTCGTTGTCAAATTTGCACCTTAACCCTAAAATAAAATAATGTTTTGCATACCTTTTGAGGGCAATTGACTTTTACTTATAAGTTATTTTAAAGTTGAAACAATTTTTTCTGACTCTTGGCTTTTGTGCATATTTGAATATTATGAAATTGACATTTTAATATATCATCTAAACATAAATCACATTACACTAATTGACTTTTATCCCAATTTCATTTGTAAAAGTTAGTTGAGAACTTGGAATAAAAGTTACATCTATGAACATTAATCTAAACAAACCCATAGTTGTTAATATTGAAACTAGAGTCGTTGGTCAAAGGTAGCTTGTTATTCAATTCCAAGTTACTCCAAAAAAAAAGCTTGTAATTAATTTTGTGAAGGTTGTTAATTTGAAACTGGTAGTTATTATGTACTAATACAATAAACCAAAAAAATTTCGTGAAAGGGAATTTATTATTCAGTTGCTAGCTACTTGCTGTATCCGAGGTGACTTATGAAAATTAATGACAATCTTGTCAATTTGGTAGTTGGTTATCATTATGGTTGGGATTATGTATATTTGGATATTGTACATGTTTCGAATGTATATTTGGTTAATTGGGATGAGTATTTGGTTATGTATTTGAGATGACTTTGTGTAATCCCCATTGTGAAAATTGTAAAGGGCGAATATGCCCTGTAAGGCTTGAATTAATGTAAGGAACCCGGGATTGCCGGGATTATTATAATGTGTACTCTGATATATTTAAATGTGATTTATCTTCGTGTAGTAATTGTATTCGGAATGTGAATGTGAGACCAGGTTATAAATGATTTTGAAGGATATTTATGAAAACCCCGTCTGTTAGATGGGTTTGTAAACGTTATTTGATTGTTATTGGTCTCTATTTTACTTTAATCACGTATTTCGGATATAATTATGGAAGGGGGGTTACATTTTGGTATCAGAGCTACAGTTCCTGGCAAACATAGGAATTTGCTAGGATAATGGCAATAGTTGCTGCCTTAAGTCATAGGAGATGACTTTATTTGTTGTGGTATACACATTAAGGTCCCTGCTATTTATGGATATATGAGTTTAAGGGCCATGTGTATACATTTATTGTGTTGTGGATATGGTGAGTCAGTATGATTCACCCGAGGATTTGAGGTGTAGACCTAGAGGTGGAGGTTATCAGACCCATCGTCTGATTAGAGAACTAAGGAAAATGATTTCCTTGATGTGTGATATTGAGATTCTAGGTATCGTGACTAACCTAGATATTGGGTGAGAAACCCTAGGTGGTATGATGTTACATATAGTGATGTCATACTGAGCTTGTATGTTTAAAGGCCTTAAGACCTAGGGGGCTGAGGTGCCTTAGGCTGGCAGAGATATTTGAGTTTATGCTGGAGTGGATGATGCTCCATGGATTGGAGGGAAGTGATTTCCTGGTTCAACTGAGGTTGAAGGTTTGAAAGATGAATTGTGATACAAGGATCAGACTCAATAGTCAAGATGGTCCTTAGGAGGTTGATATGACCTATATGGTCTGTGGAACCAGGATGTAGTACTAGAATGGAATTGAAATGTGTATCACGTATCCTAAGGTTGCTAGTGTTAATCTAGCATAGGGAAAAGTGATTCTGTGGAGAATTTGAATTTGAAAGAGTTATCTATGAGGATTCGAAGTGGAGAAGGCAACCTACGAGGAGTTTTGATCGGAGAGGGCTACCTACGGCGACGTCTGATCGAAGCGGCTATTTGTGTTTTTATTACCTGCAGCCCACTAGGGGTGTGTATGGCATACAGTGGGAGGACCGTGCCTTCGGGGCGATGGAGATACGGGGAATATGTGAGTCCTGGGTGAAATGTGAGTAACCCAGCTGCCTGCCAGGCTCAGTGTAAGGGCCGGCCAGTGGAGCCCTGGTACGTAGTTGATCAGGGGGTAGACACTCTGAAGGGGTATGACAATATATATAAAAAAAATTTGTGACAGCCGCCGTGACGACAAACCCTAGTGTGCAGCTGCCGTGACGATGAACCTTAGTGTGCACTCGCCATAACGTTGAATCGTAGAATAGAGCTCTGGGAACGTTGGCAGTATGGGATCTCAACGAAGTGATAGTTGTGGCTTTGAATGATTCAAGTTGAATCGGGCCAAGGTTTGACGCAGATGAATATATGTTGTGAATGTTGTCAGTTGTGGTGGGAGATTCCTATGGGACTTTTGTCAAATCAACTTGACATTGTTAAAGTACAAATGAGGAGATTGACCTCAGAGTGTGCAGCGCAAGCATGAGAATATGATATGTTTGAGAATTGTGTTGAGCAGAAGCTCGAGGTTACCATGAGAATGATGTGTTAACCATGGCTTCGGGAGGTAAAATTTTGAAGTCCAGATTATTTTGTGAAAAAGGGGTCTTGAAGGATCCTAGTTTAGTGAAAAGAATTTGTGGTGGGTGGAATTATTAAAATGCCTGGTTCCAGCTTGTTGCAATTGTGCATTGTGAGTCTCTCACCTACGACCGCATGGGGTGATTCGTATGGCGGAGGACCGTTCCGCTAGGGTGGTAGTTACGGGGATTGACTATTTGTGAGCCGCGAGGCTATGTATGTGCACTGCCACGCCAATAGTCCCTGAGTCGCTAGCAACGGTTCAGGTAAAGACTGTGTGTCTTCCCGACGGTAAAAGGGGATGAGGGTGGAGTGTGATTGTGAATCTGTGATAGTTGTGAACAAGCTGGGATTGAGGTGTGTCGTTGCAGAGTAGAGCTAGTTTAGCTGATGGTGAATTCGACTACATGATCGGGGATTCTTGTTTGTGAGGGCAATTACCCTTGCATGGCCAGCTTGGCTAGCCACCACGTTGGTTGCACTGGTGTTGACCCGAGGCCAAAAAGTAATGCGTAAAATTAGAGTCTGCAATGTATGTTTGATAAGGAAGTGGATTTTCTTGTAAGTCCTGGTGAAAGGTGAGTAACCTAGCTGCCTGCCAGTCCCGGTCAGGGGACGGCCATCGTAGCCCTGGTACATAGTTGACCAGGGGGTGGGCACTCTGAAGGGGTGTGACAATAAAATTATGAGTCCGGTAACCCACGGGCATCCATCGGATGGGTGTGATGTGGGAGCCAACCACGCAGCGGAAGCGTGGGTACGCATTAAGGGGGGTGTGACAATAAAAGGCACCTGGATAGAAGAAACTGAGACTCTATGTGGGCCATTAGGTCGGGTACTTTGGATAAAAGAAATTGAGATTCCGGAGTGACCAGATGATGTGACATTGTGTTGATACCCAAAAGTCCCGGTTACCACTAGCGGAGTCACTGATGGGTGTACAGGTGAGGGCGACACCATGAAAATTGATACAGAAGTAATATTGTGTTGATACCCAAAAGTCCTGGTTATCACTAGTGGAGTTACTGGTGGGTGTATGGGTGAGGGTAAGGTTCTGAATGCGAATACAGTGAAAGAGTTTGTGTA
Source organism: Inga leiocalycina (assembly GCA_963242795.1). Classification (NCBI taxonomy): domain Eukaryota; kingdom Viridiplantae; phylum Streptophyta; class Magnoliopsida; order Fabales; family Fabaceae; genus Inga; species Inga leiocalycina. The sequence goes on along the minus strand of OY725330.1, from coordinate 63,406,416 downwards.
TACAGCTAAGGCTGTTGTTTGATGTATTGAGGTTATGGTGTTTTGGGGTTACTCCCGGAAGGGGTAACTAGATTGAGTTGAGCAGAGTGGTGGCCTATACTGCCCAACTGTCGAGATCTTATGATATGGCTCATGATTTAGAGCCTCCGGGTATTGTGGTTATGAGATCATAGAGTTTTGTGGCAATCGTGTATGGAGGTGATTGCACTTGTTTGGAAATAGTGTGGTGATTGTGTTTGTGCGGCAATCGTGAAATGGGCCAATTGCAGTTTGTGGCAACTGGGTTGCATATATTGTGTAAGATTCTTTTGAGAATCTGAATTGTGGTGCACCAGTTGTCTGGGTGGTCTAGAGGGGACTATTCCAATATGAAATGAATTGTGAAACGGAAGTTGTTGTGAAGAAGCATCCGTAGTTTGTGGATTAAGTGGTTCGACAAATTTCGAGGACGAAATTTATTGAACAAGGGGAGAAATGTAATACCCCGAATTTTGAAACTCGAGGCTAGAGAATAAGCCTGAGATTAGTGGATTGCTAAGCCCCGGTTTAGCAAGATCCCAAATTGTGATTAAGAGATAATGACTCCAAAAGCGGAAGTGATTAGTGATAAATAAACCCTTTTGGAGAATATGATGTGAACTGTGATTCGTATGCGTTGTGAGCAACGCCGAAACCCTATATTTAAGTTCAATTATGGATTAACATCTAAATTGACTTAAAATAGAGGGAAGGCACATATTGTGGCTAAATGAAAAGATGTGAAGTATTAGTGGTGATTCAATGAGAATTACCGTAATCAGGGGCAAAACGGTAAAGTTACCGACCAATTGGTCAGTTACCGAAGAAGAAACTCATTGGTAACTTCAAGATCAATGGTTAGGATTGATTTTTGCAAGAGATCAAAGGGTGGAATCATGTGTGCATGTGCCTATGTGAGCTCATGGAAGATGTTGCAAGATGTTGACACTTGGCAATTTATAGACCCTTGGATCTTGGTCAAAGGTTCAACACTCTTTCCTCTCTCTTTTCTCTATTAGGTCGGCCAAATATGCATTGAAAGGCCAAAAATCTGATTCTATTCTTCATCTTCATCTCTCTCTTTCTTCTCATCTCCATTTTCGCCAAGCAAGGAAGGAAAGACAAAGGAGAAAGCTCATGGTAAGTGCTCTATGTGACCTTTAATGTTCAAACACTCTTCATTAAAGTTGTTCATAGTGATGAGAGCTTCATCTCTATGGTTTTAGATTCTTGATTGAAGGTGTTTGAGAGCTTGAGCAAAAGTGGAAAGATGGAGAATCAAAGAATTGGTTTGGGAAAGAGGAAGAGGTGAGTATTTGAAGCCTTTTGATCTAAGTTTTGTGATTTGTGGATGAGTTTAGTGAATTGTGAATTTTTCCCTGATTTTGTGTGTTTTTCAAATTGGATGATTTGAATGGTGAATTGTGGTTAAATTGATGCCATAGTGTGTTTTGGTGTCATTGGAATTAATTTGAGAACTTGGAATGGGAAGAGTTACAATGTTGTGAATTGTGTTATGGTTGAGTGAAGACATGTTGTGATTATGGTTAAAACATGTCAAGTAATGTGAATTTGGTTTTTTTGGTGTTTCCAATGGATTCCTTGTGAAAATTTGTGTGAGAATGATGTTTGATATGAAAATAGAACCATTGGAAGCCAAATTGCAAAAACTGGAATTCTGTCTTTTGAAGTTCATTTCTGGGCAGTCAGTTTGTGTGAGCGTTTTGAATGACCAAATGGTCTCTAAAAATTATGAAAATTTCCAGTCTAAAATTTCACATCCCAACCTTCAAAATGGACATAAAATTTGGGCCATTTCATTTTGTGAACTAGGATTTATGTTTGCCCAAAGTTTGAGGACGAAACCGGATCCTGTTTTGGAGCAATGTTGGATTTTGTGTAAATCTGGATTTGTGTGGTGATTTCTGGTAATGAGCCATATTTTTCCTATGAAGAGGACTTAAAAATCTTTCATTTGGCTTTAGGATCACCTCATTTCGATTTTTTTGGAATTAGTTATGAATTTCCTAAGTTGCCTTGGCTGCAGTAGAAAATCCTGGCTGCAGCGCAAAAGTTTCTGTGCACGTTTTGGCCACAGCCAGAAATTCTTGGCTACAGCCAAAAACCTTCTGTGCGTGTTCTGGCTGCAGCCAACCCCCATTTTCAGCATTTTGAGATTTTGAAAGGTGATTTCCAACCTAGTACGTCCCAATCCTTTAAGCTTTCGTTGAGCTTATTTTAGCCACCTAAAGGGTGTGAATGGTAACCAACCTTAAGTTATATGAAAGTAAAGATTTGGAATAGAGAATAACCCTATGTCCTTGATTTGGTTATAGGGTTGGATATTCGCTTTGATCATGAGTAGCCGGAGCTGGAGCATATATGGAAAGAAAAGTGTAGGGAACTTACCTCTCTTGCATGCTTTGATATTTGTGTTTGTGTATTGATGCATGTATTGCTTTGCTGGATTATGTGAAACATGTATGAATGATTGTAGCTCTATTTCTAGTTATACTATGGCCATGAGTATATTGTTGAGACATTGAGCACGCAGATATGTCATTGTATGAACATGAGTTATGTATTGCAAGCATGTCATGCATTAAACACATATCATATATGTATATAGGTATTTGTTTCCTACTGAGATTCTCTCGAATCTCACCCTCCCCTACCAACATTTTAGATAGGGTAGGTGGACCGAGGATGCAGCAAGCAACCAAGGGCGGCGAAGATTCCTTCGGGTTGTCAATTTGGTAGTTGGTTATCATTATGGTTGGGATTATGTATATTTGGATATTGTACATGTTTCGAAGGTATATTTGGTTAATTGGGATGAGTATTTGGTTATGTATTTGAGATGACTTTGTGTAATCCCCATTGTGAAAATTGTAAAGGGCGAATATGCCCTGTAAGGCTTGAATTAATGTAAGGAACCCGGGATTGCCGGGATTATTATAATGTGTACTCTGATATATTTAAATGTGATTTATCTTCGTGTAGTAATTGTATTCGGAATGTGAATGTGAGACTAGGTTATAAATGATTTTGAAGGATATTTATGAAAACCCCGTCTGGTAGATGGCTTTGTAAACGTTATTTGATTGTTATTGGTCTCTATTTTACTTTAATCACGTATTTCAGATATAATTATGGAAGGGGGTTACAATTTACGTAAAAAGAAAAAGAAAGAAAACCAATGTCATTATTCATGAGAAGCTACTTGTTATTTTTATTCAAGGTTATTCATGAAAAAAAATCTTAAAATTAACTTTGTGGAGAGGACTTAGTAATTATAAACCCTCAGTTAATGTTGAAAACTAAAGTTACTCACAAGACCATGAGAGGCTTTTTGTTCCTATGTTCCGTATTACTCATGAAAATGTTAGGCGATGGGATCATTTTGCAAGTAAACTTAGTGCCTAATTGGATTAGCGGTAGAAGTTACTTTTTCAATATGATTTATGGTGAATGAGGTAAGCATGTGAGAGGAGTTTTATCTCGATTAGCGTGAACATACTTTTTGAACGTCAACTCAAACAGACCCTTATTATCAAGCAATTTCCAAAGGCATTATTAGCCGATTTCACAAGATTCATTGGCATTAATTACACTAATTCAATGAGCCTTGTTTGCCATTGTCTCTTTCCTAATCGAAGACAATCCAAATACAATGCATCCCAATATCATCATCATATACTCCCATGTTTGATCTTTTAATCAAATTGCACAGACTAAAATAGTTAAAACAAATTAAAAATCTTCTTTTTTAAAAAAAATTGTATTATAACATCCTCAAGTTGCCCCTAATTGAAATTATTAATTCATATGTCTTTGAACCTTACTTTGTTTGGTTCAACAAAGGTTAGGTTAAGTGAGGTTATAATGCTGTTTGATTCAACGAAGGTTAGGTTAAGTGAGGTTTATTTAAGTTAAGTTAGGTTATATTTAAGCTAGTTAGAGGAGGTTAAAATGCCCTTCTAAATATTTTCCTTCTTCTTTTATAATGTATTTATTAATAATAATTATTTATAAAATTATTATTTATAAAATAATTATTCGAGTTAGCATATAAATAATTATTTATAAAATTATTATTATTTGGAAAGTTCGTTGAATCATAAGGTCAAGTTTTACAGGGAGGGCAGTGCTGGAATTTTAAAAAATTGCCATGGGCAATTTAGTCACAATTGAAGACAAATATTCTCTGACCTAAGAAAAACCCCAATTTTGGAGGGTTCACAACATAGGTTAGGTGACCACTAGAAGACAAAAAAACATTCAACACATAACATAATCTCCTTCTAACCAAACACTACTTTTATACCTCCAACCTACCCCAACCTAACCTAACATCCAACCAAACAAAGCCTAAAGTAATATAAAATGTTATTATACTATACCTCCAGGCCATTCCTACACATAGGAACTAGACAATAAGTTTATTTTGGATTTTAATTTGAAAGTGTACTGCATAAAAATCAACACATATTTGTTATAATTAACCAACTTAACTAATTTTCTTGGTATTTATATATTAATTATCTAAACTCTTATATAGTTATAAGTAATTAGGGTGCACCACACAATTATACAATAAGATTTTGGTGTTAGATGTTCCATCTGATGCTTAATGTATTACCTATTCATGTAATTTGATTATATTAATAAAGTTAGTTAAGGTAGTTAATATGACATGTTTTTTTCAAAAATAATTTAATCATATTCCTCAATTCCCTCTATCTCCCTCTTACTTGATTATAGTTGAGAGAACAACAGTAGGGGTAAATTAAAAAAAGATCAACAAATATAGGAAAGTGTTATATATTTAGGATCAAAATCAACTACGTATTAAAAAGCTGAGGGAGACTTTACCCTTTATTAATTAACACTTCTAAATCATTTCTTACCATAGCATAATCATGACAACTTTAATTAAGGATTAAGGAATTAACATTAATTAATTATAATAATTTTCAATTAATAGAATCAAGTGATACTGCATATGCTCTTAAAACTCCATTATTATTGGCAGGAATAAAGAAAGGGTAAGTAGCCAAAAAAGGATGATCTAGCTAGTTGGTAAAGGAGTTGACTCATAACCATAAGGTTATAAGTTCAAATCCAACCAAAATGTGAGGACCTTGTTGGTGGGCAATCTGTAACTACCTCTGTAAGTGTTGTTTGAGCCCGGAGGCATGCCTTGGCCTAGTGAGTCCCAAGACTCAACTCACCTAAACTTTTTTACACCAAAAAACAAAACAAAAAGAAAAAAGAAAGTGTAAGTAACATTCATTTAATGCATAACAAGATAGGAAAGGGAAAAGAGGGAGAGAGTAAAGGCAGAGACTAGAGAATAGATGTAGAATAGGGAGACTAGATGAGGGAGGACATAAATAAGGAAGGGAAACAAGGCAAATAGAGGGAAAAGAGAATATTCAGAGAAGGAGGAAACTCAACAATTGTTCATTCAAATCATCCAAGGCTAATTACAATTGAGAACCTTGGCTTTATTTATAGAGCTTAGGAAATAACAAATAATAATGAAATAACAATTCAAATTAAAATATAAATCCTAAATTTAAAATTCAAATTATAAGATCCTAGATATCTTATTTTATTGATATACTACAAATAAATCCAAATTATACTGGATAAATATCCTTATTAAATATCCCTAATGGATAACCTAATTAATAATAATAAAGTCATAACTGATTCTTCTTCCATGCTCCACTATTTATCCCTTACTTGAAGAACTCAACTCTTGCCAAGCTAAAAGTGTGGCAAAATTTTAAGGAGGGAAAGGCGGTATACAACTTGTTTCAATCTAGGACTCCTTTCCAACGTGTGAGGCAGTGCAAGAGAGAATCCTGTGAAGAATGACTAGCTAGATCATTGATAACATTTGGGAAGCCGTTCCAATAGGCAATATACTATTAGAGTTGACCAAGAAGCTATGGATTGACTTTTGAGAATGTAGCCTTTAGATAAGATGGCGTTGTAGTAGGATGGAGTTGATTCTTATTGGCCACAGTTTGAGGAGGTACAACATGTCCTTGTGTAGGCTTGACAACTTGATCATTGTTTGTCACAGATAGAGAAGGTGGCTCCTTTATTGATGTAGAGTAGTTAACATGATTATTAGGTTTTTCAGTGTTGAGGTTAACAAGATTAGTGTTATCACTAACACCAATCACAGAAGTTTCTATCGAAGCATTATAGTAGGACGGTTGCTGATGGAGTGATAGAGCTCAATATTTATATTATTTTTAGTAATTAATCTTAGGCTTTTGTGGGACTTAATTGAATATTTTTGGCATTATCAAGTGTTAAAGTGAGATTTTAGTGAAAGAATAATTTGGGAACTAAAGTGGTTAAATTGTTATATTTTTAAATTAATATTTGTTATTCCCATTATTCTTTAATTGTGAGCAAAAGATATTACCTTTGTGAATCTAATTTTATAGGTGATGACATGGCTCAACTTACTTATTTAACCTAAAGAGAATTGATTAAGAAAAGGTGGGGACCATTTGTCTATTAAGTTGCCGCTAAATTGAAAAGAGAAGGGATGTGCTGGACCATGAGGGAAGAAATGAAGAAAGGAAGGTATGAAATACAAAAGGGAGAGTTGTTGACCGAAGGGAATTGTTTTGGAGAAGCTGCTGGACCAAAATACCGAAATAGGAAGAGAGGAAGTAAAGAAAATGAAAGCAGCCGAAATAATTGAATGAGTGCTTGACTGAATTGAGAAAGGTGGACCGAGAGGGATAACATCATGGACCATGCGAATTGAATTAAAAGGAAGTAGCAACACATAATAGATGAGAAAAGAGAGGAATTGATCAAGAGAGCTGACCAAAATTGGAATTAAAAAGACAAGACAAGGTTGCTGGATGAATTGGTGAAGGGGACCACATAGAAGAATAAAAGAAGATGCAAGTGATGGACTGGACCGAGGAAAGACAAGAGGAATAATGGAATAAGGAAGGAGAGCCCATGTGAAAGGAAAACAGGGTTTTGCGGCTGTGAAAAGGAAGCAAGCATGGGATTAAAAGAAAGGTGTGTGTGTGGCGGCTGTGTGGGAAGAAAGGAGAGAAGAGAGTACCAAAATGAATAAAGGAAAGGAGGAGAGTAGCGGCTGTGAGAGGAACGGAGGAACAGCACTGAATTAAAGAAAGGAAGCTGATCAAATGCAATAGAAAAAAATAGTTGACCGAAAGGGAAGCACTACCGAATGGAAAAGAGAAAAAGAGCTGCAGTGACGGTGGTTGCTGCAATTCCCATGGCCAACTCCTTCTCCTTTCATCAAGCTTCATCTTCCTCCTCTTCTATGAGTAGCTAAGTCTTGGTGATTTCCTTGAGTTGGGTAATGGTTTGAGCTTCTAAACTTCAATGGAATTCCTTTAAGCTCTCTTTCTAGTTCATAATTATGTAGCTTGGTTAAGTATGTAATTGTGATATAGATTGTTATATGCCAAGTGAATAAACTTGGTGGTTGAGGTAGGAGTTGATTAATTAAGTTTTGTATGATTCATATTAGGAGTAGGTTGAATTGTGTATTCCGACTCGGTTGAGTGGATTTAAATGATTAAACTGAATATTTTGATTTGTTGTAATGGTAATTACAGTTTAGAATTGGAAGTTAATTATTCATCTCCTTGAGTCACAATTAATTGGTGGTATTCATTTAATTGTTTTGGTTGAATGAATTAAATGATTATTGCAAGTATGGAGCTAGTAGTAGCTTAGTTCCATCCTCTTGACTCATATTATAGAATTCATATCATTAGCAAGCAAGGAAGACTAAAACCCAACTCAAGGGAATCTCATTTCATTATTATTCTAGTTTATTAAATATACTTTGTTGTTATTGTTTATTTCAATTCTGTTTGGTTCTTTGTCTTAAAAACCGAAAAATACAAAAATATTGCTTTAGCTTGATTACTTCATTAGTTTAAAAATGCAATTTCTCAAAATGATTTCTCACAACTTTAAGGTATTTATCACTTACTACTTAGAAACTTGAAAATTAATCTCCTCACAAGAACGACCTAGGTTGAGCTACTACGCTACATTTTCAAATTTAGTTTTATTTTGAGAACTCACACGACATGGGTTCAACATGGAGCCATAGTTGGTGGTAGTGCTTCTAGATATGCAACCTTATCTTTTGAGTTTAAGGAAGGAGCTTCAACTCCCATCAACTTAGTAGTCTAGATTACCTGATGATTTGATACAACCTTAGTCATCTCAGAGTCAAATGAAAAATATTTACCACAACTTAGAATGAAATATATTACAAACAATTCAAGGTCGTTCTCTCATTAAAGAGCCTTTATTTTGAATTCCCTAGGTTAGACTAAGTGCTAAAAACATGGTTAAAAATGAGGGCTTTGAAAATGGTTTTCTCTAAACTAAAATGCATGAAAATAATACTATTTTTAATCTTTTTGGTATTTTTAGAAAACAATAAAGAAATATTTTGGATTAAAAGGGATCATATGATTAAATGAGTTTTGGTAGCAAAGTTGGTGGCTTTCCTAACTTCTTAAAATGATTTAGGAGTTAATTTTGCATCAAGTCAAATTGAAAACCCTAAGATTAGGTCCAATCTACCTAATTAATGACTAATCATACAATCACATTCAAAGTCATCTCTTATATAAATTGTGAAAACCATTTATATGTGTTTGAAAATCATTTTAATGCACTTGCTTTCTCTTAAATGAGAGCACAATTGCGACACTCAATATGAATTTACTCAATTATACATCATAGTAATGATATAAAATGCATAATTTCATTAAAATATAAGGAAATAAGTTCAATACATAATCTAAGTACACCAATACAAAATTCAATATAAGAGTAATCCACCATAGACAAACAATCACTTGTTTAAGTCTTACAAATATGTATCAATACAAAATCAATTCAAACAGATCATAATACATAAAGTGAGCTAATGGAAAACTAATTAAATCTCCTATGTAGCACATTGAAGCTCTAGCCTCCTTCTCCACCCCCAAAAACCAAGGGAAATCAGCCATTCATGATCTTAATTACAATCACAACTAGCTCAAAGATCCAAAAACCCATAGGAAATGAGTAAATGACTAAATTTAATGGAGAAATGCTTTATATAATGTTGGCTTAGGTGGAAAAGTGGAAGAGTGATTGATTTAAATACTTGGTGATGATGGAGTGAGAAATGGAGGAAGTGGACGGAATAATGAAGTGATAGAGTAGAGAATTGATAGTGGAGACAGTGATTTTCAGTGATGACACTGTGGTGAGAGAGAGTCTGAGAGGTGCAGGGAACAGAGGGAAAATTGATGAAGATGATGGAGTAAGGATAAGAGATCACCGGTCGTACTACTTAATGGAGAGGTTGAGCTCACAACTCTGGTGTTGGACAGCTGTTAAGGTGTTTAGTGAAGATTAGAGGAGGAACAATGGTGCACTACTACAAAAAGGTCAAAAGGTGGCACACATTTTGTGGCCCTTCTTTAAACAAGTGCCACAACTACCTTTTTTTTCCTTTTCTATTTTATTTTTTTTAATTTTGAGTACCAGCTGTGGCGCCTGGTAGACTAGGCGCCACAGCTGGTTGGCTCAGGTATGGCACCAGCCAACGAAGGCGCCATACTTGGGAGCACTTGACCAATTGTGGCGCCTGGTTCAACGAGACGCCACAGCTGGTGTAGGCCACCTGTGGCGCCTGCCTTAGAGACCCTTGCTGACGCAAGTGTCACAGGAGACCTTCCTCCTGTGGGCCTTCCTCCAACAAGCACCATAGAAGGGAATTTTTTTAAAAAAAATAAAAATGCCGTGGTATTTCCAAGCGCCACAGCTTTTTTTAGTGGCGTCTAGATATGTGGCACTTCTCTAGCTCCACAACTAATACAATTATAATTGCCACAACTTTGCTTTGTTGTAGTAATGGTGGTTTCTTGCCCACTCCGATTTCCTTTTCCTTCTCTTCTAGTTCATAGTTGAGACCCTCTAATCTAGCTCTGATTTCCGTCCTTGTTTGATGGTGATGGTAGAGAAAGAAGCCGATGGTGGTGGGGCTAGAGACGATAGTGGTAGTGACAATAAGAGGAGATGGTAGAGAAGTCCTCTCTTTCTTCCTTTTCTGGATTCAAGCTCTAGCTCCAAACATTGATCTTTCAAAGTCATAGCACACAAGCTCCCTTAGCCAGTAACATCTGACCTAAGTTTCCTGAAGCAAAACGTTGTATCTTTGCTTTGGACTTTTTTGACATTTTGGAAATTCAGGTTCTTCACAATAATTAATTCTGGTCGTTGTGGGTCATTTCTCAAATTTGCCAAATTTCTTCCAAGGTTCTTACAATGCAAAATTAAGCACAAGGTAATATCAAAAGTCTAAGGAATCATTTGCATAAATAATTGACAATTTATGACCAGTTTACCCCTAATTAGGCTCAATTCAATACAAATGTCTCTTTTTCAAATTAGTGCTTAATCATACAATAATGGCCTAGAAATTGTATTAGAATCCCCAAATTAACTATGAAATCAAGTATCAAAATATGGTTCAATCACTTGACTCCCCATTCAATAATATGGATCTCTAAGCCATTGGCAAATATTCTCTATGGCCTTAAGTACCCTGCGTGTTCTTGGTTAATGCATTCAATTGAAGCCTTATCAAGCTCACTATCAACCTTCTTGTATTCCTTAATAGCCTTGAGGTAATGGAACATAACCAAGTACAAGTCTTCTGCCATCCTATAGCCTTCTTTAGTTATGACCCATTGGGGAAGAAGTTATAGTTGTAATTTTATAGTAGTCTTCTTCCTCATAGTCCTCATATTGCCGGTAGGTAGTACAATTTTATCGATGATGGCTAGTATAGAACCCATAATTATATTGACATAGTATGTCATAGTCATACGGATACTCGCTATATGAGTATTCTCTAAAACTCGTAATTACAACTAAGGTGCATGTTTCTTAGAGTTTTTGGGTGGTTCTAAAGACCTAGAAAAGGCTCCCAAGTTGTAAGTAACAACTTGAGTGAGATCTTCACAATAACCTTTGAAGGTTCCAGAAACTCTATATAGAAACTAATAGAAACCTCGACTAACCTGGGGCAAATTAAATTGTGACCTGGAATAGGCCAAATATGTGCAAGGTATATCCTATGATTGAGTATGACAACAAAACAAGAAAGTTTAAAAATGTATGAAAGATTTTTTGTTTTTTGCTCTTCTCCTTTTTTTGGACTTTGTTTTATTATGTTTTTTTACTTTCTTTTTTCCCCCTTTTCCTTATGAAGGACAAAATTCATGAAATTCATAAACAAATCACAAATTATAGTACATGATTTTTCCTATATGAATAGCAGAAAACTTATAAGAAATACTTCTCACCGTTGCTAAGCTTTGATCATAAGGAGAACTCATAAATCATGATGAAAGAGATATGTAAAAAAACGTAAAGACAGAAGATAATTGTCAGGTCTCTTTTAGATTGGCTGTAAGGTACAACGATGGCAACTGGGTCATGAACCGTCACTAGTCAGGGAACCTCAAGTGAGTAGTCTAGGTTTTTCTAATGCTTATATCATCGGCCATAACTCAAGTGTATTATCCCACTATCAGAGATATCGCATTAATAGTCAATAACCCTAATCTTAAATTGGGCCTGGATCTGACTTATAGGCCACACTCATGATATTTTAATTAATTTTATAAATAATAACTAAAGTATTGCTGATAATTTGAAATATCCTAAGTATGTCACATAAGTCAAATGTAGGCCCCAGTCTGAACTGTCCATTTTATTAATATATAAAATACATGAATTTTCATATATAAATAGCAGAAAACTTATAAGAAAAACCTCTCGCCATTGCTAGGCTTTAATCACAAGGAAAACTCACAAATCTTGATGAAAGAGAGCTGTAAAAGAAAAGTAAAGACAAAAGACAATTGTCAAGTCTTTTTTTGATTGGCTGTGAGGTACAGCGATGGCAACTTGGTTAAGAGTCATCACCAATCAGGGAACTTTAGGTATATAGTTTTGGTTTTTCTAACTCTCGTATCAATCAGCCGTACACTCAAGTATATTGTAACCCCTTCACGATAATTATATCCGGATTATGAAATTTAAGTTAAATAAAGACCAATAAGACAAAAATCACATTTATAACCACTCATCTCTAAGAGATGGGGTATACCGAAAACAGTTCAAAAACATAATTAATCTGGTCTCACATTCACCTAAGAATACAATTACCTGTGCAGTTATATCACATAATAAATATCAGAGTGCATAACCAAAATCCCGGCAACCCCGGGGTACTTGTATATATGCAATAGGTTTCAAGTTTCCCAAATATGGGGATTATATATCCAAAAGATCCATATTTACAATCATATACATACAGTAATCCCAAAATCCAAAATCTAAAACAGATAACCAACGGTCCAAAGTCTAATATATCCCTACTAGCCTTAACCACTCCTGGTTGACCGCTTCCCTTTCGAGCCACTTGCCCTGTTTGAAAATGTTAGTCATTTGGAAAGAGTGAGATTCTAAAGAATCCCAGTAGTAACAAATCACTCATACAATATATAAACACAAGGCATGTAATGTTATCATGTTCACCAGCATCATTAGCAACACAATGATCTATGGCTCGCGCCACAGACGATAGCACTCACGGCTGCATCACAATGCACTATACCTGCTTTCATGGTAATCATAATGATAGCTTTCGCTACAAATACTATGCCCGCTTCCGCGGTAATCACTATGCAGCAGTATCACAAAGCACAAAGTATCTCAATGCACAATGTATCACAAGGCACAAAGCTCCATAATGCACAAAGCTCTACAAGGTATCTCAATGCATCTCAAAGCAGCAGCAGCAGCACACAATACATGATAGGCAAACATACAATACATTTACACAAAGTATAAGAGAGAAGTCACTACCTGTATCTTTCCTGATGTTCTTTGGCACAGTGGGCTCACGCGTCTGACAGATATAAAATCCTATACCAATTTAGGGACAATTGATTAGTCTCTTTCCCAAATACTTATTTTCATAATACTTTAAGTTGGTTATCATTTATGATTCTTTTAGTGACTATTAAAGGCCTAAACCTATGTCTAAATGGTTGGAAGAAACTACCCTGAAGACCCCTTTTTCGAAAGGCAAAACGCTGATTTTCAGCTGGCTCACTCGAGTGAAGATGACCTTACTTGAGTGATGAAAGACTCGTGCTCGAGTAAGAATGGCTCTCACTCTTGAGTGTTTGACAGTAAGCAGCTACTTCGGCCAGAAAGTGCTTACATCACTTGAGCATAAGGCTTTGAACTCGGGTAATGACTCTAAGTCCACTCGAGTCCTCGAAAGTGCAACACAAAGAGTGACAACCCGAGAGCACATGCAACATTAGAGGGAAAAGCTCACTTGAGCATACCCCCCAATGCTCGTGTGAGAAAGTTTCACTTGCGAGTGTCGAAACACACCCTTGGACATCAACCAGCGAGTGATAACCCTAAAGCAACCCTAACATTTGAATACACGCCATCACTCGAGTAACCCCATGCTCACTCGAGTAATCACCAACATCACTCACGGTGAAGGAATTGCACTCAAGCCCCCTTTATGAGAACCCAGGCGAAACACAAAGCAAAAAGACAAAACACAAGGCAGCACTCGAGTGAGTTCCTCCCTCACTCGAGTGATGCTATTAGATTGCCTGATCGCAGCAACTGATCGAATTTTCCAGATTGGTCAAAACCACACCCAATGGTTCCCAAACTCCACACAAAGCTCATACTCATTCAAAATGACATAGGGAACCCATTGGTAACCTTCAAAACACCCAAATACCATTTTAACCACAATCTAACTCTTTGGTCTCTATATCACACACAACACCCAAATTCAATCAATACTCTTCCAAACTTCAAAGCCATATCAAATACCCAAAGAACCTCACAATGAACTAATCTAAACATCAATCACTATGAAACTCACACATTCCAAAATGACCATAAACCAGGGAAAATTTCTAGAATTTCTCAAACTTATCCAAAACTCATAACATATATATCAAAAAGCATCAAATGCTTACTTCTTCACTTTGCCAAATCCAGAATCTTGATTCTCCAACTTTCAATTTCGTCCAACACTCAAATCACCACCTTTCAAGATTCTATAATTACCACAATAGAGCTCTTAACACTATGAACAAATTTAGTGAAGAGTGTTTGAGCAAAGGAGAACCATTACTCACCAAAGATCAAGATTTTCTTTTCCTCTTCCTTTACTTCACGATGGCCGAAAATGGGAGAAGGAAGAGAGATGGAGATGATGATGAAGTGTGTTTCTCTTCCCTTGCCCATGCTTCCATTGAATAGGAGAGAGAAGAAAGAGAAAAAGTGGACTTTTGTCCTTTATGCCATATCCAATGGTCCACCAAATGCCACATGTCAACATCTTTTCACTTCCTCTATGAGCTCACACAAGCTTAATGCACAGGATTCCGACCCATATGCAACAAATCCCCACCCTTGATCTTTAATCACCAAATACACTTATATCAAATTTACATCACATTTCTACAAAAGTGTTTAATTACACTAATTACAATCAACATCAGAGTCATTTGCCCTTAATCCCAAATTGGGTGATTACATATATTATCCCACCATCAAAGATATCACATTATTAGCTAATAACCCTAATTTTGAATTGGGCTTGGATCTGACTTAAAGGCCACACTCAGGATGTTTTAATTAATTACATAAATAATAAATAATAATAATTATATTATATTAATAAAATATCTCACATTTTCCTCTTTTTTCTGTTTTCCCCCTTTTCCCCCTTTTCTACTCTTTTTTTCACACATTCTCTCTCTCTTTCCCCTTTTTGGAATAACAAAAATAAAATAACTTCTGGGACTTAGGTAGGAGTCTTACGAGCAAGCAAAAGAAAAGTGGGAACCTACTCTAACACCACTTGATGTAGAACAAGATGGGAAAGGAAAAAGAAGGAGAGTAGAGGAGAAATAAGGGAATATAATTAGAATAGAGAGACTAGAGTAGGGAGGACAACAAGAAGGAAGGAGAACCAGACGAATAGCGGGAGGAGAGAATATTCATGGCCTATTTGGTACGCTAGAATTGGAAGGGGTGGAAATGGAATTGGGTCTCAATTCCATGAGGGGGTTTGCTTGGTATAATGGAATTGGCTCTCAATTTCAATTCCATGTGGAAGCCAAATAAGACAATTCCACCAAAATGAATTCCATCCCAAAAGATAAGATTTGTAATTCCACCTCCATATTTCCATCAATTACCCTCGTCCCTTCGGTGACAACGACGACCTCTCCTCACTCTAGTGACAATAACGACCTCTCCTCCCTCATAGCACCTATGCTCTTTCACCGATGACGGTGATGGCGACCGCGGGCAACACACAACGGCAACCTTTCAACAACCCACGACTAACCCCATTAGATTTCAAAGCTCATCCTTTCTGTATTCATGGCCGAAGCTATACTGTGACTGTGGCTGGAAGCTTGTCTTCTCCACTTCGACTTCATTTCTCCAGATTTGCAGCTCTATTCACCATCATGACTTCTTCAATTTTGATGATGGAAATTCCAGTGTACCTCACCTTTGCCCACCACCTGACCTTCTTCAATTTCTTTTATTTTTTCAATTCTCCTTCACAGTTTCAAGCAAAGCACTCTCTTTTAATTCAAGTCTATGTTGTATGTTTATGAAATCTTTTGAGTTTGAATGATTTACTGGCTAAGGGCTGTAATTTTAGATGGTGGTTGACGACGGTGAACAGTGGTTTATATGTTTGAGGCACTGGTAGGATTTTTTTTGGATAAGGGCATATTAGTAATTTCATATTTTAAATATAAATATTAAATAAAAATAAGATCTGAATTCCATGTATATACCAAACACACTTTTAAACCCTATTCTCATATCCATATCCATTTTCATATCCATATCCATCAAAATCAATTCCAATATACCAAACGGGCCCTTAGAGAAGGAGGAAACTCAACAATCGTTCATTCAAATCATTCAAGGTTGATTATAATTGAGAACCCTAGCTCTATTCATGGAACTTAGGAAATAACAAATAATAATAAAAAAAACAATTCAAATTCAAATCTAAATCCTAAATCCTAAATTTAAAATTTAATTCAAATCATAGAATCTTAGATATCCTATTTTATTGAGATACTGCAAATAAATCCTAATTCTACAGGATAAATATCCTTATTAAATATCCCTAATGGATAACCTAATTAATAATAATAAAATCATAACTAATTCTTCCTCCATGCTCCATCATTAATACCCTCATATTATTTTCAAATTGCATCAAATATCCTAATTTTGGTCCTTTAAAGTTTTTTTTCAATATAAGATTGAATTCATGAACTTATAAGAGAGCATAAAATACAAAAAACTACTAAAAGCAAAATCTACCTAGGTTCCCACATCAATCAACCACCCCTTGTAAGGGGGGAGGTGGTAGTTCTTTAAAGCTTACATCAAGTATAAGTTCGATCTCTTAAATTTATAAAGTGTGTTTTTAGTCCATTGACCTTAATATTGTTTGTCTCGTTTAAAGGAAAATGTTGACTTAGCAAATTTAAGTGATGAACATGTGATCAAACACTAACAAAACATCCTTATATTTATTCTTTTTAATATAATATTTTTATATTGGAAAACAAAAAAGGAAAAAATGGTGAAACGTGAACGCATAAAAACACATCCTTTACTTCAACAATACATCTTCCTTCTCTAAAAGTCATTTGTGACTTCACCTCATCCTTTCATTCCTTCATTACTAAACTTTCAAATTATCAACAATACTCTAGTAGGCTAACAAGAAACTTTGGAATGCTTTTAATTTGACCATGTCTTTGTGCTTTGGGGTCAAATTCAAAATACTTTTAAACCAAAAATTGTAGTAAAGTGCAACGCTTGAGTCATTCTCTTGAGGAGCCTTATTTGAGCTACCTAAGCTAACTAAGTATATAAAATGTAAGAAAACATGGGGTTGGTTTTAAAATTCATTTTTAACTACAACTAATTGGATGCAATAACATTAAATCCTAAGCTACTCTTTTTGGTGCTTTCCTTATAAATATGGGATGGAGTATGAAAATGGTTTTGAAAATATATGGAATGAATGCTCTTGGAAATAGAGTGTGACTATCCTTATTCAAATAAAATAATGGGAGTTAATTTTCTCTAAGTCTTGAAAGCAAAACCCCAAACGAATGCTTGGGTATAGTATTTTTAATTAATAGTTGCTCCTACGAATGCAACTAGTAACTAACCCTAAAGGCACTATTTGGAACTACTTATAATGCAATTAAAATATGATTAATGTAACATGCTCCTCTAAAGAAGAATGCTCAAATGAGATATTCCAAAGCACAAATCGATTATATTAACTAAACAAAAGCACTCTAGCTAATACAATCTCATTGAAGTCAATAAATGAAATATGTATATCAAGCATTCAAGTAACACAACCCAATCCAATCACAGAGGTTTAATCCATAGAGATAATCAAACAAAATCCTAGTCTCAAACAATATAAATAACATCCTAGAACTAGGAAATATAAAATTTGAGCGGAGAATTGAAGCTCTAGAACTTTAGCCATTATCTCTACTTCAAAGAAGCAGCGAACTCAACTTCTCATCATGTTAGTTATAGCTGAAACAACCTCCTTCATACTGTCAGCCATGGCAGCAAATAAGAAGGTGAAAGAGATGATGATGATGGTGATGATGATGAAAATGGAGGTGAGCCAATGGTGTGAAGATGGTTGTGATACTAGACCAAGAGGAAGGGAGGCTGACAGTAGGGATTAGAGAAGTTGGTGGTGAGGAAGGGAGATGTTCGACAATATAGATGAAGAACAAACAAAGATTGTGATAAAGAATCAAAGTGAAGAAGGTGAATGATGGTGATGGAAGGTAATGGTGGAGAGGAGGAGACGCTAGTAGTCGTATTAGGAAGTTGTCGACGGGTGGTGGTGGTATCCGTTTTATTCTCTCTTATTCCTTTCGCTCAACCCTCCATCTTTATTTAAGTGCAAAAATGTCAGCCCCTTCTTCCCTTTAAAAGTGATGTTATTTCTTAGAGCAAGGAGAGCCCTTTTATGCCCTTTTTTTCATATCAAAACACTACAATTTCAACTTGTAGTCCTTAATTGACATTTCAACATGTTAGGTCCTAATAGTAATTAATTCTGGTCTTATTCTGGTATTTCTGAATTTGGAAAATTTCTTCCAAAGTTCATATAATGAAAAATTAAGCACAAGTTAGTATCAAAAGTCTAAGGAATTAATTGCATAAATAAATTAACAGTTTATGACCATTTTACCTTTAATTGTGCTCAATTCAATGCAAATTTCCCTGACTTAAATTAGTGATAAATCATGCAATAATAGCCTAGAAAATGTTGGGATTGGCAGGCACAATGGAAATTTAAATTGCAAAAGCTCACCAATCCCAATTGCGGATCTATCAACGATGTTTAAATTGAGTTAGAAAGAATCGTACCTCTTATGTGTTTTGCCTTTTCAATCTCTAGGAGTCAGGACCTCAGATTAGCTCCCTTTACTGGTATCCACATGAATACGACCCCAATTCGGACAGCATGCTAGTGCTTTCAATGTCTTCCGTCTCCTTAGGGTTTTCTTGCGGCTGCTTATTTTCTCATCCGTGCTCTAATAAACCTGCCCCCTTCGTTTTTATAACTAATGAGGGCTATCTTGGATCTTCAAAATTAATCTTAATTCATTTTGAAATCAAGTAACACTTAATTGTTTTTATGAGCTAATTAAATAAAATCGTTTTAATTAAATATGTCCAACAGTTTTAATTTAACCTATTTATTTAATCCAAATAAAGAGCCAATGGAATTAAATTTAATTTATCTTTATAAATTAAATCTGAGATATCCTATCTCTATCAATGTTAGTCATTTAATTTATCAAATAAAATTAAATATGAAACTAACACTACATAATAATATTATTATTATGCTTTTCACGAATTTTATATCATATATATATATATATGTATATGTATATGTATAAAATTCACCCACCCTAGATTAAACATTATATTCATTGAATCTTAGACACATCTTAGATTCAATGAACCTGGACATTATAGCTTGTGCTGGGTTATTCTTGTGTGCAACCTTGTAGGCCCATACTAAGTTGGTAGCGGGGCAATAACTGTAACACCCTGCCTTTAATCACGTAATTATAATTCGATATTTGGTAATTAAATTAGATTAGAGACCGTCGAATAGTTTAGAACCCATTTAAACTTCCCTTTAATAGAAGGGACGTTATGAAATTTTCAAAACTTCATCCCTCTTTCGGTCTCAAGTTTGATTATCGAATATAATCACCTGTGCAGTTTAACTACATTTACGTATGACAGAGTGTATAACCAAAATCCCGGCAAACCCCGGGTTCAACTACATATATATAGTTCCAAGTTCTGCTAAAGGGATTACAGGTTTAAGTATTCAAACTATTTACAACCCAACAATATACAGTAATCCCTATCCAAACAGTCTAACCAACATTTCCAAAATAAATGTCCCTACGAAACTCTACCCGCTCCGGGTCACGCGCTTCTCCTTGGAGCCACTCGCCCTGTCTGAAAGGTTAGTTCAAAGGAAAGAATGAGATTCAAAAGAATCCCAGTAGTAACTAAACATTTATACCACATACAAGCACACAGCATGTAAGCAAATCATCATACAGCAGCAGCACATGTATCAAACTCCACCCTCATCCCCTTTCTCCGCCAGGAAGGCACACTGCCCTAACCCGAACCGTTGTTAGCTACTCAGGGACTATTGGCGTGGCATATCACACCCCACCCTCATCCCCTTTCTCCGCCGGGAAGGCACACTGCCCTAACCCGAACCGTTGTTAGCTACTCAGGGACTATTGGCGTGGCCGTGCATACATATAGCCTTATAGCTCATACAGCTAACCGGCTTTCACAAATGGCCCGTCGGCCTCACAATCAGCCTATCGGCCTCATGTCACATAATCACACCTCATCCTCATCCCCTTTCTCCGCCGGGAAGGCACACTGCCCTAACCCGAACCGTTGTTAGCTACTCAGGGACTATTGGACTGACGGTGCTAACACATATCCACATAAGTCGCAACACACGAACTTATCACAAATCAATGATCATACACACATACAATGCATCATAAATGGTACGAAAGAAAAGTCACTACCTCGCTCTTTCCTGAAGTTAACTGGCTCAGTGGGCTCCCGAGGACGGCAGATGTCAAATCCTATAATCAAATTAGGGACAATAGGTCAATCTCTTTTCCAAGTTCTTAATTCTATAATACTTTATGTTGGTTATTATTTGGACTCTTTAGATGGCCATTATATGCCTAAACATATGCCTAAAGGGTTGGGATAACTATCCCCAAAGACCCCTCTTTGGAAAGCTAAACTCTGATTGTTGGCCCTCTCACTCGAGCACAGAAGGCCGTGCTCGAGCACAACCCTCGCTCTCACTCGAGCACACATGCGAGTGAGACAGGAAGTGCTTGCCCGAGAGCAACTCCCGCGACCAACCTACACTCTCACTCGAGCACAAGAGGCTGTGCTCGAGCAGAGACCCCGAGCACACTCGAGCACCACAGAAGTGAGGCCCTGCAGTGACAACCCGAGAGCATCTCTCAACCTCCTCCTCCACCTTCACTCGAGCACAACCAGCGAGTGTCTACCCGAGAGCAACCCAACTCCCAGGCAACAGATTCACTCGAGCACAAGTCCCAGTGCTCGAGTGATCCCCCAATGCTCGCGAGTGCCAGGCGCACTCTTAGCAATTACTCACGAGTGATACCCTGAGACACTCACCCGCAGCACCAAAAAGGCACCCTCACTCGAGCACGTTCATCCTGTGCTCGAGTGAGTTCTTCCCTCACTCGAGAAATCCTGACAGATGCCCCAAAACGCAGAAACTGATATGGTTTCCAAAATCCAACAATTGCACTCCAATGGTTCTAAAACTTGTGTTAAAGCTCATTTTTACTTATTTCAGCACATAGAACCCATTGGTAACCAAAAACAACCCAAATTCAACCCATTTAACACATTCTCTCTCTAGATCATCAAACCACTCAAAAACCCATTCTAACAAATTCCCTTATTCAACTTCCAACCAATTTCTAATCACTCCCAAATGTCAAAACTGACCAAATGAACAGTGACACTCTCATCAAAGTCTACCCTTCACTTAACATCATAATTAGGTCTAATTTCCAGAATTCTCATTGGTTAAACAAACATCTTGACATATATACCAAAATGCATTGCAAACCTACCTCTTCAATTTGCTGAAATCAACACCTTGATTCCACCAACTTCCAGATTCATCCAACAATCAAACACCACCAATGGAAATTCTGAAATCATAGAAATAATGCTCTTGACCTCTTGATCAACATTAATGAAGGGTTTTGAGCATTCAATAGCATTTACTTACCAAGGTTCAAGCTTGTTCCTTCCTCTTTCTTGCTCGGTTCAGCGAAAATGGAGGGAATAGAGAGAGAAAATGGGTAGGTGAAGATGATGATCATTTCTTCCCTCCTCCCATACACTTGGCCGACTTGAGAGGGGGAGAGAGAAGAGTTTGAAATTGTTGACTCATCCAATGGCTCTCATTTGGCCACTTGGCATCATCTCATCCTTCCTCTATGATTTCACCTACTCTCACATACACAAGATCCCACCCCTAGATCTTTAAATCCCAACCATTGATTAAGATTACTAAGGGGTTTTATCATCCGTAACTAACCAGACGGTTGGTAAATTTACCGTTTTACCCCTGATTAGTACAATACTCATTAAATCATCACTAATGCTCTTTATATCATACAAACAACATATACTTCAAATATGCTTAATTAACATTAATTACATAATTTGAAGTTATTATCCCTTAATTAAAATCCAGGATGTTACAATAACTGTACTAACCCGCAAGTCACAAGCGGCCTCTAGCAAGATATTATGACTACCTAATTCATATGAGGATCGTTTGCATGATGCAACCTATCATAGAACCATGCCACATCCCTTTTATCACATGATATTTCAGCCAAAGATGAGGCACAGATAATGTCATCCTCCTATCCTGACCATTACTTTCCCGATTCCTGAGTAGTTTGAAATGGAAACTCCTTTCCATCGTAGTATGGCTATACATTTCTGAGACTCACTCATCGAGGGCCTCGGTAATATCTCTTTACTAATGTGAGGGACAAATTCCATCTTGACCATTCACATTCCTCTGCATGAAAACCACCAAGCTCGATTGTAACCTTTATCATCACTCGGTCAAAGGTGACTTTTGACTAGGTCAAAGCTTAACGACTCTTATGCAGAAATCCATGATGATCTCAGGTCAAAGGGTATAGTGACATGGTTATACATAAGATAAGCTTATGACTTACTCCATGCAGCTTTCTCATAGCAGGTCAGTCCAGCACCTTGTACTCTTACAAGTCCCTAAGGCTTTGATTCGTATCTCCATACCTTATCAAAATCATACTGGTCTCATTTCATCTTTGCTCCCGCATAGATGATAAACCAGGGACATTTAGGACAATATTTATGATTTTTCCAAGGATACAATTATTATAGTAAACATGCAAATAATATGATAACAAAATGAAAAAATTCATTAAATAATACTATTCAAAGTACAATGATTGGCCCCTAGGGCACAATTTCTAACAGAAAATGCATTAAAATTGCCAAATTAATCATGAAGCAACTTATTGTGTCAACAAATGCTTCCTCCAAATCCCTTATCACTCCTCGATTGTGTTTGACATCACCTTGCAGGAGATCTTGGCACTACTTTTTGATTTCTCAACTGTTGATACTACGATTATTTCTATGCCTGTATTTCATAATTTTGTAGGTACTTATTTAAGATCTATAATTGTATGTAACTTATAAACTTTGTTTGGTTTAATATCATTTTGTCTTTTATTAAAAAAAAGAAGTAACATATCAAAATATGATACGATCTTTTATCAAACAAGAAGATTCTCATAAATACACCCATCTAATTAGGAATTTAGAATTGAAGAAGCAAGACAAACATAAGGCTTCCATATGAAAATCCCCACAATCCCTCCTTTTCCTTACTTGGAAGGCCTTCCCAAATACACCCTAGCTAGCTTGCAACTAAAGAAACCATGACATTCTTAGACTACTCGGTTTGACCTTGTGGTCTCCAAAGTAGAAGGGTCTAGGTGCTTTATGCAAAGGAGGAATGGAAGGATGAGGCGAAGTCATAGATAGGTTTAGAGAAGCCAATGTATTGTCTGAGGAGGGAAGAAGATTCTTTATTTTTTACTTTGAAACATAAAAATATTATGTTAACAAATTAAAGTATAAGCATGCTTTGTCATTGATTAATTGCATGATCATTGTAAACTCCTTTACTTTTAACGTATACTTATGAGTTAATACACAATTCATTTGGATATATGAATAATATATCAATACTAATATTATGGTCTCGGTTGCATGTTCTGATACCACATTCGGGTATTGATACCCTTAGCAAATGCACTAATCATGAGCTATGGCATCCATCCTTTAAGTCTCATAACCATGTTTTCCTCAAAATTGGAAATTCTAGAATAAATCCCAAATTTGCCAGCATTCCTCAAGCAATTTTAAAAATTCATAACTTAATCTAGAAAAATTCATTTGAGGTGGTTCATTCGGTTTCCGTTTGGTTTCAAAGAAATTGAATTGGTCCCAGCGCAAACTTCCTGCTCAACCCCTGCACGGTTTAACAAGGGGAAAATTCAAGAAAAATACAATTAAAAATGGGAAAAGACAAATTGGTGCTGCGAATTTATCAAATTTTAAGTTTGACCTAAAGTAAGAATATGAGATTTCTAATTCTAACCAAATAACCAAATTGCTTTGAGTTAAATTGTGAAACATGAAAGTAAAATCGTTAATGTAGAATTTGATGTTGTTAATATAGATATAGATGATGTTATTGACCCTTAAAACTTGTGCCTTCAACATTATCCTTGATTTTTGGGATATGAAGTTGTGAAACATGAAAGTAAAGTCGTTAATGTAAAATATGATATTGTTAATATAGATACAGATGTTTTTAACCCCTGAAACTTGTGCCCTCAAAATTATTCTTGGATTTTGGGATATGCTGTGAAACATGAAAGTAAAGCGTTAATGTAAAATATGGTGTTAATATTGATCCCTGAAATTTGTGCCCTCAAAATTATTCCTGATTTTTGGAATATGAAATTGTGAAATATGAAAATAAAGTCGTTAAAATCTGATGTTGTTAACATTGATCCCCGAAATTTGTGCCCTCAAAATTATTCCTGATTTTTGGAATATGAAATTGTGAAATATGAAAATAAAGTCGTTAATGTAAAATCTGATGTTGTTAACATTGATACAGATGTTGTTATTGATCTCCTGAAACTTATGCCCTCAAAATTATTCCTGGTTTTTGAGATATGAAGTTATCAAACATGAAAGTAAAGTCGTTAATGTAAAATTTAATGTTGTTAATATAGATACGGATGTTGTTATTGACCCCTAAAATTTGTACCCTAAAGTTAGGACATTTTGGTTAGAATTGAAAATCTCATATTCTTATTTTAGTTCTGACTTGAAATTTAATAAATTCGAAACATTAATTCATCTTTTCTCATTTTTAATTATATTTTTCTATAATTTTAACAAGAACCGTCTAGTGGCAATTGGGTCCGTTCATGGCGATTTAGATATTAATTTTAAAAATTTCAAATTTGGTGGCTATGCAAAAGCCCGCAAATTTCCTACAATCTCATAAAAAATTCAAATGGTAAGCTAACATTTTATTAATTTATTCTTTGAGCACAGAGAAAAGCAGTTCCTTCCTCTCCACAAGCCTTGGATGGTTGGCTTGGTATTTCCATTTTCTTCCTCAACTTTCTCTGAAACCAAGCATATCCTTGTTATTTGCTAGACTAGACTCTTGCTGAACAGCTTTCGATTCTTCTGGTTGCTCGCCAACCCCCGCATTCGTTCTGCAAGATTTTGTTCCCTGCAATCTTTGTTCTTGATAATTTTCTTGGCTATGGTTTGTGAGCTGCTCTTCCCGCCTCATCAAGTTTCTTCTAAAGGTTGATCAGTTCTCAGTCTGCTTTATGGTTGAATTCTGAACTCTATCCTGCCATTTCTGAGGTTAGCGGATCTGTTTTAAGGGTGGCCGGAGATATTAGGCGCATTCTGTTTATTTATCTGCTTCCTTTTGCGTGTCTTGTCTTTGTCCTTGATTCTAAAATTTTTTAGCTGCTGATAGAAAAATGGAGCAGAATCTAGGAGACTGAGAACTGTATTTGAAGGTTATTTTGTTTCCCATGCAAAGCAAAACATTTCAACTTCATTGAAGTCATGTTTTTTCTAGTTTCCTGGTGGGAAAAAATATTCGAAATCACAGAATTTATATTTCTAGCTTTACCAACAGCGGATTTTCCAGTAAAATAAAAGATCTGTTTGAACAATACTTCCTGCATTTCCAAAATAACAAAGACGGGATTTAAAGCCTGAAAAATTCTCAACTCTTCAGATCGGGAAATTTAAGTTTTGGGCTATGTTTACTCGCAGGTCGTATTGCCTGGGTCCTTGAATCAGGCCAGTGGGTGTGGCTGCGTCATATTGATGATTTTGCAATTTTCAGCTTTGAAAGAGGCTGAACGTGTCTATGAAGACTTTGAGTCTGGAGCACTGAGGAGCAGAGTCTGTATTTTGGGCTATGGTCCCCTCCATTATCCCCTTTTCGTTGAAGAGTGAACTTTTAAAAAACCTCTCGTTATACCATTGAAGTTGCCGTTGGTAGCCATTATTGGTGGTGGAAAAATCTTGGGGAAAATGTCTCAGACATCCAGGGTCCCGCCAGCCGTCCAATCTATCAAATCAATGTCGTCTGAGTTCAAGTTAACAGGTAATCCAACCCCTGATCTTCTGGGAAAAAGTCCAAATGTTAAAGTGGGAAGCACTGATATAATAGCATCACGTAGTCCTGAAAATGGTGCTATAGGAGGGAAGGTTTCTGAAGAACTTCAGTACTGTGTTGGCGATATGGATTTCTTCTACAAGGACTCGCCATATGGGGAAAAAAATGTATCACTAGAAAGTAGGCACTCAGGTGGTGATGAAGAAGTTGATCCTATGCCTCTGCCTCTTTCTTCAATCTCAAAATCTTTCTTGGAACGCAGGTGGAGTGACACAACACCTTATGCTTCAAAAATGGTACTTTTAGCTCCTAATTCCAATTTTTGTCTCTGGACTTTGAATTTTGTTAATGACACTTGTGATGTGATTTCCCAGTTAGATAAATTGCTTCATCATTGGTGAAGAATGCCTAGGTCTATAACTTTTTGCAATCTCAATTTTTTAATTGGAAGTTTCAGCCTTAAAATTATGTTTGCATCTATTTGCATATAGTTAATCAATAATCAATAACTAATTTATGTCTGTTGCTGATTAAAGGATTAGTTTTCACACAGACTGAGCCACACACAATTTGCTGGCTAAAGAAGATATTGGTGTTCATGACCTGTTTTAATTATTAACTTCTTGTATCTTCCTCCGTGACTACTATCAATTTTACTTAGTTGAGAAAGGTTTGCACTTAAAAGTTGTGTTATTTATAGTATTATTGATATTCATTATTGATGATTTTTATTGCTTGTGAACTCTCTAAAAAATTTCTTTGAGCTTAGATTAATGCTATGGTTTAAGTTATTTTTATCTTTCCTATAGTATGCATGTGTTATAAATATTGTTGGGGGAGGGGGTGTGCTTTTGAAGTCACAAGGGGCAGGACTATCAGTTGAAGAACATCTAGTATACTGAAGCCGAATAGTTGATGTGAGGATGTGAAAAGGGAGTTGCTTAAAATAGGGTCTATTTGCTTTTTGACAAAAAAACCTTAATTTGCTCTTTGAACGACAGTGCCATTATCAATTTAATATTCTAAACTCTTAAGACATGGATGTCTTGATTTTAAAGCATAAGATCCATAGTTCAGAACATGTCAGGAATTGGTTGAAAAACAATGCCACATCTAGGCTTTAGGCTCTAGCGTACAATGGCATGCAAAATTATTGACAGTCTTACATATGCTGTGGCTTCTTTGTCCTAGTGTTCAATTGGATCGGGTCTTTGCAGAATGTTAAAAATGAAAATGAGTTGATGGATGGTTGTCCGTAACCTTCTCTCTATTTTCATTAGCATGGTTGTCCGTTGAATTATACTGGATGATGGGTATATATTCATGAAAGCCTTGGATGTTTTCTTCGCAAGATTATTATAAATTGTAATTGTAATTGTAATTATAAATTACAAATGCTTTGAAAGCAGAAATGGCCATGTGAGTCATTTTTACATCAGTTTGAGAAGTTAGTACAAGTTAATAAAATATATTAAATATCTCTTACATCTCAAGTTCAATATTTCAGAAGCTTCAGTCATGGTTTCAACTTCCAAATGGAAATTGGGAGTTGGGGAAGATAACATCAACTTCTGGAACTGAATCTGTTATTTCACTGCCTGATTGGAAGGTAAAATGGTTTTGAACTCTACGGAATGGTTTTTCTTTTGATGTTTGTTTAACTATACTCTTCTTATTATAGGTTTTAAAGGTGAAAAGTGAAAGTTTGGTACCAGCAAATCCTGATATTCTTGATGGAGTGGATGATCTGATGCAACTTAGTTATTTAAATGAACCTTCGGTTTTATACAATTTGCAACATAGATACAATCAAGATATGATCTATGTAAGTTCTTGCATTTTTGAAGTTCCATCAGCATTGGCTCTTTGATATAACCTATTGTAATATCTTTATGTGTAAAACTGTGTGATCAGACGAAAGCTGGGCCAATTTTGGTTGCTGTAAATCCCTTTAAGAAAGTTTCTTTGTATGGAAATGATTATATTGAAGCATACAAGCGGAAAACAATTGAAAGCCCTCATGTATATGCCATTACAGACACAGCTATTCGGGAAATGATACGAGGTGGCATTTTCTTTTCCCGTACATATACATAGATACATACATACATTTATATAAACATAAATATAGAAGGAGTTTTAGTTGTTAGAAGCCCTCATTTGCTTTAAGCATTTCTAACTCTTATTCTTGCTTTGTTTTCCAGATGAAGTAAATCAATCCATTATTATAAGGTCAGCAAATAGTTAATTAACAAATTTTGGTAATTTAAAATATGTACTCTGAGATCTACCTATTATTATTTAACGAATTAATAGCTTTCTCACCATCTTTTGTCTGAAGTTTGTTTTCTATTATGTCAATCTTCCTCTCGGCTTTCCTCCTTTTCTTTTTTTTTTAAACATTGTGTACCCTCAAAATTGCATCATTCAATTGTTTATTGTATATTCTGTTTACATTGGGACTTAGTTTATGATTTATCCTTACCCAATTCAGTGGTGAAAGTGGAGCTGGAAAAACTGAGACAGCAAAGATAGCAATGCAGTACTTGGCTGCTCTGGGAGGTGGAAGTGGAATAGAGTATGAGATATTGAAGACTAATCCAATACTAGAAGCCTTTGGTAATGCAAAAACATTGAGAAATGACAACTCAAGTCGTTTTGTAAGATCTGGATTCGTCGTATTAAATCTTTCAGTTAATCTTTTCTCAAGTGGATTGAGTAATGGTTCTGTTCATGTTAAGTTTTGATCTCATTATATTTATACTGAAAGTTCTCACAATTTGAATAAACGTTTCTCAGGGAAAGCTCATTGAGATACACTTCAGTGAGACTGGAAAGATATCGGGTGCTAATATTCAAACATGTTAGTTTGCTACTGAATTTTGTGATTGAAACCATGTTCCTTGCCCTTTCCCAAGAAATTTTCAGCTAACCATATCGTTAAATTTGTGTCCTCCTATTTATTGCGATGTTCCTTGCATAACATAATCAGTTTTGCTGGAAAAGGTAACTGTTCATTCTTTCGAGCTGTGTATTTACATGATCATTTGCATTCATCTCACCTCACATCACTAGACACTATTTTGATTTTGTGATTGAACAGTCTAGAGTAGTCCAATGCAATGAAGGAGAAAGGTCATATCATATATTTTACCAGCTATGTGCTGGAGCACCACCTTCTCTAAGGGGTAACTACTGTCATTTAACCTTCACTTTTGTTGTATTTGTTGAATATTGTGAATAATGGTTGTGTTCTTGTTGTCTAGGCATATTATTTGATCATGACCTTGAAGATGATAATGCAAATACTTCAACATAAGAGATAGCTATCCCTTTTAGAATATGCTACTTTTTAATTTAGATGTTGAAAAATTGGAGAAAAATAGTCTAGGAATGCAGTGAACTGTCAAAGCATTAACGTCTTTGATCTGTATTTTACAGAACTAGATAATAGAGCTTAAGGATGTGCTGTTTTACCGCATTCATTTTCAATGGTCTTCCTCTGTTCTGGTTTCTTCATTGCTTCACCAGTTCTTTTAGGAATCTGTTATTTAAAATACTTTCTACATAGTGCCTTACATAAATAGGGATTTATCAATATATAGGTACCCCCTGATGACACAAAATCTACTAGAAGAAGAATCTTAATTCTTAACTAATAAAACTTAATGGGGTGATACAAGGAGATAACATAATAAAAAATTAGGAAATAATAGACTGGAGACTTGCTAGGAGATGGTTAAGGGTGCTACTTTGGTATGGCAAGTGTAGTACTTGGGAAGTTTTGTTATCTTGTTGTGTTAGAAGGTCAAAGAATTTTTGGAGCTGTTGTTTTTCTTCCAGGCATATTGCTTGAGGGAGTACTAGGTGTTTGGAAGGTGAGTTGTATCACGGTGTCCTTGAGGCCTCATCAAGATATTTTTTCCCGTTTGATTAGGTTTTGTTTGTAACAAGCTAAACCTTGTACAACTTCAGCTTGAGGGAGATAATTAATTGTTGAGAAACTAGTGATGCTGCGTTATTGCAGATGAGTTTTATAGTTATCCCTCATCATTATGTGATGATTTACTTTGTTGATACGAAAGTTATGATTGTTTTACTATCCATCTTTATCTTTGGGCATTTGTGTTGCAGTTATACTCCAGTCCCATATTATTATAAGTAAAAAGGAAATATAGAGGACTGGTGTGAGTTTTTTCTAGATTCAGTCCCTATATTAAGTCATCTATTTTACTTTAACTGTACATTTCTGCAGACCCAAATCATCGTATCCACCGGGTTATTCCCTTATGAACTCAACGTCAATAACTTGTATGTTTTTACTTAGGGACTCTAGAGGAAGTAATGTGGATTTTGAAACTGTAAGGGACGCATGAATTCCAAAATAATTGTTAGGAAATATAAATGTAATTAATAGGGTTAGTTGGTTGTTAGGAGTTAGCATTTAATAAGGCTAGTTGGTTGTTAGGAGTTAGCATTTAATACCCTCTTTGTATAAATACCCACCCATGTAAGCCTTGAAAAAGTGTGTAATCAATTATTCTGTGAGTGCAATAACATGGTATCAGAGCCTAGGGCTCTCTGAAATTGTTTTCCGGCGCTGTACTGTTCATCCGGTGGTACTGTTTGCCGCAGTTATTATTCATTTGGCACTGTCACTGTTCATCCCGCAGTTACTGTTCATCTTTTCCCCCCCCCTCCTTCCCTGTTTGAAAAAAAAATGTCCCTGTTTGGGATATTTCTAGTTGTGAGGAATTTCTATTTGGTCATTAGTCTGACATTTGCTGTTGTGGTTGGAGGATCTTGAAACCTCGTTTGGGATATTTTAGATTGTTGTGGAGGTTTATAATTTGTAGTGGTTCCCTTTGTTTGGACCTATTTTGGTAATTGAGTGATTTGTGTGGCTTTATCTTGCACTTCGTTGGTTGGTTTCTGGGAATTTTTTGGTACTGTTTGGTTGGTGTAATCTCGGTGGCTGGTGATCTTGTGTGGTTCTCCTATTCTTGCTCGGAGAGTTTGTTGTGGTAGCATCCTTGATTTTTGCTGTTTGGTACATCTTATTATTTGGTTTCTTAAGAAACTGCTTCTACTGTTTGTTGTGGAGCTCAACTTGCTTTTGGTGAGTATCGATAGCGAGATCTAAGCCTCGTCCTTCAGGTGCTCTTGCTATAGGTAACGTTGCTTCTAGTCTTGCCACTTCTTCCTCAAAGTGGATCATCGATTCCGGTGCCACTGATCATATAACAAGTAACCATTATTTATTCTCCTCGTATGCGTCTAATGCCAATCCCTCTAGTATAACCATTGCCAATGGTTCTTATTCTTGTGTTCTTGGATCTGGCACTATCAAATCTACTCTGTCTATTCCCTTATCCCTTGTCTTTAATGTCCCTGACCTTGCATTTAATCTTTTGTCTCCTAGCAAGCTTCCTCCACAATTAAACTGTTTTATCACACTCTTTCCTGACCATTGTTTGATTCAGGATCTCACAACAAAGCAAGTTTTTGGTAAGGGCTATGAATTTGGTAGCCATTACTTCCTTGATGATCAGGTACCGCATTCTGTTGCATGCCCTAGTGATTCGTCTCCTTTTGACATTCATTATCATTTGGGTCATGTGTCTTTGTTCTCTTTAAAGAGGATGTATCCTCAGTTCCATCATTTGTCGTTGTTAGACTGTGAGCCATGTCAGTTTGCTAAACATCATCATGCTCACTTTGCACTTCGGGTCAATAAACAGGCTACGTCTCCCTTTGATTTAGTCCATTTGATGTTTGGGATCCATGTCATGTCAAGTCAAAACCTGGTTTTAAGTATTTTGTTACTTTTATTGATGATTTTTCTCGTACAACTTGGCTCTATTTAATGAAAAATCATTCTGAGTTGTTCTCTCATTTTTGCAACTTTTGTGCTGAAATTCAAACTTAATTTGGTGTATCATTGTAAACCTTAAGAAGTGAGAATGCTGAAGAATATTTCTTTGCCCAATTTCAAAACTATATGCGGCAACATGGTATGCTTCATCAATCCTGTGCGGATACACCGGCTCAAAATGATGTTGCAGAACGTAAGAACCAGCACTTATTAGAAGTCGCTTGGGCTTTAATGTTTCATATGAATGTTCCCTAGCCTTTTTGGGCTGATACTGTGTCTATTGTGTGTTTTCTTATTAATCGTATGCGCTCTCTTGTCCTCGATGGTGACACTTCATACACAACTTTGTTTTCTTCTAACCCCTTGTTTCCTATTGATCCAAAAATCTTTGGTTGTGTATGTTTCGTTCGAGATGTCTATCCCACTATTACAAAGCTTGATCCCAAGTCTCTCAAGTGTCTTTCTTGGGTATTTTAGAGTCCAGAAGGTTATCGGTGCTATTTTCCTACTCTTCGTTGTTATCTTGTGTCTACAGATGTCACCTATAAATCGACTCTGTTCTTCCCTGTCTCTACTCCATCTCCTGACACAGCCAAAAGTCTTGATGATATATTGGTCTGAGATTAAGTTACCACCAGTACAAGTGTCTGTTCCGGCACTTGATAAACTTCCTATCCATCATGTTTATCAGAAACGTCCCAAGGAAAGTAAGTAGTCGATCATGTTCATGGCCTACTAGTGCTCACTTCAGCCTCTGATCCGGAATTAGTTCGCCTCGCTCCTGCCCTTGAATCAGGAACAGTGCCTGACAGTTATGATATTCTTGATACTTCTGATGACCTGCCTATTGCCTTATGCAAAGGTAAACGTACTTATACCTATCCTAGTTTTTCTTTTGTTTCCTATAACCACCTGTCTCCTCCTTCCTATTCCTTTATAGCTTCCTTAGATTCTATGACTGTTCCCACTACTCTCCACCAAGCCTTAACCCATCCCGATTAGCATGCTGCAATGGAAGAAGAAATGATGGCCCTTGATAAGCCCGGTACCTAGACTCTCATTGATTTACCTCCTGAAAAGAAGGCTATTGGGTGCAAGTGGGTGTTTATAGTTAAAACAAAAGCTGATGGCACTCTAGAACGTTTGAAAGCTCGCCTAGTTGCCAAGGGATATGCTTAGACCTATAGTGTTGACTATTCAGAAACCTTCTCCCCTATGGCAAAACTGTCATTTGTTTGCCTCTTCATTTCTATGGCGGCCACTTATGGTTGGAATTTTCATCCGTTGGGTATTAAAAATGCTTTCTTGAATGATGATCTTCTTGAAGAAGTTTGTATGGAGCAATCGTCTGGTTTTGTTGCTCAAGGGGAGCATGGGAAGGTATGTCACCTTCAAACGTCTTTATATGGTTTGAAGCAGAGCCCTTGTGCTTGGTTTGACAAGTTTAGCTCTGTGGTTAAGAAGTTTGGTATGAGTTAGACTAAGTGTGACCATTCTGTGTTCTATCAGCGGACGGATGCAGGCACAATTCTCTTAGTGGTGTATGTTCATGACATTGTTATTACAGGTAGCAATACATAGGGAATCTCGCCACTCAAGGCCTTTCTTAATTCTCATTTCCAAATGAAGGATTTGGATCCTTTAAAGTACTTTCTTGGGATTGAGGTTATGAGAAGCAAGAAAGGCATCCTCTAGACACAGAGGAAATATGTTCTTGATCTGTGAAAGAAATCAGGAAACTTGGAGCAGCACTACGTAGCTTTCCTATGATTCCTAATCTTTTTTTGGACATTGATGACAGCGTACCATTTGATGAGCTACCTGAAGATGTGAGGAAAAGGGTTGATCTAGAGAAAATCAAACCATTTGCGTACCCTGAGAGATACCGTAGACTAATTAGGAAATTGAACTATCTCACAGTGACTTGTCCTGATGTGACCTTTCCAGTTAGTGTGCTTAGCCAATTTATGACAATGCTGATTGTTGCACAATGGGAAGCTTTAGAGCATGTCTTACACTATTTGAAGGGCTTACCTGATCGTGGTATACTCTATACGAATCATGGCTACACAGAGATTGAATGCTTTTGTAATGCAGGATCCACCACAGGATATTGCGTGTTTGTGGGTGGAAATTTAGTGTCCTAGAGGAGCAAGAAGTAGGATGTGATTTGTCGGTCTAGTGTGGAAGCTGAATACAGTGACATGGCTTAGTTTGTGCAAGAAATTGTGTGGATTCACCAATTAATAAAGGAAGTTGGTCTTGCCATGTTGTTGCCCCTCAAAGCTGTGGTGTGATAATAAAGCTACTCTACACATAGCCTCTAATTCTGTGTTTCATGAACGTACAAAACACATTGAGGTTGACTATCACTTTGTACGCAACAAGATCAAGGAAAACTTTAGTTCTACAGGGCATGTGCGGTCTTTATATACAAAGGGGAGATCTTCTAACTAAAGCCTTAAACAGGACTCGTATTGACTATCTTTGTAACAAGTTGGGCTTGATTAACATCTATGCTCCAACTTGAGAGGGAGTGTTAGGAAATATAAATGTAATTAATAGGGTTAGTTGGTTGTTAGGAGTTAGCATTTAATACCCTCTTTGTATAAGTACCCACCCATGTAAGCCTTGAAAAAGTGTGTAATCAATTATTTTGTGAGTGCAATAACAATAATAAACAAAAGGAATGAGAATAGTCAAAACATAATATCCTGTCTATGGCCTTTTGTTTCATTACAATTAATTATATATAATTTCTATATATTTTCTTGCTTATTTTTCCTTTTGTTGTTTTTTTTATTGGTTCTATAAACACAGAGAAGTTGAACCTACGAAATGCAGAAGACTATAAATATCTCCGGCAGAGCAACTGTTATTTGATATCTGGTGTTAAAGATGCAGGGGAATTTATCATAGTCATGGTACATTTTTCTTTCTAACTGTTACAGATGATTTGTCTTCATTAAATACCAGTTGATTGATTCTCTTTCTTTTCTTAGGTCAGTTGTTTGTTTTGAAACAGTAGTGTGACATGCATATGAACTTATCTTACTGCAACAATTTCCAGGAAGCTTTGGATGTTGTCCACATCAGCAAAGAAGACCAGGAGAATGTATTTGCAATGCTTGCTGCAGTACTATGGCTAGGAAACATATCTTTTACTGTAATCGATAATGAAAATCATGTTCAAGTTGTAGAAGACGAGGGTAAGGATCCTCTAAAACCTCCACTCAAAGTATCTATGGCATAGTGTTTTTGCAGCACAATCGTGTTAATTACTAAAACAACATCTATTTTGCATTAGAAAATGTGATTGGTTAAAAAAGAATGAATTAGAAACTGTGTCTTATGTGCAGATAAAAGGAAGTGTTATTTACTAAAAGCATAATTATATAATTATATGAACAGATAAAGTAGATAATTGATTTTCAGTCTTATATGTCAACAAGAAGTGAATAATCATTATTAATATTAATTATGTCTAGTATAACATGACTCTTGGAATTACGCTGTTAGCTTTTACATTGCAAAAGCATTGGCAACATAGGAAGATCGTGTTAACTTATAAAGTAATCTTCAGTTTCTTCTCAATCAAATTGATATGGAAATATAAAAATTGTTAGTTAAGTCTGTTAGAGTTAGTTTGTTAATAGACGTTAGAAGGGTGATAAACTGCTTAAGTGAGAGGCGGTGGTTCATGGGGGATCAAGGCTATAAATATACGTAGCCTGTTGTAATTCAAACTGTCGATTGATTGTTCCTGATGGATTGCACTATTCAGTAACCTCTGTTTCTCTTCTTCTTCTCTCCAATCCTCTATTCCTTCTCTCTTTCCCCCCTTGCTCTCTCTTTCTTCTCTAAATACCATAACACAAATTTTGTCTGAGCCAAAATAAACTGTTTTGAAGGAGTCAGATAGCTAATCACTTTTTCTTTGCTTTCATTTTCTATCTCATATCATTTTGAAGGGCAATGAGCATGTCCCTCAAAATGTTGATTTAAGGATTTGTAAGCTAATTATTTTTCTATTGAAGCCCTGCATCACCTCACTTATATGTGCATTTTGTTTCTTCTATATCTTCAGCTCTGTTCAGTGTCGCCAAATTGATAGGCTGTGACATTGGAGATCTTAAGTTGACTTTATCAAATCGCAACATGAAAGTTGGTAACGATAATATTGTTCAAAAGTTGAAGCTATCACAGGTAAAATGGCTGCTGTATAAAAAATATAAATTTTGTCTAAAGTTATGCCTCTTGAAAATATTACCTTGGAGGAGTAAAGGTCTTGTCATTGGCAATTTGAGAGTGTATTGCATACTTCAGGCATTGTCAATATGAAAGATATTATATTAACCGAAAAAAAGTGAAGTAATTATGGCATTCTCTGATCTGCTCAAGAAATCTGTCAACTTAGGAGGGGGAGGTTATTCTTGCTTTTCATGTTTTGATACGTTTAAAAGTGCCGTAGGGTGTGGCACGATGAGGCTTGTTGGTTTAATTTAAGAAAATAAATTGAAAATTCTATTTCTCATGAAAGATAGTGGGCTTGTGTTTTCTATGAAGTTTGACGCAATTTACACTGTTCATGGCTTATTAATAATGTGGCTTCCTATAGATTTTATATTATATATAAATATATAGATTTATCTTATTTCTCAGGAGTCTTGGGTGCGTTCGAATGTTTCTTTCATTTCTTGTTTTGTTCCATTTCAAAATGCATTATGGTTTTCTATGTTAAGGCTCCTAGGATGGTTTCAAGCCTATATATTATACGACTTTGGGTGGAGACTTGTGTGCTTCCATGCAAGTGAACCTCCTACTTGTTAAATTGTGCACGGGTTGTCTGACTTGGCTATAGAGTCTGGTGCGATCTATGAACGCCATGATTTATACTTAGAAAAGAACAAGTAGAAAACACAATTTCTGAGGGTAAATCACATGCCGTAAATTCAAAATTTTTAGGCTTAATGCAAAACGCATAAATAGGACGGATCCTCATTGCTTCTGCAATATATATAGTAACTAGATATCTTAATACTGGTTTTATCCCTCATTAACTTACATTCAACATTTTGTCTTATAGGCCATTGATGCTAGAGATGCTTTGGCAAAGTCAATATATGCTTGTCTGTTTGATTGGTTGGTAGAGCAAATAAACAAATCACTTGCTGTTGGCAAAAGGCGTACTGGCAGATCAATCAGTATTCTAGATATATATGGGTTTGAATCATTTGATGTACGTTTTATTACCCCTTATCTCCTTTTTTTTAAAATCTATCTGACCATTCTCTTCTTGTTTGAATATTGAGATATAATGTCTTTCTTGATGTTACTCATTAGTCAGTCTATATCTGCAGAGGAATAGTTTTGAACAGTTCTGTATCAATTATGCAAATGAGAGACTGCAGCAACACTTCAATCGTCATTTATTCAAGTTAGAACAGGAGGTATCTGTGACATGTTTCTTTTGTGTATATAATGTGTGTTAACTGAATATTCACTCAAGAGTATATTCATTCATGTATACACTAGGGTATTTATATACAAAGTAGGAGCCTTAGGATTAATGACTCATTATGATGATTGATACTAATCATAATTCCTAATTTAGTGGGATACTAACTATCCCTGATTATGTGGGATATTCACATTATTTCCTAACACTCCCCCTCAAGTTGGAGCATAGATGTTAATCAGGCCCAACTTATTACAAAGATAGTCAACCCGAGTGCCATCCAAGGCCTTAGTCAAAAAATCACCTAACTGATTACTAGACGGTACATGTCCTGTAGAGATAAAATTCTCCTTGATCTTATCACGTACAAAGTGACAATCAATCTCAATATGTTTCCTACGTTCATGGAACACGGAGTTGGAGGCTATGTGTAAGGCAGCTTTATTATCGCACCACAGTTTCGCAGGCAATGACGTGGCAAGACTAACCTCCTTCATTAATTGGTGGATCCACACAATCTCCTGTACGGACTGAGACATGGCTCAATACTCAGCCTTTGCACTAGACTTTGCCACCATATCCTGCTTCTTGCTCCTCCAAGATACCAAGTTTCCACCTACAAGAACGCAATAGCCTATAGTGGACCTCCTAGTCGTCTTTGACCCTGCATGATCTGCATCACAGAAACACTCAATCTTTGTGTGACCATGATTCGTATAGAGTATACCACGACCAGGAGAGCCCTTCAAATAATGTAGGATATGCTCCAAAGCCTCCCACTGAGCAACGGTCGGTGATACCATGAATTGGCTAAGCCTATTGACAGGAAAGGTTACATCAGGGCGAGTTACCGTGAGATAGTTCAATTTTCCAATCAGCCTTCGGTATCGCTCAGGATAGGCAAACGGTTTAATCTTCTCAGGATCAATCCGTTTTTTCACATCCTCGGGTAGCTCATTAAACGGCACACTATCATCAATGTCCAAAAAGGGATTAGGAATCATGGGACAGCTACTGGGTGTTGCTCCAAGTTTCCCGGTTTCTTTCAGTAGATCAAGGATATATTTCCGTTGGGTTAGGAGAATGCCTTTCTTGCTTTTCATAACTTCAATCCCAAGAAAGTACTTTAACGGACCCAAATCCTTTGTTTGAAAATGAGAATTCAGAAAGGCCTTGAGTGATGAGATCCCTGATGTATCACTGCCTGTAATAACAATGTCATCGACATAGACTAAGAGAATTATGCCAGCATCCGTCCGTTGATAAAACACAGAATGATCACATTTACTTTGATTCAGACCAAACTTCTTAACCACAGAACTGAATCTGTCAAACCAAGCACGGGGGTTCTGTTTCAAACCATATAAAGACTTCTGGAGGTGACATACCTTGCCATGCTCCCCCTGAGCAACAAAGCCAGGCAGTTGCTCCATGTAAACTTCCTCAAGATCACCATTTAAAAATGCATTCTTAACATCCAGCTAATGAAGATCCCAACCATGGGTAGCTGCCATAGAGATGAAGAGATGAACAGAGGACAACTTGGCCACAGGAGAGAAAGTTTCGGAATAGTCAACACCATACGTCTGAGCATAACCTTTAGCCACCAGTCGAGCTTTCAATCGTTCCAAGGTGCCATCAGCTCTGGTCTTAACTGCAAACACCCACTTACATCCAATAGCCTTCTTTTCAGGAGGTAAATCAACGAGAGTCCAGGTACCAACCTTATCAAGGGTCATCATTTCCTCGTTCATTGCAGCACGCCAACCAAGATGGGCCAAGGCTTGGGAGAGGTTGGTGGGAATGGTAAGAGAGTCGACGGAGGCTATGAAGAAACAGGATGTGGGCGACAGGTGATGATAGGAAACAAACGAGGAAATAGGGTACGTACAAGTGCGTTTACCTTTGCGGAGGGCAATGGGTAGGTCAGCAAAAGGGGCCGTAGGATCTAGATTAGCAGGTACGTGTTCAAAAACTGGTTCAGGCATGGGTGCAGGCATCGGTTCAGGGTCAGAGGCAAGGGAAGGCGAGGTGGCTAAGTGCGGATCAGGCTCCGAAGCGGACATTGGTAGGTCAAAAAGATGAGCAGCAGCATTACTTTCCTTAGGGCGTCTTTGATAAACATGGTAGATAGGAGGTGGAGCAGGGGCCGGCACCGACGCTTGCGCTGGTGGGGAACGGACCTCATACACTAAGAGATGATCAAGATCTGGGTTAGGGGCAAAAGATGGAGGCAGAGTAGGAACAGAGAAGAACGAAGTGGACTCATGGAAAGTGACATCTGTAGACACAAGATAACGCCGAAGGTCGGGAGAGTATTACTGATATCCCTTCTGAACCCTAGAATAGCCAAGGAAGACACACTTGAGAGGTTTTGGATCAAGTTTAGTGACACTAGGACGAATATCTCGAACAAAACAGACACAACCAAAAATTTTGGGATCAATGGGAAACAAGGGTTTGGAAGGAAACAAAGTGGTGTAAGGAACGTCACCACTAAGAACAGGAGATGGCATACGATTAATAAGAAAGCAAGTGGTGGACACAGCATCAGCCCAAAAGGATTTAGGAACATGCATTTGAAACATTAGAGCGCGGGCAACTTCTAATAAGTGCCAATTTTTTCTTTCGGCAACACCATTCTGAGCAGGTGTATCCGCACACGAGGACTGATGAAGCATGCCATGTGTAAGCATATAGTCGTGAAACTGGGTAGAAAAATACTCTTTAGCATTATCACTGCGTAAGGTTTTCACAGAGACATCAAATTGAGTTTTGATCTCAACACAAATTGCAAAAGTGAGAAAATAACTTGGAACGATTTTTCATTAAATAAAGGCAAGTGGTTCGAGAAAAATCATCAACGAAAGTGACAAAGTACTTAAACCAGACATGGACACGACAGGATAAGGACCCCAAAT
Organism: Inga leiocalycina; assembly: GCA_963242795.1. Lineage (NCBI taxonomy): Eukaryota > Viridiplantae > Streptophyta > Magnoliopsida > Fabales > Fabaceae > Inga > Inga leiocalycina. The sequence goes on along the minus strand of OY725330.1, from coordinate 63,366,034 downwards.
ATCAGAATGAACCAAATCAAAGGCGGACGCAGCTGGTTTATTGACGCGAGGTGCTAGGTGAACATGGTGGTGTTTGGCAAACTGATACGACTCACTCTAAGGACGACAAATGATGAAATTGAGGATACAACCTCTTCAAGGATGACAATGACACATGACCTAAACGACAATGAACATCAAAAGGAGAGGAACCACCAGAGCAAGCAATGGAACGCGGCACCTGATCGTCAAAAAAGTAATGGCTACCAGATTCATATCCCCTACCAATAATCCGCTTCGTCGTAAGATCCTGAATCACACAATGGTCAGGAAAAAGTGAGATAAAACAGTTCAATTGACGAGTAAGCTTGCTGGGAGACAGAAGGTTAAAAGCAAGGTCAGGAACATTAAGGACTGACGATAGAGAAACAGAGGATGTAGGTGTAACAGTGTCATATCTAAGGACACGAGAAGCAAAACCATTGGCAATAGTGATAGAAGAGGGGTGGGCATAAGGTGCATATGTAGAGAACAAATGATGGTTACCTGTCATGTGGTCAGTGGCACCGGAATCGATGATCCACCTCGAGGAAGAAGTAGCAAGGCATGAGTCACCGTTACCTGTAGCAAGCGCACTCGCAGTGGATGGAACAGTGGCAGATTGATCTGTGGATTGGGCCATATGAGCAGCTTCAGTACGTTGCAGCTTGTTTTGCAACTTACGACAGTAGCGTTTGGTATGACCAGGTTCTTTACAATAGTAGCAGACAATAGAACCAGGAGTCGGAGGATTGTTGCTTGAATGTGGAGGACCTTGGTTCCGCGAATCAACAGAGGTCGAGGATAGTGTACTATTTCTAGAGTTCAAGAAGCTCTGGTGGCGGTTATCAGTGGGACCACGGCCAGCTAATGCACTAGCAGTAGGAGTAGAGGTCGGGTGTAAGAGACTATCTGCACGTAGCACACGAGAGTACACATCCTGAAGCGAAGGAAGTTCAGAACTAGACAGGACCTGGGAACGAACCGTCTCATAGGCCAGGTCAAGGGCAGTAAGAAAGCTGATAATCGCCAATTTCTCCATATTATCAACCTGTACCTGAAGGTCAGTGGTAGGCGGCATTAGCATCTTCAATTCCTCATACATTTTCTTAAATTCCACATAAAAGTTCTTTAAAGAACAGCCCTGCTGTTCAGCACGATAGAATCCCTTGCGGACATCATGAATGCGGGTAATATTTCCTTTGCCAGAATACAGAAATTCCAAGCAACTCATAAGTTCCTTAACAGTATTATAGTGACTAACCGAGGGAAGGATTTCGCTGCCAATGGAATTCTGGATTTGCAAGAATAAACGGGCATCAGCGCGGGCCCAAGCCATCTTAGGGTCATCCGTGGGAGGCGTATCAGTCAGATGGCCCTCCTTCTCAATACTAAGTAAGTACATGCGAACAGTTTTGCTCCAATCCATATAATTTGTCCAAGTCAATTTGTGCTCAGTGATTTTGTTAGTCACAGGAATAATTTCAGTAGTAACACTAGCCTTGGAATCAACCATCAATGCAAATAAAGAGCACACACAACAAAGGATCAACCGATGAAAGGGACCTTACAATCACACTAACCAAAAAACAGCCCCAATATAAAGCAAGCAAAGCCAAACACCACAGAAGTAATAGCCAAATAAGCCGAAGTAATAACCAAAGACACTCCCAAAGGTGGCTAAACTAGCAAAGGCGACATAAACGAACCAGAAACAGAAGCAACAGTACACGTCCAACAATAGTAAAGGGCGAAATCAACAAGACGACAAACTAGAGGTACCCACAACACGAAACCACAAGGGGAATGACGGCGGCAGTGAGTCGACCCCAACACAGCAAACGGTGGCGGCAAAGTCACCGGAAAAAGCCCTCACGTGCCGACGCGTGGAAGTCCGGCTAGAGTGGGGGTGGCGCGTGAAGGCCACGCGCTGGTCGGATGGCAGCGAACCTCCGGGGATGGACTGATCGGGCGACGGTGAGGCCAGTGGTGGGGCGCGTGTGGACAAATTTCACCCTGCACCGTAGCTCCATGCACAGTGAACAGTACAGACAGAAGCCAGAAACCAGAGGGAATAGCGGAAAAAAACGAAAAAAAGAGAGCACTAAGGCCTTGGTACCATGTTAACTGAATATTCACTCAAGAGTATATTCATTCATGTATACACTAGGGTATTTATATACAAAGTAGGACCCTCAGGATTAATGGCTCATTATGATGATTGATACTAATCATAATCCCTAATTTAGTGGGATACTAACTATCCCTGATTATGTGGGATATTCACATTATTTCCATGAATACTAAGTTATATTTTCTTTTCTCTTTTGAGTTTATTGCAAATAACCCAGTTCATAGGACACTATTGTTCATTCAACACTTCAACCGTCATATATTCAAGATAGAACAAAAGTTATGCATGTCAAGTTTGTATCTGTTTATACTGTGGAATTACTAATTCGTGCGTGTGGATTTGAGCTTATCATCAATAACATTGAACCTAGTTCGTAAGGACTATTGAACATTCAACTTAACTCTAGGGATACTATTGTAAATTTTCCTTAGCTAAAGGCCTATAAATAGAGGTGCTCATTAGTTGAAAAGCCATGAAGTATTCATTCAAAAGCTGAATACATTCTATTAGCCTTTTCTCTGATCATTTTCTCCCATACTAGAAACTAGCTGCTTGAACAAAAGCATAATGGAATGTGATATTTGTATAGGATTCTTTAATTCTTCTTATTGGTGATTCCTGGTTCTTCAAAATCATTCTTTGATGCTGATATTGAAAATCTTTTCTCTTCTCAACTTGCATTGTTCCAAAGTCATAAGAGCCCTTTTAAAGGGAACCCCACATAATAGCCAGCACTGATTTAGACCAGTAGGTTGCTTTGTATGAAAAACAAGTGACAAACAACAAGTCGTGCTACAAGGAATTGAGATAATTTCAAAGTATTCTTTCCACTTTGATATTCTTGTTTTTTTGGGTAAGACGGTATTCTTTTTATTTACCTATCCATTTAAATGAAGCACAGACTTCTAAGTATTGGTATCGATTCCTTGTTTTGGTCTAGCAAAGTCAATTAGCAGAAAATATTTAAATGGGACAAGATCTGTAGTCTCAAATATTCGAGACAATTTCTTCTTTAAATATAATAGTACAGCATCATCACCTGCTAAAATAATGTCATCCACATTGATGTTTAAAACATTCTTACCCTTTGAGTGCTTTAAGATGGTATGGCTGCCTGACTTTATTTGTTCCCAATGCACAGCTTCAAAGGCTGTTCAATAAGTTACAATACTGGGTTGTGATCACTAAAATGCTCTGCTTAAACTAATTCATTGGATTTTGAGGAAAAAGGGGCTCATTTACAAAGAGCATGTCTGAGATTCTGTGATTATATTCTCCAATATATCATTCAATACTTGTTAACAACCTCCAAAATGGCAATTGAATTATAGAATTAACTCTTCTAAAAGCTTCCATATAAAATGAAGATCTATCATTCTTTGATAATGTGTGATGCTTACCTCTTAAAGCCAAACATTCGAATATACTTGTGAACAAGTACATTCTTATTCCAGGAATACATAAAAGATGGCATTGACTGGGCAAAAGTTGAGTTTGAAGATAACCAAGACTGCCTCAATCTTTTTGAAAAGGTATAGTTGCACTGAGCTTCCCCCCTCCCTTTTTGATGCTATCTGTAATTTGTTTTTTATTTGCAATTTGAATGTATGGGAAATAGAAGAAAGTGGCCAATCTGACTCAGTTTATGGGCCTGTGTTTATATATGCTTTTTTTTGTTTTTTGCCTCATGTATAGAGATGCACATGCATGATAAATGTTTAAACTTCATTATGGAAACAGTCCTATTTTTGTTTGCCAGAGAACCTTTGTTACTCGTGATTGATATTAAAGAAATTGAATTTCTTTTTTATTAAACTTTGACTTTTGATATGTGCAGAAGCCACTGGGATTACTATCTCTGTTAGATGAAGAGTCCACTTTCCCTAATGGCACAGATCTGACATTTGCTAACAAACTTAAGCAGCATTTGAATTCTAATTCATGTTTCAAAGGAGAGCGAGCCAAGGCTTTTACAGTGTGTCACTATGCTGGGGAGGTATTAATCTTGTAGTGCTCATAATACTATATAGGTTCGGTATGTCTGTCAAAGGAGCTCGTAAATATCCACAAGATATCAAAATATGATTTTCATTTTTCATTATAGTGATATTACATTTGACTTTGTTTAGCCTCTACAATGTGACACTGCTAGGTTTTGGAGTATATACGTGAGTAAATTACAGACTTTCCTTGAATATTTTTATCTAGAATATTTGCTATTAAATCTATTTAGGTTAAAAGGAAGTATTTTGGTTAAAAAAATTAAAATTAAACTAAAGTGCTGATTTTTTTTTTTTTTCAGGGGAGTCCTTATAGTTTGAAATTGGAGAAGAAGTTCAAGTAATTTTTGTAAAAATTCAGGGAATTTTTATCTGATTTACTCTATATAAATCATAAGAGACTGCATCGTGCTAGAAGCTAAGAATTGAATCAAATGTTGAATAACCATAATTTTGATTTGACTTCATATCAAGGCCAAGACTATATCTTAAAACCAAAGATTAGTTTTCTTATCTCACCTGAATGTTTAATAGTTCCATTTGTTCCTTTCCTCAGGTCACTTACGACACAACTGGATTTCTAGAGAAAAACAGGGACCTATTGCACTTGGATTCCATTCAACTTTTATCGTCATGCAGGTGTCATCTTCCTCAGATATTTGCATCCTTTATGCTTACTCAGTCTGAGAAGCCAGTTGTCGGTTCCTTACACAAGTTAGGCAGGGCTGATTCCCAAAAGCTAAGTGTTGCAACAAAGTTCAAGGTACATCACCAAAACAGAGATTCTCAAAAGCTTCAGCTTTCATGACATGTTCTGAAACCTAGGCAAGCCTTTGATACATATGTTGGAATATCTGGTATGCTCTTTGAAGAATTTCAGAAAATAATGACTGATGGCTCTTCTTTTATTTCAAAACAGATGTTAAAATTTATGGAGGAAGTTATCAAAGAAAATGAGCAATCAATCCTTAACATAAACAGAAACGAAGGCCAAAGAATATCAGCTAACACGAAAGGGAATAATGGGTGAAGAATATTGCCAAACAACTTCCGCTTAAAAAGAAATAAACATGTAACAGAAAGCCTCACAAACCATGAATAAAAAAGGAAATAAAATATTTGACTTCAATACAGAATGAAGTACCATGTTTCTGTCTAAGAATCATGGGATTCCATGCTGTTCTGCTTGCTCAAATTCATGCAATATATTTGAATTACTGCTTGAAAAGGGAGGGGGGAAAGAATTACTGGGCTGCCTAATTATCAATGAATCTTATGATGCTGATTATCTGTAAGAAGTGGAACTTGTGACCTATCAACCGTGATGCTACATGATTGTCAGTTTGTTTTGCAAGTTTTATTTCAAGAGCAGTGAATGTGACTTAGTTCAGGTGTTTAGGAGTTGGGTGGGGCACACAAATACATAATGCTAATGGAAGAAGTGAAGAGGCCGATAGGGAGAGTGATAAGTGGCAAAGTTCGATGCTGCGTCATGCCTAGATCTGTTACCACATTTTAGGGTGTGTTCTTATTAGCTTTTAGAGAATAGATTCTGGAGAGAATAGCTTTTGGAGAATAGATTATAGGAAAATAGATTATGGGAAAAAGTGATTTTGATAAAATGAGAGTGTTTGGATGATTTTATCAGAATAGCTTTTTTCATGGTCAAATGACTAAAAAGGACATTAAGTTTTATGATAATTACATATAAAGAATATATTTTAAGTATTATTTGACATTAAATTGCATAATAATTACAATAAATGAAATAAATTTGTCCAAAAATTTTTAAATTAGAACATTTTTCAATTATGTAATATAAAAAAATAGATGCAAAAATTATAAAATTATAACATTAGTCCATTATGTACTAAATTACAAAATTAGATCAAACGTACATATTGAAGGCGTACACTATATTAATTTTCATCTCCTTTGACAACCTGGGTTATCTCTTGCCAAATCTACTGTATTATTCTTCATTAAATTCTTTGGAATGGTTTTGATTTTTGCAAGTGTGTCCGTGTCTTTAATTTCTGTTTTTTTACCACTCCTGCCTAGTTTCTAAAGATATATATATTATTATTCGTCATTAAATTCTTTGGAATGGTTTTGATTTTTGCAAGTGTGTCCGTGTCTTTAATTTCTGCTTTTTTTACCACTCCTGCCTAGTTTCTAAAGATATATATATTATTATTCCTCATTAAATTCTTTGGAATGGTTTTGATTTTTGCAAGTGTGTCCGTGTCTTTAATTTCTGCTTTTTTTACCACGCTTGCCTAGTTTCTAAAGATATATATATTATTATTCTTCATTAAATTCTTTGGAATGGTTTTGATTTTTGCAAGTGTGTCCATGTCTTTAATTTCTGTTTTTTGTACCACTCCTGCCTAGTTTCTAAAGACATATATATATATAAAAGTATATTAAAAAATTGCTAAAATAAGAAATCTTTTCTACAAAACACCAAAGTACAAATTCCGAGTAAATGTCAATAACAGAGTAAGTCAAAATATGGATAAAATACCATTTAACATATTGTCAAAAAGATAGTACGAAAAAATACGAAAACATTCACATGACTAATGCTCTTGCGTATAATAAATGATCTGATCTCTCATCGAATCACGAAGAGAAGCCATGTCAGATGAAGATGCAAGTAATGAAGGTATTGTTGAAGAGTCTATAGTGTCAGGGCCATCGACATCAAACAAACTATCCTCTTGTTCATGGTGGCGGAAAGGATCAGAAATAGAAATTCTTCTGATGAAATTGTGTATGGCCATCGTCGCACAAACAATTTTAACCTGTGTGGGAAAGCTATAGCTACGCATTGTCTGTAAGATTGCGAACTTGTTCTTCCAAACCCCAAATGTTCTTTCTATTATGCACCTGAGACTTGAATGCAAGTAATTGAAGCTTTCATTGTCATTTTCAAGCCTAGATGACCTCCGAAAGTCAGGGAGATGGTAACGCTCGCGTCTGTATGGACCCAGATATCCAGTTGGGGTAGGATAGGCGGCATCCACCAAATAATATTTATCTGCATGAAAGAATAAGTTTAATGCCAATACATTCTATGTGATTTAAATAATTACATTGTACAAAAATATAAGAATACCTGTAGGCGGATGTGGAAAATTCATTGACGGAGTTATGCGAGAATCATGTGCCGTACCTTCCCATCCAGCCAGTACAAAGATAAAACACATGTCTCAATCACAAACCGCCATCACATTTTGCGATGGAAATCCTTTTCTTCCAATATATTTTGTTTTGTCCCTTGCTCTGACCTTACATGGAATGTGTGTGCCATCAATTGCACCAATAGCATTTTTAAAAAAAGGCCAGTATCTATTACTTTGGCGTATCTTACTGTGAACGCTCTGAAATGTAAGATCCAGTGGTTTGATGTTAGACATTGCAAGACTATAACATGCCTGTAAGACAGCATGCATCGCCCTATGAATTGTATCTCCAGAGCGCATAAATCTTTCTTGTACCAGTCTACTAGATGCCGTATGTCCAACTGTGTGCAAAAAAATCGCCACCATTTCATGTATATCCACATTTCGAGTTTCCCTCAAACCATGTCGTTGCATTTCAAAGCAGAATTCATGAAATACATTCAATTCCATTCTAAACATGTCATAACAACGGGCAGAATTGCCGCATAATACATCACGCACCCATACGGCACCTGTAAACTCACTAGTGTGCCGCGGTTGTTTACATAAAAATTGCTGAGCATATGCACCAACATATGCGGCCACTTTTCGGATTCTCTATAATCACCGTTTTCTATTCTCTGTGTTAGGACACAATGTCCCACAGAATGAGGGAATCATGGATATGTTAGGTGGTATGTTAGGTGGTATGTTAGGTGATAATGTCCCACCACAAATGAGGAATTATGATGTTTGCTTTGTATATAAATAGCATAATGTATACATGAATGAGAAGATGTTAAGTGAATACATTTACATGGTACCAGAGCCTTGGTGCTCTCTGTTTTTTTTTTTTTCGTTTTCCTGCGCTGTTCTGGTTCTGGTTTTGCTTCTGTGCGCACTGTTCATCGTTCACTGTGCTCCGGTGGCCGGCAGATTTAGTCCACACGCGCAGCACCACTGGATCCGCCGTCGCCCGACCGGTTCGTCACTGGAGTATCGCCGCCATCAGACCTGCGCGTGGCCTTCACGCGCCGCCCCCTTTCTCGCCGGAATTTCACGCTCCGGCGCGTGACGGCGTTTTCCGGCGATTTTGCCGCCGCTGTTTGCTGCATTCTGATCGACTAAGTGGTGCAGTCCTTCCCCATGTGGTTTCGTGCAGTGGGTACTCACCGTTTGCGGACTTGCGTGGAGATTATAAGTTTGGAAGTTATACATTTTTGGTGTTTCTTTTCTGCTTGCATTGATGGGTGACTCCAAGGCTAGTGTTACTGAAATTATTCCTGTGACTAATAAAATCACTGAGCACAAATTAACTTGGACAAATTATATGGATTGGAGTAAAACCGTCAGGATGTACTTGCTTAGTATTGAGAAGGAGGGCCATTTGACTGATACGCCTCCTGCAGATGACCCTAAGATGGCTTGGGCCCGAGCCGATGCCCGTTTATTCTTGCAAATCCAGAATTCTATTGACAGTGAAATCCTTCCCTCAGTTAGTCACTGTAATACGGTTAAGGAACTTATAAGCTGTTTGGAATTTCTGTACTCTGGGAAAGGAAATATTACTCGTATTCATGATGTCTGCAAGGGATTCTATTGTGCTGAACAGCAGGGGCGCTTGTTGAAAAACTTTTATGTGGAATTCAAGAAAATGTATGAAGAGTTGAAGATGTTAATGCCGCCTACCACTGACCTTAAGGTTCAAGCTGATAATATGGAGAAACTAGCAATTCTCGGCTTTCTTACTGCCTTGGATCCTGCCTATGAGACTGTTCGTTCCCAGGTTCTGGCTAGTTCTGAACTTCCTTCACTTCAAGATGTCTACTCTCGTGTGCTCCGTGCAGATAGTCTCTTACACTCGACTCCTACTCCGAATGCTAGTGCATTAGCTGGCCGTGGTTCCACTAATAACCGCCACCAGCACTTTTTGAACTCTGGAAATAGTACACCATCCTCAACTTCTGCTGATTCGCGAAACCAAGGTCCTCCACGCTCTGGCAACAATCCTTCGACTCCTGGTTCTATTGTCTGCTACTATTGTAAGGAGGCTGGTCATACCAAACGTTACTGTCGTAAGTTGCAAAATAAGCTGCAACGTACTGGAGCTGCTCATATGGTCCAATCCACAGATCAAACTGCCAATGTTCCATCCACTCCGAGTGCGCTTGCTACAGGTAACGGTGACTCATGCCTTGCTACTTCTTCCTCGAGGTGGATTATCGATTCTGGTGCCACTGACCACATGACAGGTAACCATCATTTGTTCTCTACATATACACCTTATGCCAAACCCTCTTCCATAACTATTGCTAATGGTTCTGCTTCTCGTGTCCTTGGATCTGGCACTGTTACACCTACATCCTCTGTTTCTCTATCGTCGGTCCTTAATGTTCCTGACCTTGCTTTTAACCTTCTGTCTCCCAGCAAGCTTACTCGTCAATTGAACTGTTTTATCTCATTTTTTCCTGACCATTGTGTGATTCAGGATCTTACGACGAAGCGGATTATTGGTAGGGGATATGAATCTGGCGGCCATTACTTTCTTGACGATCAGGTGCCACGTTCCGTTGCTTGCTCTGGTGGTTCCTCTCCTTTTGATGTTCATTGTCGTTTGGGTCATGTGTCATTATCATCCTTGCAGAGGTTGTATCCTCAATTTCATTATTTGTCGTCCTTAGAGTGTGAATCGTGTCAGTTTGCCAAACACCACCGTGTTCACCTGGCACCTCGCATCAATAAACGGGCTACGTCCCCTTTTGATTTGGTTCATTCTGATGTTTGGGGTCCTTGTCCTGTTATGACCACGTCTGGTTTTAAGTACTTTGTTACTTTCGTTGATGATTTTTCTCGAACCACTTGGCTTTATTTAATGAAAAGTCGTTCCTAGTTATTTTCTCACTTTTGCAATTTTTGTGTTGAGATCAAAACTCAATTTGGTGTCTCTGTGAAAACCTTGCGCAGTGATAATGCTAAAGAGTATTTTTCTACCCAGTTTCACGACTATATGCTTACACATAGCATGCTTCATCAATCCTCGTGTGCAGATACACCTGCTCAGAATGGTGTTGCCGAAAGAAAAAATCGGCACTTATTAGAAGTTGCCCGTGCTCTAATGTTTCAAATGCATGTTCCCAAATCCTTTTGGGCTGATGCTGTGTCCACCGCCTGCTTTCTTATTAATCGTATGCCCTCTCCTGTTCTTAGTGGTGACATTCCATACACCACTTTGTTTCCTTCCAAATCCTTGTTTCCAATTGATCCGAAAATTTTTGGGTGTGTCTGTTTTGTTCGAGACATTCGTCCAAGTGTCACTAAACTTGATCCAAAATCTCTCAAGTGTGTCTTCCTTGGCTATTCTAGGGTTCAGAAGGGTTATAGGTGCTACTCTCCTGATCTTCGGCGTTATTTTGTGTCTATAGATGTCACTTTCCATGAGTCCACTTCGTTCTTCTCTGTCCCTGATCTGCCTCCTTCTTTTGCTGTTAACCCAGATCCTGATCATCTTTTAGTGTATGAGGTTCATTCCCCACCAGTGCAAGCAACTGTGCCGGCCCCTGCTCTGCCTCCTATCCATCATGTTTATCAGAGACGTCCTAAGGAAAGTAATGTTGCTGCTCGTCTCTCTGACCTACCAATGTCCGCCTCGGCACCTGATCCTCACTTAGCCCCCTCGCCGTCCCTTGACTCTGACCCTGAATTGGTGCCTGGAACAGAGCCAGAACCAGTGTCTGAACACGTCCCTGCTAATATAGATCCTACTGTCACTTCTGCTGACCTGCCAATTGCCCTCCGAAAAGGTAAACGCACTTGTACGTACCCTATTTCCTCGTTTGTTTCATATCATCACCTGTCGCCCATTTCCTGTTCCTTCCTTGCCTCCTTAGATTCTCTCACCATTCCCACCAACCTCTCCCAAGCCTTGACCCACCCCGGTTGGCGTGCTGCGATGCACGATGAAATGATGGCCCTTGATAAGGCTGGTACCTGGACTCTCGTTGATTTACCTCCTGGAAAGAAGGCTATTGGATGTAAGTGGGTGTTTGCCATTAAGACCAAATCTGATGGCACCTTGGAACGATTGAAAGCTAGATTGGTGGCTAAGGGTTACTCTCCTAACCCAGCGGAAATATGTCCTTGATCTACTGAAAGAAACCGGGAAACTTGGAGCAACACCCAGTAGTTGTCCCATGATTCCCAATCCTTTCTTGGACATTGATGATAGTGTGCCGTTTGATGAGCTACCCGAGGATGTGAAAAAACGGATTGATCCTGAGAAGATTAAACCTTTTGCCTACCCTGAGCGATACCGAAGGCTGATTGGAAAATTGAACTATCTTACTGTAACTCGTCCTGATGTAACCTTTCCGGTCAGTAGGCTTAGCCAATTCATGGTATCACCAACTGTTGCTCAGTGGGAAGCTTTGGAACATGTCCTACATTATTTGAAGGGCTCACCTAGTCGTGGTATACTCTATATGAATCATGGTCACACAAAGATTGAGTGTTTCTGTGATGCAGATCATGTAGGGTCAAAGACAACTAGAAGGTCCACTACAGGCTATTGCGTCCTTGTAGGTGGAAACTTGGTATCTTGGAGGAGCAAGAAGCAGGATGTGGTAGCAAAGTCTAGTGCAGAGGCTGAGTACCGAGCCATGTCTCAGTCCGTACAGGAGATTGTGTGGATCCACCAATTAATGAAGGAGGTTGGTCTGACCACGTCATTACCTGCGAAACTGTGGTGTGATAATAAAGCTGCCTTACACTTAGCCTCCAACTCAGTGTTCCATGAGCGTACGAAACATATTGAAATTGATTGTCACTTTGTACGTGATAAGATCAAGGAGAATTTTATCTCTACAGGACATGTATCATCTAGTGATCAGTTAGGTGATTTCTTGACTAAGGCCTTGGATGGCACTCGGGTTGACTATCTTTGTAACAAGTTGGGCTTGATTAACATCTATGCTCCAACTTGAGGGGGAGTGTTAGGACACAATGTCCCACAGAATGAGGGAATCATGGATATGTTAGGTGGTATGTTAGGTGGTATGTTAGGTGAAATGTTAGGTGGTATGTTAGGTGAAATGTTAGGTGATAATGTCCCACCACAAATGAGGAATTATGATGTTTGCTTTGTATATAAATAGCATAATGTATACATGAATGAGAAGATGTTAAGTGAATACATTTACACTTTGCAATAAATTTCATAGTATTCTCCATATCTACCTTTACTTATAGACACATACATTAACTTATATAAAACAAAAACGACCACAAGTATACATTAATAACATGCACATGCATATCATTGATAAAGAAATAACATTACATTACGTATAAAGTGACTTGATCAATAGAAACGTAAATATAACAGTCATTAAGTACATAGCAACAACGTTCTTAATACACATCAATAGTGTCCATAGCATTCATTCCTAAGAAACTTAACAAGTGTATCCTTCATTTCCTTCATTGCCACGTACATTTCCCTTGCAGCTGGATCCCTCATAAGGAGGTGTGCACAGCGCATATAGAAGTCTTCATCATTGGTTATTTCAGTGACTTGATTAAGATGATTTATGACTCCCGATATTGAAAACTCATTCGCCCGTGCTTCTGCAGCCATCCTTGCTGCACGGGCCTCTGCTTCCACCCTTCCTGCAAGTTCCACATCAATGTCAGTGGCATCAGCTATCCTAGTCAGGGCGTCGGCAATTTTACTCGATGCAGGCCCTTTCTTTTTCATTGGGGCACCCCTCTTCCTCACCCCTAGTGAGCTTGTCGGTCTACCACCACTACTTGTTTTCTCTCCACCACTTATTCCCTTTCCTTTGTCATTATTCCCTCCACTGCCTCCACTAGTGTTATTGAAATTGATTGAATTGAACTCCCCACTCAATCCAGTCGCTGTCCCTAACACCTCATCACTGTCTCCTGACCCTTCTTGCATTTCGACATCAGGAGTGGTCTCGATAGGGTTTGGGAGAGACATGGAGGAAGGTGCCCAATTATTTGTTCCCGTGGCCGCCATACTTGAAAATAGGCGGGTTAATTCTTCTTGGAATTGGAGGCCATTATTTCTGAATTTATCGTAACCGGGAACTTCCTGTACGTGAATCACCAAATTCATTACACAAGTTCATAAAAGCACGATGTTACGGAAATAAAAATGGCTGTTCGCATAAGTGAATCACTAACCAATAGCTTCTTCTCCCACCAATCATCGTCAGCAACAATAGTCTTGTTCTGATCGTCCTATCCAACTCTAGTTTCATTTAACAACCGGTCCCATAGTTGCCACTCCTTTCAAAGGGCATCGTATTTGTTTTTGAACTGCCCCTTGTCGTATAATTTGCCTGTCTTTGCAATGAAGCCTTCAGATATCTCTTTCCACCCCTCCTTTTCGAAGCTAGTGCATTTTCTTGTTCCTTTCTCAACTTGTTCTATGCACAAGTCAATGAAAATTTTTGTGCTTTTTACATCCCACGATGCTTTCACCTTACTCATTATGCTGCTAAGTTGACAACTAATACATAAAATGGACAAGGAAGCAGAAATAGTAAAGCAAAATACTAAAGGGCTGATTGCTTAAAGACTCAATCAGGAAGGTAGACCAAGAGTCAAGTATCTTTTAGGCACTTCATAATAGATCAAAAACACCATATCAATCAACATTGTTACATGTATAGTGAAAAAACAGAAGCAAGAGAAATAATAACTCGCGTATATAGCTTTCACGGCATCTCCTCCAAACTATTCTACGTCAAACTACTCATTTGTCCACATAATTGAGCTTCTTTTTCTAAATCATAACTATCTTTTTTTTTTTTTTGGAAGAAGATGATAGTAACATTAACAGAAAAGAAGAAGATATGGTAACATGTATTACTTCATGTTAACTCTTTCTTCATTAAGAAGAGAGAGATATTTCAGGGATGCATAAAGCAAATTATATATCAATTAAGAATATGTCATGGATATCATATCAGTAGTGTATTTTTCAATCATATATCAACAAAAACTTAAGGTCAAAAACAAAAACTTCAAATTGACAACCTAACTAGTTAATTGGGTTTGACAAGTGGAAAAAACAATTAATTACTTGTGGCATAATTTTAGCTATTATACTAGTATGGAAGTAGGTTGAAGCTGAGAAATATCCAATAGAACTTTCTCCTACAAGTACAACATTAGATAGAACAAACTAACACCTCAATGATGTTCTTGTGTAATCTTGTAATGTGTTGATGTGTTTTTTGTTCCGTTTCTTCTATTTCTGTCAATGTTGTTTGATTGTATGGGGAATTTGGGTTTGGCTTGAATCATTATTTCCCCTGCAATCCAGACTTTATTATTCAGTAATAGTATTATCAATCCCATATTGTTCATAGTCTATTTCTGGTTTTTTATTTGTTACAAGCTTCTTGTTAGAGTAGAGGGTTCTATCAGCTACATGGAAAATGACGTGGATGATTGCATGGTTGATGATGACGAAGCTTGGAACATCATATTTTCTAAATTGATAAGTATATAAATTCTAAAAATACATTTAAAATAGCAAAACAAAATACTTTGAAAAACATAACCATATATCATTTTAAGTTAAATATCATAAAAGTTATAAAATACTCAATGAATATATGTCAATTCATGGCCAAACAATAACCAAATCAGCACCCTTTACGATTCAAATTAAACACCAAAGTACAAATCAGTGACTCCACCACTCATTTAGCAACTCTAGCATTGGAGCAAAGAATAAGCAAGGCATTTAACGCTCTCAATTCTTACTGACAGCAAGTTTACTTTTTAACACCCTTTGCCAAGGTAATTCATACTGGGAATGCCTTGACTCAATTGCACCGACCAACGTCCCAATTTTAAAAATACACCGTTTGTAAAGTTTTCTTATGAGGAAACACATGAATTCATACACAAAACTTGGAAGGAAATTCCATTTCATGCTTTAAAGGAGAATTCAAGCAAAACGAAGTTCACCACTGTTAAATTTTCTTGTAAGGGAAAATAATTGAGATGAGCTAAAATCCCTGTATTTTTCACCCCAAAAAAAAAAATTTGCTATGAGGGTGGGAAACTCCACAGTCTCTCATACATAAATTTCGTCTCTGTTTAAAGGAAAAGTCCATAGCAATGCTATCTTGTACACAGAAAACCAACCCACACAAAGAAGCAAAATCTAACTCTTATTACATAGGGAAAAGAGAAAAACTATGATATAATCAGATCACCGAAAATAACCAAAGCACCGAAACTAGAAACCATAGCACCATAACCAAAGCACTGAAACTAGAGCACCAATACCAGAGAACACAAGGCCAATGCAAAAGGAAAATGACACCACAAACACAAAACGAAGATGACACCAAGAACACATGGCCAACGCAAAAGGAAAACACAATGCAAGGCCACCAAACAACACACACGCAGAGGAAAATGGCACACCAACCTGTAGGAAGTCCACTACCTTCACGAAGTCGCTGGCCAAGATCTGGGTCGCCGAACCTCACAAAGTCACCGGCAAGATTTCGCAGCCGATTTTCCGTCAACCCAATTAAAACTAGATCACAGGATAGAGGACTGGCCACCGAAAATAGCACCACCGTCCGTTCACCGCCAGAAAATGGAGCAAGGCAAGATCGAAGCCATGCTCAGCCAAGTGTTTCAGATCCGTGAGACAATGGGAACGACAAGGGGAAGAGGGAATCTGTTGAGGGCCGAAGAGGTGAAGATGGAACGCCGACCGGGAAGGGAGACGAAGAAGGGAAGCCAGAAGACGGCAGAGACGAGAAGGAACAAGAAGGAAAGGACAAGGGAAAGAGATGTAGAGACGCAGGAAGAAGGAAGAAAAATGGAGATCACGGGAATGAACAAGAGAAGACAGGAAAGGGGAAAGAGAAAAGGACAGGGGCGGAATAATTACTCCCAACGGTCTGAAATTTCTGACCCAAAAGCATTTGAAAATAGCTTCAGCCCAGAATAACTTTTTTCGCCCAAAACCATGGTTTGGGTCAAAAACGGGATTCTGTGTAATTATGTGGTGTTCGGCAGATTTCACCCAAAACCATGGTTTGGGTCAAAAAGCGCTTTTTTATTTGTTTCCCGAACACATGCTTACTCTGGAAATATGTTTTTATTGTAAATATTTTCTTAGATAGGGTTAGTGACTAAGGAGTGATTATAAGCATTCCTTAGTCTTTATTCTCTTGCTTTTACTCAGTCTGTATATATATATTTACTGTGCTATGTTCATGATGAATAAGGAAGACATTTTCTCCTAAAATCCCACATACTCATTTGTTTATTTCATTTCCTTTTTTGCCCTGTGCACCCTTAGTTTCCATAGGGAGTTCTTAGAAGTAGGGGATCTTATCTGTTTTTGGTATTATGTTATTTCTGTTGACATCCAGGGTCAACTGTTCCAATTGATGCAAAGGTTGGAGAGCACCACCCCACATTTTATTCGCTGTATTAAGCCCAACAACCTCCAGTCTCCAGGGTTATATGAGCAAGGTCTTGTGCTACTGCAGCTCAAATGTTGTGGGGTACTAGAAGTTGTTCGAATATCAAGATCAGGCTTCCCTACTAGAATGCCTCACCAGAAGTTTGCCAGAAGGTATAAAAGAGAGATTGTATGATATGATAGTTCTTGTCTTTACTATTTCCTTCCCCCTTTTAATTGTGCCTAATGTTTCTCTTATTGGCTTGGTAATGGTGAATCAGATATGGTTTTCTTCTCTTTGAGAATGTTGCATCTCAAGATCCACTTGGTGTTTCAGTTGCAATTCTTCAGCGGTTTAATATTTCGCCAGATATGTATCAAGTTGGTTACACAAAATTATTTTTTCGAACAGGCCAGGTATATGGATCATATTAAATGAATTTATGCAAATCATTTTCAATTGATGTGGTGTTGATATCTATCAAATTGCAGCCGCAGTCTTCATGGCTGTGAAATTCTTCTGATTGCATTTAGTATTGAGAATCTTACTATCTCCATGCACTTCTTATTTCTAAGCATTTAGAATCTAAGTATAGGCAAAGAAATTAATATTAGAAAGTGTACTAAATTATTAACATAATTGATATCGTTTTTGGTTTGATTTGCAATTCAAGAATTAGGTTTTACGAGTACTTAATAAAATCTGAACGGATGAGCTTCCCCTTTTTTTGGCCATTTGAAATGTTGAGCTTTAATGATTAGGATGTGATCGCATAACGGTTTCTGGACCTAGTAGAGTCACATGCCTTTTTTTTAAAAAAAAAGAAAAAGAAAAATTGTTCTGTAAACCTCATTCTAGTCGCTTAGAGTTTCAGCCTAGTCCTTGCATTCTCCTTTCCTCTTACTTCCTCCTCTTTCTCTCTGCCTACATTTTTTTTGGGGAAAATTACCCACAAGTCCCACGTAAGAAAATTAACAAAGAAGTCCCTAGAAAGTCAATTTTTTACAAGTTTTATAAGTTTGACTTGTAAATGATGCAACTTGACATATAAATATGGAAGTTTGACTTGTAAACTAATTTGTCAAAAATGAATTCTAAATATAAATTTTTGAGACCTTTATGTATTTAAATTTCTTTCCTGGGACCTATAATTAACTTTTACTATTTTTTTAATTAGATCCAAATGGTAAATTGTTGCTTTATTGTGTAGCTGTCATGTTTAAATTTATGGTTGGCATAACTTAGGGGCTGGATTTCTTTTGTTTTGCAATTATATGAAAATAGAGATTAAGTACACGATAAACTCCTAGAGACAAGTTATAAAGCACTATAAAGATTTATAACTCCTATTTTAATAATCCAATTAGATAAAGTTATAATCATTAAGGGTGTTGGGTAGACAAAAGTATTTTGGGTTCCTAGGCATTTTTAATTGGAATGATGCATTTCCATATCTCGTTCTGGAAACTAGTTGATAGATTTTATATGAGCTGCATTGTTCATAACTTTTTATAGATTTATATTTAATATTAATGATTTTTTAATGAGTAGCATGATGAGACAAAGAAGTTTCCTATTAAGATTAGCCTAGCTCAGGGATCATCTTTGAACCCTTGTTTAACCTGGGTTTAGACATTATTACTGAGCTTATACAAAAAGAAACCCATAAATACATACTTTTTGTTGATAAGTGAATCAAGAGAAGAGATTAACTTTAAATTTGAGTTATGGAGAAGGTCTTGGAGTCTCAAGTTTTCCATCTGAGTAGGAGTAAGACAGAATATATATGAAGATAATCAAATGAGAGAATAATTGTATTATTTAGATGAGAGAGTGATTACAGTTATACACAAGAGAGAGACAAATCCATTAATGAGATCTAGATTTGAAAATTTGAAAATAATGTCCTAACCATTATCTCCTATAATCTATCGATTTAGTTAATTCCTATAATCATGTGATTCCTAATAATATATTCTAATAATATGAGAATCTGCACTCCCCCTCAAGTTGGACTATATATATCCTTCATGTTCAACTTGCCAATGAGATATTTGAACTTGTCCTTGAGCAGTCCTTTAGTAAGGATGTGAGCAGTCTACTCCTTTGATGGTATGTATCGTAGGTCTGCAATTCCTTCATCAACCTTCTCTCTTATGAAGTGCCTTTTTATCTCGATATGCTTGGTTTTGTCATACTGAACTTGATTGTGAACAATATTGATTGTAGTCATATTATCACAATAGACCTTCTTGATTGGTAGATTTATACATTTTCTCAAGTCTTCAAGAACATGCTTTACCCATATGCCTTCGCAAATGGCCAGTGCTAAAGCTCTGTATTCAGCCTCAACGCTGTTTCTAGCAACTACACTTTGCTTTTTACTTCTCCAAGTGACCAAGTTACCCCACATGTACGTACAGTGTCCAGAAAATCAGCTTTTGTAAACAATTCTACATTCCATTTATCGGTCTTCTTGAACAATAGCCCAAGTCCAGGAGATCCCTTCAAATAATGTAGGATTCAGTAGACTTCATTCAAATGTTTTTGTTTAGGATCATGGGAATGCTAGCTAAACACACTAACTGCAAATGCAATGTCTGGTCTGGTAGGAGACAGGTATATCAATTTTTCTACAATTCGTTGGTAATTTTCTATATCCATAGCTTTGCCAAGGTCTGTTTCATCTATTTTATCAATCCATATTGGTGTGCACTAGGTCTGCAACCTGTCATTCCTGTTTCCTTTAGAAGGTCTAGTATATACTTTCTTTGGGAGATATAGATTCCTCCATTTGATCGAGCAACTTCCATCCTAAGAAAGTACTTTATTTCCCCAAGGTCTTTGATTTGGAATTCTCGTGCAAGGGCTTTCTTGATTTGACTGATCTTTACCTTATCGTCTCCAGTAAGAACTATGTCATCAACATGTACAACTAGAACAACCATCTTACCCTTATGGTGTTTAAAAAACACGGTATGTTCACTCTACCCTTGAGTGTATCCATGTCTTTTGAGGACCCGAGTGAATCTGTCAAACTAGGCACGTGGAGATTGCTTCAATCTGCAAACTTGATTAGCCTTTTTCCCTGGGAACCCTAGAGATAACTTCTTATACACCTCTTCCTTGAGTTCTCGGTTGAGGAAGGCATTCCTCTCATCGAGATGGTGCACACCCTAATCTAGGTTGACTACAATGGACAAGAGAATCTTGATTGTATTTAACTTGGCTGTTGGTGCAAATGTTCTGTGTAGTCTTCCCCATATACCTGCGTGAAGCCTTTTACAACCAGTCTTGCTTTGTATTTTTCAAGAGTTCCATCTGCTTTATACTTAGGGGTGAATACCCATTTGCATCCTATGGGTTTCTTCCCTTCTGGTAGATCCTCTACCTCCCATGTCTTATTACACTTGAGGGCTTCCATCTCCTCTAAGGCAGCTTGCCTCCTCATCAGTTGTGTTTGGTACCCTGATACTGTCAAGATGAGAGATAAATGCCATGGATTTAGATGAAAGGGCTTTATAGGAAACAAACCTCTCAATGGGATATTGAGTGCATGATTTGGGCTTCTTTCTTACTACAATGGGAAGATCAAGATCAAAACTCTTTGTTACCATTGTTTCCTCTCGACCTGTCTCCAGTTTTGACTCTAGGTGAATGCTAACAAACTATGGCTCATTACCTTTTTTGTGGCGTCTTTTGTAGGTATTACCTCACTTGTTTGTGTCTCCCTTTGGGATAGGATTATTAGGAGTATCAAGATTTTCAGAGGTGTCAAGAGTATTATCAGAGGTATCAAGAGTACCAGGGGTATGACTAGGTGTATAAATTATGAAGGCGGGTCTTGTTGATCTTTTGTCTAGAATTCATTGTCGCTCTCCCCCTGAATTACAGATAGGGGATAGTAGGGGTGGTTTCATGGAAGGTGACATCACAGGTAATGAAAAAGCGTTTGGAGATAGGGTCATAACACTTGTATCCTTTTTGTGAGTTATAGTAACTTAGGAAGATGTATTGAAGGACTTTAGGATCAAGTTTGTTGGTGTAATGGAGATGGACAAGATATGCATCCAAACACCCTAAGTGGCAGTGTTCTCAAGGTATGGAAGGTTATAGTATTTATGTAGGAGCTTGAGTGGTGTTTTGTAAGATAGTAGTTAGCTTGGCATTCGGTTACTGAGAAAGGTGGCGGTAAGGACCCAATGATATTTAGGAATATTGCTACTAAACATAATGGCTCTGGCATTTTCGAGAATGTGGTGATGCCATTTTGCTGGTGTGTATTTGGACAAGTGCTTTTATGGACAATGCCATTTTCAATCAGGAAGGTGGACAGGGCCTGATTGAAGTATTCAGTCCGTTATCAGTGTGTAGGATCTGGATTTGGGTTTGGAATTGGGTTCAGATGATGTTATGGAAGTTAAGACCTCTGTTCTATCTTTTAACAGGTAAACCCAATTGACACGTGTATGATCATCGATAAATGTGACGAACCATTTTGACTTTGATCTGTTTGGTGTGTGGGATGGTTCCCATAAGTCACTATGAATTGTGGAAAAGGGTTTAGAAGCCTGGTATGGGATTTTTGGGAATGGGGTACGATAATGTTTGACTTTTTCATAAGAATCACAATAGAAATCAAATGCATTTTTATTAGAATCAAGAGATGGAAACATCTTAGACATATAATTGAAATTTGGATGACCTAAACGTTTGTGCCATAACTGCAAATTACTAGCCCTAGGGAGACACACTTATTGCTAGACTTAATCCTACGACTATCACTCTCATTAAGGTAATAGAGACCATCAAGCTACTTTGTACTCTCAATCGTTGTCCTCGTCAACAGGTCCTGGAAAAGACAGTAAGTAGCAAAGAAGTTAGCATGACATCGTTCATTATTTGCTAATTGACTCACTGATAGCAAGTTGCATTTTAGTTTTGGAACATGCAATACAGAGTGCAAAGTAAGTAATGGAAATTTTAACAGAGCGAACTCCAGTCACAATAGATTCAGAGTCATCAGCAATCTGCACCATCATTCCCTTAGAAAAGGGAGTATAGGATGAGAAAAGGGTCCTATCGTTAGTTATGTGATTGGAGGCTCCTAAGTCAACAATCCAACAATTACTTGTACACAGACTCTTTATTGCAGTCAAGGTTTGCAAGAAATTACCTCTTCTCACAACTATGCAGTAGGTTGTTTGTAGTTTGAAGTGCTGCAAGCATTTCCATGAACTTACTTAGCTGGTTACTCTGGGAGGTCTCACCACCTTTTGAAGCTTCAGCCAGATTGCCTTGTACTTCCTCTTCTTGGGCTTCCAATCAGCAGGTTTACTATAGATGTCCCAATAAGTGTCATTTGTGTGCCCTTGTTTCTTGCAATGATCACAAAATCGTCGACCTTTGGAACCTTTTGATTCTATGGATCGGACAGTAGAAGTCTTATGAAGCATTGATTTTCGCCTATCCTTTTCATTGTGTAAAATGGTGTAGACTTCACGAACAGAAGACAAGGGTTTCTGGCTGAGAATCCGAGCTCGAACATCATCATGAATCACATCAAGACCGGCCAGTAGCTCATATACTCGCTCCTCTTCTTTTTCTTTTTGATCCTCAGAAGCATCAGCTTGGCAATGATGAACTTTAGCCTTCAGAGCATCAAACTCTTGCCAGAGAGCAGACTTTGCAAGGTAGTATTCCTTTAGAGGCCTGTGATTTTGTTTCAGATCCCATACTTTTTTCTTAACATCAAATATGCAGGACCTGTTCCCTATGGGGCTGTATCTTTCTCAAAGAGCTTCCCAAATTTCCCATGTTGAGGGAAGATACATAACACTCTTCTTAATGGGTGATGACATCGCATTGATAAGCCAAGAGGACACTAATGCATTCTTAGATTTCCATGTTCGAAACACCTTTGTTTTTTATTTTGGGGGCATTTTTGCTTCACTAGTTATAGATTTGAGTTTATCCCTTCCATTGAGTGCAAGAATCAAGGATTTAGACCATTCCTGATAATTGTCACCAGTAAGTTTCTCAGAAACAAGAGCAGTGAAGATGTTATTAGCACCAATTCGTGGCACAAAACAGGAGGAAGCATCATAATCTATAGACATATTGATGAGATTAAGTGGAACAATTTGACCTGAGATTTATTGAGTACCACACAAATAGGCATACTGACCAAAAATGAAAATGTCAGTTTGGGGTTTCAAAATTCAGAAATGACAGTTTAGTCCATGAATTGTCCAAATGACAGTTTAGTCATACGAATTTTCCAAATGACAGATTGGTCCATGAGTAAACTATCAGTGAGATAAGGAGGCTGACGATACTAAGATGATTGATGTTGCAGCCGATGAGGAAAGGAGAGCCAATGAAGGGACTGGGATGGACTTTGGCGATAGCAGTGTCGAAGCATATGGAGCTGAAAGAAGGGGCTGGGTTTGTGACGGGCTAATCGATAGTGCTATGACGAACTAGGGTGTCAAACAACCACCACCCTGGAGTTCAATGAAGACGACCTAAAGAATGCTCCGACGAAGACGGATTGAGGAGGTGATCAGAGCTCGACACGACGTTGAGCGGAAGCGGTGAGATTTTCTAAGAAGCTGCTTGGCACCAAAAAAAACTAGGTTTCTGGTGATGGGGTAGGAAAATATTAGGTTTACTTTGATTATTTTCAAAGATGCTCTGGTACCATGAAGATAATCAGATGAGAGAATAATTGCATTATTCAGATGAGAGGGTGATTATATTTATACACAAGAGAGTCAGATCCGTTAATGAGATCTAGATTTGAAAATTTGAAAATAATAGTCTAAACATTATCTCCTATAACCTATAGATTTAATTAATCCCTATAATCATGACATTCCTTATAATATATGAGAATCTACAATATGTAGTGCAATCTTGGTGGGAGGCAAGTTAGTTGTGATTTGGAGGTTAAAATGGGAGGTTAAATCATTTGATAAGTGATAAAGTTTAGATATCAGGGATCAATTATACATAAGGATGGTGAAACTAATTGAGACATTTCACATAAAATATAAGCTAGGTGGTTCAAGTGGAGAAAGGCTATTAGAGTTATCTGTGATTAGAAAGTACATAATAAGACTACCAATATTATATGGTAATGAATGTTGGACTCTAAAGGGACACAACAATAGCATAAAGTTGGCATAGCAGAAATGAGGATGTTAAGATGGATGTGTGACCATATAAGAAGTGATAAGATTCATAATGGTGATATCAAAAGAAGGGTATGAGTGGCACCTATTGAAGAAAAAATGGTAGAATATTATTTGAGATAATTTGGACATGTACAAAGAGGCCGTTGGAGGTGCTAATAAGGATGGTGGAGAGAATGTTCAATGAAGTCATTGAAAGGGACCTTTTGCTTAACAATATATCTAAAAATTTAGTTGTTGACCGAGGACAATGGCATCACACAATCCATGTAGCTAATTTTGCCTAGTGGGATAAGGCTTGTTGTTGATTATAAAAAATAATCCCATGTGAAGATTATCTTACATGGTCAAAAGGCTATTGTTCCCGTCTTTGTCCTAATAAACCTTCAAAAACATATTTACGAATATGTCAATTAATTATAATGTTAAAATAGTAGAATGAGTAAGTAGTGACAAACAAAAAATAATATAGAATAAATAACAAGCTAAAAACTTCAAGTTGAAGTTTTGGTTTGGTCCCATTGTTTTAAAATGAAGCACCATTGCCTTTCAGGTTTTTAAAATGATGAAATTAAACACTCTTTTTCTTATTTCTTATCCCTATTCTTTTTGTAACAATAATGCATAATGTTAGAATTAACTCATTTGTGTCCATGGCTTAGTGCCCATGGCTAAATGATACTTCATATTTACCTAATTTGATTAAATTAATGAAGTTAGTTAAATTAGTTAATATGACATCTATTGGCTAGAATACCCTACTCATCTCCTTTAATTTCCTTATTCCCTCATCTCTTTGATTATTGTTGAAGAAGCATCAATAGGGGTAAATTAGGAAAAGGTTGAAAAATATGAAAACTATGTTTTATATTTAGAATCAAGATCAACTCCACAAATAAGTCTTATATTAAGGACCGGTGGAGTAGAAAGGTGCAGGCGTAGGGCAGGGAATGTTTCTTAGTTTGCCCCCATCCTATTCTTGTTGTAACAATAATGCATAATGTTACAATGAACTCGTTTGTGTCCATGACTTAGTCCCCATGGCTAAATGATAGAATGGTGCGGACATGTCATGAACTGAAGTTGTGCTTAAAGTCTCATGAACTAACCAAATGATGGTCGCATTTTAAACTTGAAGATACCTGCCTTGAGCCTAACATGTCATCCAGCTTGAATTCATGTGTGACTTAATGGCAACGTGATCATGCTTATTACTACAGACGAAAATGAGGCAGAAGGATCTAATTGATCTGTATTTTAAACTTGAAGGGCAGTGTTGGGTAATTTTTTATGCTCTTAAAAGAGGGAAACTAATTGAAACTTTCCTGATGCTAGTGGGACTGAAAGTGTACTTAAGCGGAGCCCAAAAGTTTCTGACATCAGGCTTTGCTTTTTCTGTAGAGAGTTGAACTAGTCCCTCGGGCTTTCTGAGGATTTTAGGATCGCAAATATTCTATTCTTAACAAAGTTTCACCCTTCCATTCATCAAGCTTGGAAGGATTTACTATTTCAATTAATCTTTAGTGAAATATTTCTTAAAGGGTAAGAATAAGGCTGCCAGTTTGATAGAGGATTGCATTTTATGTGCTTTTAATTTGATGTTGGTTATGACCTTAACAAATTTTAAATGCTATACATTCTTTCTTGGAAAATTAGTTGTCTCTTTTGTGCTCTTATCATGTAATCTGGATCTTAATATTCCTTCAAAACATCTGCATTGATAGCTATGTATTTCTTTCTATAAACCTACAGTTGAGGTGGAGTATGAAAAAGAATAATTACGTATAGAGTAAATTAAACTAACCTCTTATACTATGACTGCAGATCGGAGTGCTTGAAGATGCCAGAAATCGTACCCTCAATGGCATTTTACGTGTCCAAAGTTGCTTCAGGGGTCACCAAGCTCGATGTTACCTGAAGGAACTTTGCGGAGGAATCATTACTCTTCAGTCTTGTAAATCCTTTTTCACCAAATATTTCTTGTTATTTCGTATTCATCTTGATCTATATAACAAGATGGAAACTGTAAATTCATAACCATTAATGCAGTTATTAGGGGAGAGAACATCAGAAATGAATATGCAGCTTCACTTCGGAGACATCGGGCTGCTGTCCTCATACAAAAGCGGATGAAAGCAATATTTGTAAGAAGCAGAAAGAAGAATACTAATGAAGCTGCAATTGTTATACAATCAAGTAAGAGTTCTAGATTCTTTTAATGTCAATATTTATTCTACCAGTTTTTGTTGGTTGGATTTAGGATTAAGGGGCAATTTTGCTCCACAAGTTGTCAACGAGGACAAAAAGAGAGCAATTTTTTCCTAGTCGTTATCCAATTAATTTTAATCATTAGTTGACCAAATATGTTGATCTGACTAAATATACCTAATTCACGATAGCAAAATTGCCTCTTAACCCGTTGGATTTATGTACTCAAAAATCTGAGCACCATGAATTATTTTTGAAATTCTCCTATCGTGAAAATCCAGCTTAGTGGGCACAGCAGGAGATTCGGATCAGTGAAAGTCTATGTTGGTTATTGCCTGTTAACTTCTGTAAATATTTTATTACCTTATTAATCTGCGCTGTATTTGCAGTCATTCGTGGCTGGTTAGTCAGACGATGCTCAGGAGATTTAGGGTCATTGAAATCAGAAGGCGTTAAGGTTGGCTTTGCATTGTTCCCCTCAAATCATTGTTCATAGAATTCTTTATAAAAACATCCATATTCATGATGACTACAAATTTTGTGAACTCCAAAACAGACAAATGAGTCAGATGAGGTACTGGTAAAGTCTTCTTTCATAACTGAATTGCAGCGTCGGGTGCTCAAGGCAGAAGCTGCACTGAGAGAGAAAGAAGAGGAAAATGACATCCTCTACCAACGTCTCCAACAGTACGAGAGCCGTTGGTCTGAGTATGAATTAAAGATGAAGTCCATGGAAGAAGTGTGGCAAAAACAAATGAGATCCCTACAATCCAGCCTCTCCATTGCAAAGAAGAGCCTTGCGATTGATGATTCAGAAAGGAACTCAGATGCTTCCGTCAATGCAAGTGATGAAAGAGGCTATAGCTGGGATATAGGAAATAATCATAGACGCCAAGAAAGTAATGGAACGAGATCAATGAGCGCAGGCTTGAGTGTTATCAGTCGGTTGGCTGAAGAATTTGAGCAGAGGAGTCAAGTATTTGGTGATGATGCCAAGTTCTTGGTGGAGGTGAAATCTGGTCAAGTTGAAGCAAATTTGAACCCAGACCAGGAGCTGAGAAGGCTGAAGCAGATGTTCGAAGCTTGGAAAAAGGATTATGGTGCTAGGCTACGTGAAACCAAGGTCATTTTACATAAGCTGGGAACCGAAGAAGGTGCACTCGACAAAGTGAAGAAGAAATGGTGGGGGAGAAGGAACAGTACAAGGATAAATTGAATTTCTTTTTCTTTTTCTTTTGGAGGACAACTATTCTCATTTTTGTGTGGGATATCAAAATTAATTTGGGTAAATTCTATCTGTTCAGTTGATTTAGACAGAGCAAATTAGCTTAAACTAATTTTTCTTTTATCATTATTGGAACAAAAACTTACACTGTTTGAATCAACTGAACTGCGAGGACTTATTCAAAATAAGTTGTTTCGTTCCCCGAGATTGAGAGATGGGCTTTGTTTCGGGGGTTTCATGCACTAATGTAGGGCATTGTCAGATGCATGTAAAATAGGAAAAGAACACAATAATAGGAAAGGTAAAATTGTAGCCATAGGAGTGATGAATTTGTTTCTGTAAATTGGTTAGTTGGTAGTAGCCCTTTTTGTTGGAGAATTATTCTTCTTTGATTTCATTTTTTTGGGGAAAAAAAGCAAAATGATATATATATATATATATATACACACACACACATATAACTAGCAAAAACTCCCCTTCGCATCGTGTGGGGAGCAAATCTTCATTGAAAAATTATATCTTCACAACAAAGTTTCTAACCCAAAAAAACGAAACAAAACTATCCTACTATTACATAATATAAAAAACTTAACATGGAGTGCCTTGCTAATCAACAACAGCCATATAAATATTGTTAATAAATATACACCAAATCCTTATGAATCACTAACATTTAATTAGTATTGCTTATTAGATATCAAGGTGTGAACTTCATTTTACTTTGCAGATAAAACAACACCTAGATTAATACAAGTTTAAGACTCTTCGATTCAACTTGTCTGATGCTGAACAATGCTGCTTTTATAGATATATAGATGTATTGACCTATTGAAAATATTGATATACGTGTGTGAGCATGGTCTAATATTTGTGTAGTTTGAAGTTGTGGCTGACTATTGAAATGTGCGAATAAGAATAAACCAATATATATTTACCCACTTAAATATTAACCACTATGCAATGGTTTTTTGAAAGATCAAATGTTTCGCTTCTGGTGCCATGGCACTGTTATTGTTGTGCCATGGCACCTGAGAGAGTGCTTCCTTTCTCTGTCTAGTATATAGAGCCTCGTGTGCCGTGCCACTCCTACTGTTGTGCCCTAGCACTCGAGAGATTGGTTTTTTCCTCTTCCCAGTACAAAGGCTACGATGCCCTGGCACTCGAGAAAGTGATCAAATGTTTTGCATCTGGTGCCATGGCACTGCTATTGTTGTGCCGTGGTACTTGAGAGAGTGCTTGGTTTCTCTGCCTAGTATACAGAGCCTCGCGTGTTGTGGCATTGCTACTGTTGTGCCCTGGCACCTGAGAGATTGGTTTTTTCCTCTTCCCAGTACAGAGGCTAGGATGCCATAGCACTCCGCAATTGTGCCCTGGCACCCGAGAGAGTGATCAAATGTTTCGCATCTAGTGCCATGGCACTACTATTGTTGTGCCGTGGCACCTGAGAGAGTGCTTGGTTTCTCTGCCCAATAAATAAAGCCTCGCGTGCCGTGGCACTACTACTGTTATGCCTTAGCACTCGAAATATTGGTTTTTTCCTCTTCCCAATACAGAGGCTAGGATGCCATGGCACTCCGCTGCTGTGCCCTAGCACCCAAGAGAGTGATCAAATGTTTTGTATCTGATGCCATGGCACTGATGTTGTTGTGCCGTGGCACTTGAGAGAGTGCTTCCTTTTTCTACTCAATATACAGAGCCCCGTGTGCCGTGGCACTGCTATTGTTGTGCCCTAGCACCTGAGAAATTGATTTTTTCCTCTTCCCAGTACAGAGGCTAGGACGCCATGTCTGTAACCCCCGTCACAATCAAGACCGAGATTAAGCGTTTAAATACGTTTAATAATTGAATAAGAGATCTGGGGTAATTAAAAACTTTTTACAACACTTGTACAAATAGATCTCCATTCATTTTAAAGTAAAAGCAATAGGCCTGTTCGATCAGTCACATTGATTGAACCATAATTTTATATGATTTTTCAAGGTTAATTTGGGATTTTTAATGCATTTTCTAGAATATAATTGCATGATTAAGCACTATTTTTAATTAGAGACATTTGTATTGAATTAATTGTAAATAGGGGTAAAATGGTCATAAATTTGTTAATTATTCATATAAATGTTTTCTTGTACTTGTGATATTATTTTGTGCTTAATTTTTGCATTGTAGGTGCTCAAGAAGGAAATTTGAGATTTTGGAGGTTCAAATTATTGGGCCAAGTGGAAAGAAAGACAAGGAAAAGAAAAAAAAACGCAGCCGGGCTTTTTCCTGGGCTGGACATAATCTGGAACTTAATAAAAAAAAAAGTCAGGCCCGATATTGAGAATTAGGCAGACCTAACCCAAAACAAAAAGAAAACAAAATGAGCTGATAAATAAAAAAAAGAAACAGACCTGATTAGCCCAAGAAGCAGTGACGCAGCCCAAGGACCTGAGAGTGATCTGGGAACAGAAATAGAGGACCCGGTAGACATGCATTCTGGATATGGTCCCAGACCCGAAGACAGAGACAGCAAGCTGAGATCATCATATACAGAGGCGCCGCACAGCAGAACGATCATCGAGCTTCATCATCAGCGAATCATCATCACCTGGACCTTCTTCCGCCCTTCCCCTTTCTTGTGTCGCCGGCGGCGCAGCTTCTCCTCTCCTCCATTGCCGCCGGCGACGTGTTAAACCAGACCAGAGTTGAGAGCTGAACACAGACCTGAGATCGGAGCTGAAAGCATCACAGAACGGAGGAGGATCTGATCATCACCAGCACTTCATTCCCTTCGGTTTCTCCTTCCTCATTCTCACAACTTCATCTTCATCACCTCTGGCTACATTCCCTCTGTTCCAGACCACCAACATCATCATCATCCTCCATTTTTTCCGGCGAGCTTCCTTCTTCCATCTCCGATAGACCACCACGCTGCAACACAGATCCGACGAGCGTTGTCTCTTAACCTTGCTGCCACCAAGCCGGAGCTGTGAGGAAGAGAGACGCGAGCTGAGAGACTTGAGTGACTTGCTTAAAACAGAGGAGCACCAGACCACACCATCACTGCTCCTGTGTGTACCACCACCGTCCACACTACCATCAGCTATCTGTTCTTAGACACGTCACTATCCACTGCCTCTTCCATTCTCGGCTCTTTGAGTTTGTTTGGAGATGCTGTGATTGCAAATGAGCCAAACCGAACTCGTTCTCTATGCTTTTCACCACTGCCTTCTCCTTCTCATTCACCATTTGAACTAATAGCATCCTATCTCCTTTAGTTCTTCTCCAGACCGACAGATCCCATTTATTCTTCTTTGCTGGTTTAGTCCTTAAAGTTCCATGGGTTGTTGGTATTTGGATCAAGCTGTGGTTGCAGTCATGACTATGTGTGGCTAGAGTCCAGTGAGTCTTGGTAGCAAAAGAAGTGGCTAGAGCTTCAAAGTTCTACAAGGGGAGTTTATTATTTTCCATTTGCTCAATTTAAACATTATGTCTTTGTGGATTAATTTTGCATTGATTTATTTGTATTATTTGAGACTTAGATGAGTGATAATTTGTCTATGTTGGTTAATATCTTGTGCTGAATTTAGTATTGGTATATTTGAATTTTATTGAAATTATTTCCCTATTGAATTAATGAAGTCATACATTTTATATGATATCTAGATTGTGTGATGGATTTAATTTAATTTGAATGTCGCGATTGTGCTTTCAATTAAGAGGAACCAAGTGCATTAATCCATTTTCAATACATATCAAGTAGATTTTTAACAATTTGCCTAAGAGGTGACTAAGAATACGATTGTAGAACTAGTCATTTATTAGGTAGATTGGACCTAATGCGATTGCTTAGGGTTTTTAATTTGACTTAATGCAAAAGTAATTTCCAAATTATTTTAAGGAGCTAGGAAAGTCGCCAAATTTGCCACCAAGATTCATTTCATCATTTATATTTTCAATTCCAAATTCCTTTCCATTCATTCCTTCACCATTTTTATAAAAATACCAAAAACAATAGCTTAGCATTTAATTAATTTTCATTTTCTTTTAGTTATTAATGAGAAAAATCCAAAATCCATTTCTCCTTATTTTAGTGTATTTGCATGATAATTAGATTACTTAGGTAGCTCAATAAAGGCTCCTCGAGTGAGACGACTCAAGTGTTGCATTGTGCTGCAATTCTTGGATACAAAAAATATTTTGCATTTGACCCCAAGGCGTAAAGACAAGCTGTTGCCGGGGATCGAACCTGGGTCGCCCGTGTGACAAGCAGGAATACTCACCACATATACAATATCAGAGTATCAACACAATTCCCGACACACACCGGGGATAATAACATTAATCCAAAGTTTATACAAGGCATCATTGCCTATCTCAATATCCATATCGGGGATTACACAAAACTATCATGCTATGATCTATTTAATAGGTACATTTATCCCAAAATGATAACTAGTTCAGTACAAACCAAAATATCTAACTAAGACTACCGCCGGCAGTCCTAATCGTCCTTGTTGGCTTGCTTGTTCTTCAATCCACTTGCCCTGTCTAAAAATGTTATTTGGAAAGAATGAGATTCTAGAGAATCCCAGTAGCAATAGTTTACGAATATGATGCATATATACAAAACAAGTAAACATATATCACAATGCAACAATCAATATTCGAGGCCAGGCACACTGCCACGTCCCCTCACTATATACAAGGTCGGGCTTTCACCATGTCCCCTTACTGTATCTGTATTCAAGTTCGGGCTTTCGCCACGTCCAATCAACTGTATCTGTATTCGAGATCGGGCTTATGCCACATTCCCTTAACTGTATCGGTATTCAAGGCTGGGCTTTCACCACGTCCCCTCACTGTATTCAATGACTAATGCAAACAAGTAATGCAATATATATGATATAAGATAAAGTGTCACTACCTTTGTCTTTCCGTTCTTGAGCAGGCACGGGCCTTCTACGCTCCGGGCAAATATCGAATCATAAAGTCATAATTAAGGACAATTCATTACCACTTATTCCAATACTCAATAACTTCACAATACTTAATTTGGTTATCATTACTGTCTCTTTAACACTCATATATGCCTCTAACAAAAGCCCTAAAGGGTTGGAAGAACTACCCTACGGATCCCCTTTTGGAAGCATAAACACTGACATTTTTCATTGATTCACTCAAGTGAAGATGGCCTCACTCAAGTGATGGGGCAATGACACTCGAGTGAAGACGCCCTTACTCGAGTGGTGGTACGGTCTACACTTGGGTACCAGGGAGTGAAGGATAGTGAGTGAGCACCCGAGAGCACAAGAACTTTTCAAAGACAGGGACACTCGAGCACACTAGACCTCACTCGAGTGATAGCCAAATGCTTCACTCAAGCACTAGCGAGTGAAGTCCAGGAAGTGAGAACCCGAGAGCAATGAAAATTTCAAAGGAAGAGGAGCACTCGAGTACTAGCCTTTGCACTCGAGTGAGATGGAATGCTTGTGAGTGTAAAGGCACACTCTTGCACTTTTGCAAAAGTAAAACACCGAAACTGAAGGAAAAACGAAGAATCTCACTGAATCACTCGAGTAGAACTCGACCATACCCGAGTGATGTTCATCCCTCACTCGAGTGAGCCCCAAATCACTTGAGTGACCATATTAGAACCCAGAAAACGCAGACAAAATGACAGTTTTTTAGAATTTTTACTAAAGGCTACCAATGGACCCAAAACCTCAACCAAAGCTATCCTCGCACAAAAACACTCAAGGAATCCAATGGACATGTCAAAACCACCAAAATCCTACTCCATTATCAGGCTTTGGTTTTGGACAACATTCAATACTAAATTTCCAACATTTCCAAACTCAATCATTCACTCTCTAATCAATCCTATATATCCATACACATTCCAAATATACCATTTCCATACCAATAACATGCCAAATGTCCAATGATCATCATTTTTTGAAAATGGCCAATAAATTCCAGAAATTCAAAACAAATTCAAGTGGCACAAAACTTAGATAGATATGTCTCTTTAACTCACCTTATCAACTTCCTCAAAGAAGCCTCTTGATTCTCCAACCTTCCCAATTCCTTTAGAACTCAATCCAGCCCCAAATGTCAAACTATGACCATCAAATTGAAGCTCTTAATACAAGGAACAATATTAATACAATGAAGTTGAGCATTTGGGATCATCTCCCTTACCTTTTTGCAAGCTTTTCTCCCCCTATTTCTGCAACAATGGCGCCAGGAGAGAAGAGGAGAGAGAGAATGAGAGAGATGAGATATGGAGTGTGAAGGGATGAAGAATAATGATTATACTCCCTCTAGCTTCCATGTCAGCGAAATAGGAGGGAAGAAGAAAGAGAAAATATGATTATTTAATCCCCATTTGACTTTTCTCTACTTCTTCTCTTTACATGTGATTTTGCCAAGTGTCTACTCCTCATTGGCTCACATACAGTAAGCACCCAATTAGCTTATCTAATCCCTCCATTAGTCATTTTAATTACACTTCTCATTTTCTCTTAGTTAGCAATTAATTTACCCATTAACTACTAACTTAAGGCCAATATTTTCATTCTATCAATTTTCCATCGTTTATGACATATTATATAATATTGTCACAATTACTCATTAATTCAACTTTAATCCACGATTACATTCTAAAAAATCAACATTAGCCCATAATCAAAATTTGGGGTGTTACAATGTTACTTCGTTGTTGTGCCTTGGCACCTAAGAGAGTGATCAAATGTTTTACATCTAGTGCCATGGCCCTGCTATTGTTGTGCCGTGGCACCTGAGAAAGTGCTTGGTTTCTCTGCCCAGTATAAAGAGCCTTGCGTGCCATGGTGTAATGACCCAAAAATGGGATTAAGGGCTAATGACTTCAAAAGTGAATGTACTTAATGCTAATTAAACACTTTTGAAGAATAAGATGTGAAATTCTCTTTGAATGTGTTGTGATCAGTGTCTAAGCCCTGTAATTAAGCTTAATTATGTGACAAAGCTTAAAATGAACTCTATAGGTAGGGGAGGGCGCATGGTAATATGCTATGGATGGTATAAATGTGTTTAGTAGTGATTCAAGTGGAATTGCCATAATCAGGAGCAAAATGGGTAAAAAGGGAAGTTATCGACCGATTGGTCAGTTACCGAAGAGGAAACTCCTTAGTAATTCAAAGATCAATGGTTGAGATTCATTGATCAAGAGAATGTAATTGTATGTGTATAAGCTCATGTGTTATCATGAAAAGGGAACTAAGATCTTGACAAGTGTCCATGTGTGAGCCATAGATCAAGTCAATATTTCAAACACTCTTTTCCTCTCTCTTCTCTCCCTCCAAGTCGGGTGTTATCATGGGGAAGGGAAAAATCTGCACTTTTATCATCATTTCCACTCTCTCCCCCATTCTCCATTTTCATTCAACAAAGAAGAGGAAAGAGAAAGAAGAAAACTTAAGGTAAGTTGTAATATCCCAAAACGTTATTAAGGGCTAATGACTTCAAAAGTGAATGTAATTATTGTTGAATAAACACTTTTAGAGAATGTGTAATGGGAATTTGGATATTTTAATGATTCCAATGGATTCCTTGTGAAAATTTATGTGGGAATGATGTTTGGTATGAAAATAGAACCATTGGAAGTAAAGATGCAAAATTTGAAATTCTGTCTAGTGAAACTCTATTCTGGGCAGTCTTCTCGTGTGGATGTTTTGATTAGGCAAATGATGTCAGAAAATTATAAAACTTTCCAGTCTTAAATTTCACCTCCCAAGCTTCAAAATGGACATATAATTTGTGCCATTTAGTTTTGGGAAATGGGAGATATGACTGTCCAAAGTTTGAGGTCGAAAATGGACTATGTTTTGGGGCAATGATGAAATTTGTGTAATTCTGGAATTTTGTGGTGATTTCTGGTAATGGCTCATATTTTTTCTATAAAGAGGACTTAAATATATTTCATTTGGCTTTGGGATGACCTCATTTTGATTTTTATAGAATTAGTTATGATTTTTCAAAGTTAGGGCAGAAAATCTGCCAGAATTTCTGAAAAATCCGAAAATGGGAAATTAAAAATTATGACATCAACATGGAATTAAAAGCAATTCCACCATCTTCATCAGCCATTCCCGACCCCATTTCAGAAAAAAAAGACGTGAGAGAGAGCTTGGAGAAAAGAGAGAAAAAGAGGAAGAAATCTCGCAAGGTAAGCCGATTTCTCCGACGATCTAGCTCCTAACGCGTATAACTCCGATTCTAAGCTACTCCTCTTTATTCTTTAAGGTTGTGAAGCTCAAAATTTGGTGTTTCAAAGAGGCTAGGGTTCAGCCAAATTTGGGAAAAGCTAGTGGGAGCTTGAGGTAACTTCCAAACTTTCATATATTGCTTATTCTGGCTGCTATGGGCAATTTAATCGGTGAAATTTCGCCGGATTGCCATTGGTTTTAAATTTTGGAAATTGAGTTTCCTAAGGGTTATGCTGCCCAATTTTGGTTCAAATGGTAGTTATAACCTAATGTAATAGTGAATAAAGTAGTTAGGAGTAGAAAGGAACACGTTTACGGAGCCGAAATCGTAAAACCCCGATTTTCTCCGAAGAGCTCATAAATTTCAGCCAGCTCTAGAAATGGGTCTTAGAGTTGGATTTTCAATGATTTGATGGTTCCATTGAGTTTAGGAGCGAAAATTAGGTGGGGTTACAGTTGGTCACTTTTTTGGAAAAGGCCGAAAAATCATAATTACGAAAATGCCCCTGAAACCTTCGAAGTAGGGCTGCCAAGGGTAAATTTATAATTTTACAATGAATTTGATAATTCCAAGTCCGAAAATGGATTCCTTGGGCGGAAATATATTAGGATAGCCCAGATTAGAATTTCGGGAAAAGTGCAACCGAACCGGGGGTATTTTTGTAAAATTTTATTATAGACTCATATAACCCCAAGTAACACTATGGAAGTGTCTAAATGGTGCATTTGGAATTGTAGGATTCGATATTTGCCACCCTCGGGAGCCAACTGCGCTGAAGGACGTCAAGAAAGGACAAGGTAGTGACTCTCTCTCTTATACTTTGTGTAATGCACGTATGTGTGTTGTATCACTGTTTTATGATGATTTCTGATGCTGCTGCGGTTACAGCTGGTGATAGCTGTCGTTTACAGCGCAAGCTATCGTTTACAACGTAAGCTGTCGTTATTGTGATTACAGCGTAAGCTGTCGTGATGTTGATTACTGATTACAGCGTAAGCTGTCGTGATGGTGATTATAGTGAAAGCTGTCGTGATTATGAATACAGCGAGAGCTGTTGTTTGTGTATACAGTCGTGAGTGCTGTCGTTTGTGGTGAAAACCATGTATCTGTGAATTGCTGCTGTTGTTGCTGTTTGTGATTTATGTACATGCTTTGTGTTTATGCATTGTGTGAGTGGTTTGTTACTACTGAGATTCTCTCGAATCTCATTCTTTCCTATGACTAACATTTCCGACAGGGCGTGTGGCTCAAAGGAGAAGCAGCCAACCCGGAGCAATTAGGACCCTTGGGGGTATATAGTTAAATTAGAAACGTTGGTTATGTATTTTGAACTCGGGATTACTGTATATTCTGAATCATGAATACTACATTCAATTTTGGTTGTGTGATCCCCTAGTGTATACTTATAAACCTTCAGGTTTTTATGCATAGAACCCGGGAGTTGCCGGGGATGCGGTTATACACTCTGATATGATTGAATGTATATTAACTGCACAGGTAATTATATTCGCATATTGAAATTGAAACCTGGATGGGAAAAAGAGTTTTGAAAGTTTTGTAAAAATTTTACTGTGAGACAGAAAGTTTAAAACGAGGTTAAAGCATCCAATGGTCTTTAATCCGATTTAAATATGTGTTATCGAATTATAATTACGTGTTTAAAGTCAGGGGGTTACATTAGTGCTCCATGTGACCTCTAATGCTCAATTCATCCTCTTTAATGTTGTTCATGGTGTTGAGAGCTTCATTGCCATGGTTTTAGATTTTTGAAAGGTGGTGTTTGAGCACTTAAAGAAATTTGAAAGTTGAGAAATCAAAGAAAGAGCCTTGGGAAGAGGAAGAGGTGAGTATTGGTTACATTTTGATATATTTGTTCTAACCATTAGTTAAGTTTTGAGGTTGGTGGATTTTGCCCTGATTTTGAGTCATTTTGAAATAGATAAATGGCCCAGTGTATTGTGGTGGAATTGGTGTTATAATGTGTTTCTATGTCATTATGATTAGTTTGGAATTAAATTGAGAAGTTTGGTAAAGTGAAGGTTGTGTTGCACTTTGGTAGAAAACTAAATATGTATTGATATGATGAGAATTTGGTTGTTTTAGTATTTCCAATGATTTCCTTGTGAAGTTTTGTGTGGGAATAAGCCTTAGGTTAAGTTTTGGAACCATTGGAATCATAATTGTTAAGTTTGGGAAAATTTTGTCAATTACTGCATTTTGGCTTCTAATAAGCCTCACTCGAGTGATCTGGGGTTTCACTCGAGTGCAGTATCATATTTTCCCTTTTCCTTCAGTTTTCAACCGCACTTCCATGCCAGAAAGCAAAAGTGTACTTCCTTACTTATGAGTGATATGGGTCACCACTCGAGTGCAAGGGTATTTTGTACTTGAAGCCGCGTCTCAAGTTGTCACTCAGTGGCCATTTTTCAAGAGTGTGTGCTAGCACCCGCAAGTACTGAGCCATGACTCGAGTGCTAGAGCTAGTGCTCGAGTGCACTCCTCATTCTAGGGTTTTTGTTGCTCTCGGGTAGTCACTTCTTGTGCCTCACTCGGTTGGACTCAGGTGAGCATGAGGGCATCACTTGAGTATTAGGTCCAGAATTCGGGTGCTGTGATCATTTTCTGTCCCTGTGGTTGCTCTTGGGCAAGCACTCGCATGAGTGAGCCAACCTCACTTGAGTGCGAACCATCTTATCACTTAAGTGCATCATCTATCACTCGAGAGCAAGAGTTGAAAATCAGTGTTTTCTCTTCCGAAAAAGGGATCTTCGGTGTAGTGTTCCCAACCCTTTAGGCATATGTCTAGGCTTCTAGTAGCCACCTAAAGAGTTCAAATGATAACCAACTTTAAGTGTTATAAAGATAAGAATTTGAAATAGAGAGTAACCTATCGTCCTTGATTTTGGTTTATAAACTTTGACATTTGCCCTAATCGCGAGCAACCGGTGCCGGTGCACACCAAGAAAGAACAAGGTAGTGACTCTTCCTCTTTACTATATGTGATGCATTATATGTGTGTTATATCATTGGTTTGTGATGATTTCGGATGCTGCAAAGCCTGTGGATATGTGATTTGAAAGCCTATGGATATATGCACCGCTACACCAACAGTCCCTGAGTCACTAGCAATAGTTTGGGTCAGGACTGTATGCCTTCCTGACGGTAAAAGGGGATAAGGGTGGGGTGTAATATGTATTGCTGCTGCTGCTTGGTGATTTACTTGCATGCTATGTGATTATGTGTGGTATGAGTGATTTGTTACTATTGGGATTCTTTTGAATCTCATTCTTTCCTTTGACTAACCATCAGACAGGGCAAGCAGCTCCAAGGGAAAGGAGACGACCAAGGACAGATAGTTCAAACATAGGTTTTAGTTGGTTGTCATATTTGGATTGAGGATCACTGTATATTCTATAAATAGTATTTTGGATACGACTGTATAATCCTCTAAATGAGAAATTGTAAACCCC
The DNA here is from genome assembly GCA_963242795.1 of Inga leiocalycina. NCBI lineage: Eukaryota > Viridiplantae > Streptophyta > Magnoliopsida > Fabales > Fabaceae > Inga > Inga leiocalycina. Next base: position 63,326,917 of record OY725330.1, on the reverse strand, counting down.
TAGTATATATATCAACTTGGGGGTTGCCAGGATTTTTGTTGTACACTGTAATATGTATATGTGTGATTTAACTGCACAGGGTAATTACATTCGAAATTTGAAATTGAGACCAAGATAGGGAAGGAATTTTGAAAGAATTTGTGAAAACCCTACCGAAAGGAAGGGATTGAAATGAGTTTTAATTATCCATTGGTCTCTAATTCATTTTAATTACGCATTATCGAATCATAATTACTGTTTTTGAGGCAGAGGGTTACACTTGGCACTGCTACTGTTGTGCCCTGGCACCCGAGAGATTGGTTTTTTCCTTTTCCCAGTACATAGGCTAGGATGCCATGGCACTCTATTGTTGTGCCCTGGCAACCAAGAAAGTGATCAAATGTTTCGCATATGGTGCCATGGCACTACTATTGTTGTGCTGTGACACCTGAGAGATGCTTGGTTTCTCTACCCAGTATACAGAGCCTCGCGTGCCGTGGCATTGCTATTGTTGTGCCCTGGCACCCGAGAGATTGGTTTTTTCCTCTTCCCAGTACAGAGCCTAGGATGCCATAGCACTCTGCTGCTATGCCCTGGCACCTGAGACAGTGCTACTTTTCTCTATGCAGTATACAAAACCTCAGGTGCCGTTGCACTACTACTGATGTGCGGTAGAACCAAAGATATTGTTCATTTTCTCTGTGCAGTACAGCGTCTTAGGTGCCATGGCACACCTACTATTTTGCTGTGGCACCTGAGAGAGTGTTTTTTTATCTGCGTAGTATAAAGCATCAGGTTTCATGGGACTCCTGCTATCATGCCGTGGCACCTCTGCTAAGGTGCCCTGACACCCCCAAATCTTCTCAATGTTAAGAATATATTCATTTGATCCTTTTGGCCAATAAACTCATGAGAACATTAATTGAACTAAAAGAACTTTGAAGTCTGAATAAAAAGATGCCATAGTTACACCAAGTCCTAGATGGCCATTATGAACAAACATTAATTGAACTCAAAAAAGTCCATTATATACCATCATGCAAAATACAATTGTAAATGGCTAGTAGGTACGAAAATAAACCAATTGGACTGAACCAAACTTCTGATAGAACATAATACAATGAGAATATAATGATAATGAATAAAGTTTTGCCAAATCAATCGGTGGGTTAAAACATGCCCAAGGGCTATTCTCACCCTTATTGGTCAATCAATGACTGTTTTTGGACCACAAACTGCGACATAATACAATGAGAATCAATAAAGTTTTAAACTTTGCCAAATATATTATGAAGCTTATTGGATTTTTTGAACTTACAATGGAGGAATTGCATTTCCCTAAATACCATAGATGTTTTCCCCCCCAATATTACACATATCAACAATTCAAGTTCCTAAATATCTCCCTATATACAATATTTGTTGTACTCCTTTTGAAACCTATGCCATTGTCAGGGACATATATCTTTAATCCATCCAAAGTACGTACTCTAGAAAGTACAACATATAATTAACCATGTGTGAAAATAGGCTTCGAGAGATATATTCTAACATGCCGTAGTGATTGGCCTTGGCTTTCGTTGATAGTCATTGCAAAGCTTAAATTAATAGGGAATTGTCTTCTCCTTATATGGAATGGCCATCGACTTTCGGAAGGATTCATATCCATCCTGTGAATGAAAAATTTTTTGTTGGGGTTGGAGCCATTCAATGTTATTGCCTCAATAACATTTTTTCCAAGTTTAAAGATACGTAGCTTTGTACCATTGCATAGCCCACCAGATTGGTCAATATTTCGAAGCAACATAATTGGGGCTCCAACCTTCAAGGTAAGCTTATAAGGTGGCAAGCCAGAGCTATTTATTATGTTGAGGAATTCTGTTTTGTAAAGGTTATCAAAACAATCACTATCATCTGTAGATTTACAAACAGAGTCACAACTTAAATAGTCATGAGCTTCTTCAGGCAGCAAAGGACACATATATTCGTTGATTTCCCTAACAATTTCTATGGTTGGGGCAAGTATTGCCCTATCATTGAAGTATTGATTGTTTTCCAAATTGTCTTCTAAGTTGCGGTAGGTTTCAGCCACAATTGCTTGAATTGGGTTAGTTTTTTGTTGCATTAACAATTCTGGGGTAATTTCGATCTCAGTGACACCATATGTGGCAGGCCTAACTTACCATCCCTTGCATCAAGCATCCATTTACTAAACCACTGTAATTTATCAATTTTATGTTGTGAACTTCCAGAGGATAGTGTTATGTTTTTTGTTAAATTGAATACCCAAAGTAATGATGAACTTATTGCAGTATTAACAATGGTTGCTCTAGAAGCTTTAGGCACAACCGGTAGGATTTGACGGAAATCAACTCCCATAAGTATGCACTTTCCACCAAAGACTCTATTTGAATGCATAATATCTTTCAGAGAACGATCAAAAGCTTCAATGTAGTACCGTTGAACCATTGGTGCTTCATCCCAAATAATTAACTTTGTATTGATAATTAACTGGCAAGTGGTGAATTTTTCCTGATAGAACACATTGAAAACTCATTTACTTGAATTGGAGTTGCAAATTGTGAATATGCAGTTCTACTTGAGGGTAATAATGTGGTTGCGATCCCACTAAATACAACTGTCAAGACAATATGTCCTTTAGATTGAATTGATGACATCAGCGCTTTCCACAAGAATGTTTTCCCAATGCCTCCATAACCATGAACAAAGAAGAATCCAGATGAGGATGATTCTAATAAGGCCATAACCTTATAAAAAATATCATTTTGCTCAGGGTTTAAAGATCTAATTAAACTTGTTGCTTCTTGATGAAGTACAAATCGATCGTAGCTCAACTCTTGTAGTATAAGATTGTTTGTGACAACAACATTTGACGATGTCTTAGGCACAAGTAACATTGGGTAGTCTTGAAGGCACTTGTCATTTTGATTAAGTAATTGGTCAATATCTCGCAATGCCTCATCCTCCTTTTCACCCAATGATATAGTAACGCCTAGAGTTGAAGTAAAAACATTGAAGTTAGCAAGAGTGAATGTAGTGATAAAGGAACAATAAAGCAATATTCATTCAAGGTATACTTACTTGAAAATTTTAAATCCTCTTTGTCTTTTCTTCCATATTATTTTATCCCTTTGATAGGCATAATGATGAGGAAACTCAATATAAGTAAGAGTTGCAGCAAAATCATCTATAGCATTCATTTTCATCTATGCAAAGAATTGTGATGCATAAACCCTATGTTTATCCAATAAATCTGAAACATCATCAGTATTAGAGTAAATAACATATTGTTGGTTTGGTAGATAGAAACTTAGTTGTTCAACTAAAGGATATCTATAATGTATGTCAAACCCAAAGATACTCCATGAACCTTCACACGCAGAAATGTATCTACAATTGTAATATTGATGATCTCATCAAGTAAACCCTGGTCTATTTTATTATTGGTACTATCGAAGATACCAGCAATAATTCTCCCATTGTCTTTGCTGATGTACTTAAATAAGTACTTAATGGTGTGGATTGATTGCACTTCTTGACATTAATATGTGCTTGAAACAATCAAAGCAATGAGGGATTGTATGGCACAACAAATTGATTATCCAATGATATCCCTTTTACTTTAATAGTCCAACCATCATCCCTTCTTCTGTATGTAGCATAACCATCGTCATCCATAGTGGTAAAGTCAATAATTTTTTTGGGAAATGCTTACTGCATTCTTTGTCTTCCATGTATTGCGCTTTAGGATTGCTAGTACCCCAAGGATTGTGGACCATAAATTTCTTGACTAATTCATAAAGGTCAGGTGATGAATCCTTATCTGGAATCTCTATAGAAATAAATTTATCAATATGTTCTGGAGTTGTGATCTTGTTATATGCTTCAAGAAATAGAACAATATGAGCATGGGTATACCTCACTTTTGGAATTCAACAATGTATACAACTGCATGATGATAGCATTAGTTAGGCATATTGGTGGTGGAAAAAATAATCTTTAATAAAAAGGTATAAATAAAGCTAATGTACCTGCACGTATAGTTCCAAATATTTTCTTCTCAGTAAGTGTCTTCAAAAGGGATTTCAATTTAATCTTGAACACTCTATAAAGAATATCAGTCCTGTCTATAGGAGTGAGTGTTTTTTACAATACCATGTGATCTCTAGCCATGCAAGATTACATGTGAAGGTTAAGATGTCTGGATATCCAACCCACCTACAAATTGCCATAGCATCCTGGTAGTTTTGTAGCATGTACCTAGTACCTCCTGTAAAAGTTGAAGGCAAGATAATCCACTTCCTAGTGGATGCAGCATCATTTTCACTTCTTATAAGAGCATCAGTTAAGCCCTGATACAAATCAACCCTAAGTTCCTTTTAGTGAGTTCGAATCCAATATAGTCTTTGTGCTTTAATCATTGTGTAACCATCAACAATGAACTGTTGCAACAATTTGCTTGCATGAAGCAACATAAAGATCTCTTCATTCCTTGTCATCAACCTGTAGGCAAAAAATTCTCAGATACTAACTCTTTTCCTTCTCTTGGTTGAACTTGAAGTTTCTTGTCTATGCTCAATATCATCTCTGTAACCATCTTCCTCGAATGGGAACAAAATTGGGTATTGTAGGGGTAAGTAACAGGCATGTAATTCATTGATCCATTTCAGGGAACCTGATTGCTTTTCCACAATAATGTCTCTGACGTTGAAAGTCATGTCTATGTCACCAACAACTAAGGTAGCAACCTCAGAAGTAGTTGGTATACTATGCGTACACCCATCATGTTGTCTTGAGCTTATCAATCAAAGCTTCATTTCATTGGATCGTTGGTTTATCTGTTGAGATGATGCATACCGATATTGTTTAATATATGGATTAACACCATCTAGCATTCTCTTGATTTCTTCAACAATTTCAAGGTCAATAGTTGACACCGTTAAATGTTTGTTGAGCCAAACAGTATAACAGAATATGTATGTGAAAATAAGCTAAAAGGAATAAATAAGCTAAAAGTACCTTGGATATGAATAAGGAATAAATATGTAAAAGTAAGAAAAAAGGAATAAATAATCAAGAAGTGTCAATGAAATTGAATGTGAATAAGGAATAAATATATCAAAATATGTATGTGAAAATAAGCTAAAAGTACCTAACAGCTTCTATTATGTTGTTGACTTCATTTTCAGTATCAAAAACATATAGTTGGGAATAAACAGGTCTTCCACCTTTTAGAGGCAACAAACTTCCAATGCTATGGTAGTTCATCCCATAAAGGACAAAACAATATGGAGCATTACCATTATTCTTTGAATGATCAATTTTTCCGCCCATCGAAGTGGAGGAGAACATGTTATTGTATTGTCTGATGTTTGTATTGAAGTTTTTAGAGACCTGAGAATTTTTGTTGAAGAACAAAGAATACATAAGAGGGGTAGTGCCTTCATCGCTGGTAACTAGACCTTTCCTTAGAGGCAACACATTGAGAATGCACTAGCAACCCTTTTCTTTGAGTCCTTCTTAGTTCTTTCATTATACCAAAATAATGCACGATAGTACTTGCATTCATGTATGGGATCCCCGTCATCTATGTATTCTATATTATGGAGAAATGAAGAGTTATGAAAAAACTTCAAATGTATATTCCATTAGACTACAAGTTATATTATTTAGAGTTGCCTTATACCTTCAATTTTTGTCAGATAATGATTCACTGGATTGGTTGTTTGGGGAACACTATTAATAGCACATGCTTCAGCTATATCCTCATCTATATTAAGCAAATGACATTGTTAAAATTGGAAGCATAATAACTATGAATACTTTATCTTATAAAGCAATAATTGTATAAGAAATAACCTTCGTTGTCAACTGAGCTTGAGGATAATCCAAATACACTCTCTTCATTGAATTTCAAGTTGAAGTGGAGACCTTTATAGTTGACACCTTCGACTACATTTGTATGAAGTTTAATTTTGAAAAAGGATTGGAAGGTAAGTGAAAAAGGCAACACGATATATATATTGTAACCCCCTTCCCACCTTAGGCCGAGATTAAGTTCTTAAACTCATAATTAAGTTGTACTTAGAGACCATATTTTAAAATGGGACTTATTAAGATACTCATTTGCCCAAAAATCGGATTTGCAAAAACTTTTCTAAACTTATTCACAATGGTCCCAAGTTCTCAATACAAAATAATACTGGCCTGAACAGGTGGTATCCATTTACAATTATCAGAGTGCAAATAAGTTCCCGACTCACCCGGGTTCCATTCATAACAAAAAGGGATTTACACAAGGTACATAGCCTACAATTCAAACCCTTTCACTTGGGGATTACACAAAATCCACTTTATACCATTCCAAAATATACAATGATAACCATAATCTCCAAAATATACTCCTAAACAGGAGCTCTAACTACTCTTCGTCGCCCGCTTGCCTCTCGATCCTTCGGCCCTGTCTAAAAGGTTTAATTTTGGGAGAGTGAGATTCTAAAGAATCCCCGTAGTAACAAGCCAATCATATAATGTACAACAATAATGCATGTAATCAAATCATCATCCACACAAGCAACTACAACGGCAGTTGCAGCGGCAATGGTTAGTATAACACATGTCATCCCTGACGATTGCTCACGCTGTATTGCATCACAACAGTCAACACAGTATAATTCACCACAGCTGGGATCCATATAAAGCATATCATATTCGCAAGCCACATAGGCAAGATACACACACACAGCCCACGGCTGGTTTTCACATACGCCGGCCCCACGGGTCGGATTCACAAAGATCCATGTCGATTACGACGGCAGTCCAACGGCCGACTAGAGATGACCACTGTCACTCCCTATACGGCTCACGCTGACCTGCTCGCGCCGTAATGGACCATGGCACACATTTCACAAGTTCAATGATAAGATATGCATACCAAAACATCATACAAGATATGAGAGAAAAGTCACTACCTTGATCCTTCCGTGCGTGTCCTAACGCCGGTCTCTCCCGAGGAAGGCAAATGTCAAATCCTATATTTATCATTAGGGACGAAGAGTCAATCTCTATTCCAAGACTTAATCCACTTCATAATACTCAATTGGTTATCATTATTACTCTTTTAGAGTCATTAAACACCCCTAACAAAACTCCTAAAGGGTAGGAAAAACTATCCCAAAGATCCCTTTTTGGAAGCACAAAACACTCATTTTTTGTCATCTCACTCGAGCACAGATGCTCTCACTCGAGCACAAGTACGGACATCACTCGAGCACAAATGCTCTTACTCGAGCATTGGTACGGACAGCACTCGAGCACAAAAGAAAGTGAGACCGCGAGTGAGCACCCGAGAGCACAAAGAAACCTTCAGGAACCGGCTCACTCGAGCACAAGGCTAAATGCCTCACTCGAGCACCCACGAGAGAAGTTCAGGAAGTGAGGACCCGAGAGCACACCAAGCTCTCCAAGCACAAGATCACTCGAGCACAGCCATATGTGCTCGAGCACACCACTCACACCCGCGAGCACACTCCTCTCACCCGCGAGCACCTCCCTCACCCGCGAGCACCTCCCTCACCCGCGAGCACACCTCCCACCTGAAGCACAACCTCACTCGAGCATGACCCCCAGTGCTCGAGTGAGAAGGCTATGCTCGCGAGTGTCAGAGCACACTCGTGGCATCCACCATCAAGTGAAGGCCCGAAGCAACCCTTTACTCTGAACTCCCACTAACACTCGAGCAGCGCCAAGCTCACTCGAGCATGATCTTCCCTCACTCGAGCACAAAGCGATGTGCTCGAGCATTGCTCATAAAAACCCAGACAAACTCGAAGCACAAAAGGGAAAAACCTCATATCACTCGAGCAGAGTTCATCCCTGCTCGGGTGAAACTCATCCCTCACTCGAGCAGACCCCTTCTGCTCGGGTGATATTCATCCTTCACTCGAGCAGACCCCTCTCTGCTCGAGTGAATCCCACAGATAGCAGAAAACGCAGAAACAGAGGCACTTTCCCTCACACTTGCCCAATTGCTTCCTATGGACTCAAAACTCAACCCAAAGCCATTCCCACACAAAAACACCCAACAAACTCAATGGAATACTCAAAATCGTCAAAATCCTATTCCATTATCATGATTTGGGTTTTGGGCAACAATTTCAATAATACACCAATCTTAACCAAACTTCATATTTCCATTACCAATCAATCTATCTATCATAAACTCATTCCAAAACACCATTCTCATGCCAAAAACATACCAAATGAACAGTGGCATCCAATTTTCGGATTCAAGCCAAAATTTCCAGAATTTATAAACTACTTCAAATGGTATGAAACTTAGATAGATGGATTAGTTTCACTCACCTTAACAACTTCTCCAAAGAGAGTTCTTGATCCACCAACAATCAATTTTTGTGTGATCACCAACCACAACCAAATGGCCAAACTACACATACCAAAATGAAGTCCATCACTTAAGGATCAACATTAAGGAAGTGAGTTTGAGCAAATGAGATCATTTACCTACTCAAATCACAAGCTCTTCTTTCTCTTTCTTGCCTAGCTGACCGCCGGAAATGGAGGGAGGGAAGAGAGAGAAACGAGAGAGAAATGGAGGAATGGAGTAAAAGAGGAAAAGCAATCTTTTGTCCTCTTGTGACTTCATTCAACAACTCCCACACTGCCACTTGTCAGCATCTCCTTCATTCCCACAATAAGCTCACACAAGCTAAATGCACTGGATTCCGACCCATGTACAATGAATCTCAACCCTTGATCTTAAATACCACACATATGCAATAATATTTCCAATTTCCACTAATTATGACATAAATTAATATTGTCATAAAATACATAATAATTCCAATAAATTCATAATTATCATTAATAATCATGATTATCCCTTAATCAAAAATTGGGATATTACATATATGGTTTGACTTCATACAGCAATAAGATAGTTCTGCCCTTAGTTGTTACAATGTTTTGATTTCAACGATTGATAAGGTAAAGGTAATACATTTCAGGGATGACATGTACTGAATAAAAGGCTTTGTAATATGGAATAAGTATATATGAAAATAGAGTTATGTATATTCATCAATGTTGGAAAGTGAACGAACTAAGAAAAAACTAATTTGTTTGCCTGTGTAAGTGACAGACTGTGTCCCATGGTGTACTAATGTAAAAAGCTAATGTTAAATATATGCTAACTTATGTCTTCCATTAATGAGGTAAGGAAAAAGTAATATAAAGTGAGGGACAAAAAAGGGTATATTTTAAAGGAACAATACTGGGGATTACATAAGAATTATATTACATCAACTTATGGCATAAAGGGACCTATCTCTATTGTAAACTCAAGTAATAGTATATAAAGATTCACCTAATATTATTGGTTCTGAGCTATTCACTTGATGCTTTCTTTGTGGTTGTGATGTGAGCAATCAGTCGTTGGAAGTTATGTTTGACACGGTAAAATCTGTGGAGTATTAGTTGGGGAAGGACTCATGATGCCTGCTATATGCACATCATCAATAAGAAGTTATTGGCAAATGCAATATTATGTATCGTAGGATAGAGTTTTAGCAAATTTACCACATAAATATAAAGTGTCCAACATCATGTACAAACCTGGACATATGAACTTTGCATTTGTTATGCAAGGAGTAGATATTCCAGGTGACTGTATTATTTATAGCTCATTTTCAATATTACTAGCACCAAGAGTTCCCTTCAATGTAGCACTCTTTCTTTGGAAAATAGTTTGTATCTGAGGTAGTGACTTAATGAAGACAGAATTTGAAGTGAAGTTTGTTAGGAAAGTCCTTTCTATATGGAAAAAGTAGAATGATGGTAAGTTTAGCATGGGTAGGAAAATGCAATGTGTAGATAATGCACCAATCAAAACCTGGAGTAGAACTATCAAGAAAATGGGATGACAAGTTTGCAGCAACATTTGTGACGTCTTGTAAGATCCTTCGTTTCCTGCCCTGTCTTTTAAAACTGTTCTTTGCAGAAGGAGTGAGGACTAAAGATGGTTATGAGAAAATATCCCTTCTGAATTGGTTGGTGGACTTGTCAGAAGGACTTGGAGTATTTGGTAAGTTGTTCTTAGCTGATGAAGATTCATAGATGGCAGCTAGAAAGGTAAGAACTTGTAAGTAGTATACATATATAACATTGCTAATGGTTGGTAGAAGAAACTGTGGTGGATGGAAAAATCTTTATGTCTAGGAGGACTTTACCTGATTTAGCATTCCTTCCAAACCTTTTTCATGATGTAGGTCATTCATTTGCTTGGTTAGTATGTAGTAAGGGTGTGTTCATGTTTGTATTCTCTAGCAAAAAGATTATCTGCAAGTAGAGATGACAAACACATGCTGCACAAAAGAATGAACTTTAGTTGAGACAAAAAGGATGGGAAAATGTTGTAAAGATGGAGTACTTACCTAGTATGGTGCAGTAACTTAGGAGAAACCTGAAGTGAATCTATTGGAGGAATAGTAGATGAGTTTAGTTAATAGTGGGTGGAGGAAAAGTTAGACAAAAGAAAAAGTTATATGTAGCCACGTAAGGAGAAACTTTTGATATGTTGCTAGTAAAACTTAACCATGATGAGAGGAGGCATGTAATTAGTGTGAGAGGTTGCTTGTGGAAGAGTATTTATATTGTTTAGCCAGAAGTTATTTTTAGTCAAGTAGGAAGAAGCTTTTTAAGCACAAGGTAGTCCAATCGAACTTCATGAGGGCTTTCAATTTGACTGTTTAATGGTTTTTTTCATACATAATAGTCACCTAGAAAGAAGAGAAAATGTTTTAAGTTATCTGTGAGGAAAGAAGTAGTAGGTACATTTGCGTATGGTCTTGTATATTATAATATGGATTTAATGTTTCCATAAGAACTTCGGTTGACATAAAAAATGGAATATTTGCTAGGCATGCTTATGAGGCAAGGCAAACTTCACTATACCCATTGCTGTAACTAAGGCTGGAGGTTGCATTAGTTTTTCTGTAGTCACACTTGACCATATTTTTGTTGTCATACTTTACCAAATGGGTGGTTTTTCTGTATTATAAAACAAGTCACCATTTTCTATGAAGTGTAATAATGAAGAAATAAACTTATACAGAAATAAAATGATTGCATTGAATCATTAAAACCTTATAACATAAGCCAGAAAAATACTAATTACATTGAATCATTAAAGCATAAGTAAAGAGTACCATAATAAGAAGATTGAAAGCAACACATAAAGCATAAGGATAATGACTGGAAATGTAATAAGGCTGATAATGATACTTGTACATGTGAATATGCATGTCATAAAAAACATTTTGATTACTACAATATAATAAAAAAAACGACCCTAGATATAATAGTACTACTTCTTCTCTTGCTTGACAACCTTAAGCATATGATCATTGATACAGTTAGCTAGTAAATGTTGAGAAGCAACGGCTGTTTCAGAAGCAACGATAGTTCTTTTATTGTAAGCCTTCTTTTTTCCTTTAGGGGGAGCCGTAGGGGTTGATTCACACGTAAGAGGAGCTTGTATATTTTTTTGGACAGGGGCACTTGTATTATCCATTGTAGTATCTTCCCCCAGGCTGCCTTCTCTAACTGCAATATCTGTGTCAACTTATAGAGTTTTATGGACAAGGGCACTTGTATTATCTGTTGTAGTATTTTCTGCCAGGCTACCTTCTCTAGCTGTAATATTTGTGTCATGTTGACATAGATCAACGGAAGGCTAGACAAGGGGACATGAATATTGATTAGCCAAACCAAATAGAGTGAAACCAAGAATCATTCAACAAAATTTTTTAACAATGTACCTCAAATGTAGCAATCATGTCCGCTATATTAGATATAGGCTGGTCGAAATCCAAGCAACATCAAATTGGACTAAAAGGTTTTAGTTGGAACCATTTCAGAACCCAAATGTAACAAAGGGACATAAATGACATAAGAACTAAAAGGTTTTAGTTGGAACCATTTCAGATGATACAACATCAAATTGTTCGTTAAGATCTTTATATAGTGTGAACTATTGAACATTAAAGCTAGGTCCAGGGTACTTGGTGTAACCCCCTTGACGGTCAAGGCCAAGATTAGTTCGTAAAAAAAATAATTAAGTTTGAATTAGAGACCATGTATGATTTGGGACTTAGACAAAATAAAATTTCCCATCAAGGTTTTCAAAGACTTTTACAACACCTGTTTCACAATAGTCTCATACTCACATTTCAAACATAAATGGCCTGTATAGGTTGATTTCATTCATACATATCAAAGTACAGCATATATTTCCTGGCACACTCGGGTTTCATTGACTAATTAAGGATTTATAAGGTACAATTACCCATAGAGTTTCCCATAACAAGGGGATTACACAAATACTATCCAATATGTACATGTCATTCCCAAAAAATATATCCAAATGATTTACAAAATGATAGCCAATTTTCCAAAATAAAACTCCTAGCCAGGAGCTCTATCTACTTTTCGTCGCCCGCTTTCCCTTGGATCCTTCAGCCCTGTCTAAAATTTATGTTTTTGGGACAGTGAGATTCTAAAGAATCCCTGTAGTAACAAATCACTCATAGTATGCACAACAATAAGGCATGAAAGCAAATCATCACACACATAGCAACTACAACGGCAGTTACAGCGGCAAGGGCAGGTATGACTCATGTCACCCTTACGTTTGCTCATGCTAAATTGCTCACGCTATATTGCACCACAACTATCCACATAATATATTCCACCACAACTAGGATTCATATAAAGCATTTCATACGCAAGCCATACAAGCAAGATATATAACACACAGCCCACAACTGGATTCACAACACACCGCCCCACAGGTCGGATTCACAAAGATCCATGTCGATTACAATGGCAGTTCAACGGCCAAGCTAGAGATGACCAGCGTCAATCCCTAAATGGCTCACACTGAAGTGCTCACGCCGTAATGGACTATAGCACATACAATTCACAAAGCTCAATGACAAGTCATGCATACCAAAACATTATACACAACATGAGAGAAAAGTCACTACCTTGATCCTTCCATACGTGTCTTGGCGCCGATTTCTCCCGAGTAGGGCAAATGTCAAATCCTATATTCATAATTAGGGACGAAGTGTCAATTCTCTATTCCAATTCTCAATTACTTCTTATTACTTAGTTTGATTATCATTATTTCTCTTTTAGTACCTATAAATAACCTTATCAATAGCTCTAAGGGTTGGAAGACTATCCCCAAAGATCCCCTTTTTGAAATCACAAGACTGGTATTTTCACTCAGATACTCGAGTAAAGATAGCCTCACTCGAGTGATATTGTACTGATACTTGAGTGAAGAAGACCTCACTCAAGTGATAGTATGGTCTATACTCAAGTACTAGAGAGTGAAGGACAATGAGTGTATACCCGAGAGCACAAGAACTTTCAGAAGACTACAACACTCAAGTCCAAAAAGCCACATTCGAGTGATAGCCAAATGCTCACTCGAGTACTAGGAAGTGAAGCACAAAAAGTGAAGACTCGAGAGCACAAAAGTTTTCAAGGATCAGGAGCACTCGAGTGGAACACAAAGCACTCGAGTGATGGCTTAACACTAGTAAGTGTTAAGGTATACTCTTGCCTTTATCCACGGAAGTGCAACAGAAACTAGAAGCAGAAAGGGAAAAATACACTAACGCACTCGAGTGAACTCACCCTCACTCAAGTGATATTCATCCCTCACTCAAGTAATTTTATCAGAAATCAGAAAACACAGCAAAACAGGCCACACTTCCCAATAATTGCCCAATTGATTCTAATAGCCCCAAACTCTTACTCAAGGCTACTCCCACACAAAAACACCCAAAGAATTCAATGGAACCATCAGAATTACCAAAATCCTATTCCATTATCATACTTTGGTTTTGGGAAACATAAACATCCAAATTCCAAAATCATCCAAACATACCATTCCAATCCCAAATCAATCTATCTATCCAGAACTCATACCAAAACACCCATTTCTATACCAATAACATGCCAAACTACCAATGACCCTATTCCAACAAAAATGGGCCAAAAATTCCAGAAATTCAAATCTTAATCATTTGGCATAAAACATATATAGAAGGATTGGTTTTACTTACCTTATCAACTTTCTCAAAGACACTTCTTGATTCTCTAACCTTCACAATTCCTTATGGCCACAAATCAACACCAATGGGCATACTAAAAACATCAAAATGAAGCTCATTACTCAAGGAACAACTTTAATGAAGTGAGTTTGAGCAATAGAAGCCATTTGCTTACCCAAATCACAAGCTTTTCTTTTTCCCTTTTTCTTCAACAATAGTACCGGATGAGGAGAGGAGAGAGAGGTGAAGAGAAGTTGAAGATGATAGGGAAATGATGATAATACTCCCCCTAGCCATGCTGCCCAGTGAAAACCAAGGGAAGAGAAGAGAGAGAAATGATAAAATATTCCCCCATTTGAGTTTTCTCCCTTCACACACAATCTTGCCACATGTCGCAACCTCATTGGTTCTCTTCAAATAAGTAACTAATTAGTTACTCTAACCACTCCAGTAGCCATTTAATTACACATCTCATTCCTTCTTAGTTAGTAATTAATTTCCTCATTAATCACTGACTAATTAACCAAAAATTTCCATTCTTTCAATTTTCCTGATTATGGCACATTTAATGAAATTGCCACAAAACACACAATAATTCAAATTTAACTTCACAATTATCCATAATAATCATTATTAGCCCTTAATCAAAATTTGGGGCATTACACTTGGCATTGAAGTCACTACACTTCAACTTTAGAAGCATCCTCTTCTTAATAATGGAGTCACACTGGTCGGGACAATCATACTCTCACTCACCTGTAACGAAGTGAACAAAGTGAGAAAGAATAGTAATTGTGATAAAGCAGAAATAACTCTATACTGAATTGTAACACAAAGTGATTGCAATAATAACATATCTCATACACTAATCAGTATCTACTTAAGCTCAGCAGTAGATTTGCCTAGCAATTGTGAAGCAAGCTTGTCCCAAAATATAACTGAAGCACTCCCAGTTTCGTCAACAACGGTATAGTGGACCTTAAGCCTGTAATGGAACAATCAACTATGAGGATCTTCCACACTGGAGATAAAGGTTATGGTTGTTTCATTTTAGTTGAAAAGAAAATATAGGATGTACTTTGGTTCAATGTTGTCAGGCTTTTTCTTACAAGTAGGGCAAATCAAAATGGTACTCCCATCTCTTAGCTTTGATGAACACTTGGCATAACTATTGTATGACCATCCATGACGAGTCTCCAATTTGTGTACACGGCAGTTTGTTACAAAACGCTGACCCTATATAAATGAAAATGTAAGAAACAATTGGCAAAACACTAAAATTTTAAGAAAAATAATGTAGTAATATTTTTACAATCTTCTGGTCATGGATCTCAGAAATTAGAATCCTGTAATTATTTCTCAAAATGGTTGATGAGGAATTTTAGGTTAACTGTGATGGCATCAATTGACTTAAACCGTTGAAATAGGGCTTGTCCTGTCTTTGGCACTGAACATAAACAAAAAGCAGTTGGGCATGTTATTCAATCGTTTCCAGTAATTATAATGGCATAAGAATTTAAATCGCATCTTATATAGTATGTGACCTTTCAACTAAGTCTTTCACTTCAGGTAGTGGTGGATTAAATAAAACTCTTGTTGCACTAAAAGAACTACAAACTTGGGCTCTCCCTGCAAGACATGCTTAAAGAATAGAGTTAGTGAGTTATTATGAAAGAAAGTAGACTTAGACAACATGGATGTTAGAAAGGTCAGGTGAAATATAATTACTAGCCTTACCATCATCGGAGAAGGAAATTCTTACAAGATTCAACAGCACAACAACTAGGGTATCCATGTTTTCCAACTGAGCCACGCATGCATTGGTGGAGCATTCATCAAACAAAACACATTTGATGTCAGTGTCCCTGAAAAATATGAAATAAAGTTGAATTAATGCATTGAAAAATCAGAAATGCAACGGATAATGCAAAGGAAATGAAAATAAGTTGATGATGTACTTAATGTCAGCCAGGACCATCCTTAGTTTGTGTTTGGTCTCATTATTTCTACGATACTCCTCAAGAGACCCCATCATTTTAACGAAAGCAACAACATCTGTGATGAAACATATCAACGTGCATTGGTCACATAAGCAGTAACAAAAGAATGAAGCCAGAAAATAATAAAGGAAAATAGGGAAAAACATTGAAAGACAGACTAATCAAGTGTTCTGCGAAGTTCCTTTCCTAAGACTTAAGTATATGAAGGATAGAGATGAAAGAGTATGTATACAGGGGTATGTTAGCAACTTCAGGTCAGACGAAAGTCTGTTGTGTGAAATTGATCTTAAACCGATGAGACTTTGCCTTTTACTGATTTGAATTTTGTGACACAATGAAATTGGCAATAAAGTAAATGTTCCCTTCAACCAATTTATGACAGAAGGGGTCACCATTGTTCTTAGGAATCACACTTGCTTGGATCTTCGTTCCCTAAAAAGGAGGTAACAAAATGGTTAGGTAACATATTTTTTGACTGGAGAAAATACATATATTGAAATATAATTTGGGTAGATTATTATTGAGCAAACATGAAAAGGTTGCATTACAAAACATCTTATATAATAACATACCTCCTCGTCCACTAAGATCATAGTAGTGAAAAATAAGTTAGAAGGGGATTACTTCTGATAGACGTTCCATCTCCTAAAAACTCGAACAACTATAGACCACCTATCGGTACCATCATGAACTTCTCGAAGGAGTGAACGGGAAGACATGTCTGCTGGGGATTTAAGATGAACAGATGGAGTTAAACTTATTTAGTTAGAGGTGTGTGTAGACTCTGTGGCCTGCTGCAAACTTCTTATAGGAGGCATAGAAGTTAAAAAATGAATGTTGGCGGGCATATGAATCCTTCCCTCCATGACATTTGAAATGTATTTCCCACTAGAAGGAATGAATAATTCAAGCACAGATGAATGGAGGGAGGCTTAAAATTATAGTAAAGGGATGTTGATCAATGTGGACGAATAGGTGGAGGATGGAGTTTGAGTGAATTGTCATCATTTCAAATATAGGGGCACCATTGTCAAGTAAGAGGATGAGGATGACAAAATCGGTGGTACCTGAGGGGTGTGGTTAGCATATAGTAGGTAAATGTGTTGGTATTGTTGTGTGAACAGCTAGAAAAGCAGGAAATTGTTGTGGACGCGGCCGGTCAAGCGGCGAGTAA
Organism: Inga leiocalycina; assembly: GCA_963242795.1. Taxonomy (NCBI): domain Eukaryota; kingdom Viridiplantae; phylum Streptophyta; class Magnoliopsida; order Fabales; family Fabaceae; genus Inga; species Inga leiocalycina. Next base: position 63,309,599 of record OY725330.1, on the reverse strand, counting down.
GGGTGTAGGCAATAAATGAGATAAGACTAAGTGGGGATATATCTACATGAGGAGAAGAGATTAATGTAAGAAATGTGGATACATGTGCATAAAGAGAAGAGAAATGTGAACTTGACAAGTAAGTTCAGAAAAGCATGTGAGATTAGTACACTAAGTAGGAGGTCATTATTGAGGCAGGGACGGTAGTGGGATTTCTATCTTCGTAAGCTAAAATGATGAAATCCGTAAAGGGAACAAAGAACATTGGCATTAGTGGAAAAATTTAAAATATGAAAATCAGAACAGCACATGTTAGCATTCATTAATAGCCAAATGAAACTTCAATTCAATATTACATATTAAACTCACTTAGATAAAAGTTACAAAGTCCCAGATTCTCAATAAGTATCTATGGTTTGACGCATGAGGAAAAAAGATGAAGGGAAAGTGGAATAATGAACGTTGTAGCCAAGGCATCATTATGCGATAAACCGTTGGACATAATAAAGGCTCTTCAACCAAATTAACCACATTTGAGACTACATAACTTAACAGTAGAAGATAAAATAATGGTGTACACAGGCGAGTGAAATGAATAGAATAAGTAAAAGATCATCATTGCGAGTATATGGGAAGTAGCATTGTGATATTAGAAGGCAATGTAATACTTAAATGGAACAAAGATCATCAACATCATGAGACAATTTAAAACTTGCCTTTGTACACCTTCATGGACAACATTTCACATAACTTGTAACCTAAAATACATTAATGATCATCATGGGACAATTTTAAAATGTGCAATCCGAAACAGGATATGTTACCAATAATTAACAGGCAACTGAAACTTCAAATGAACATATCTCAGTAATTTCATGATGAATAAAAGATTAGTAGCCCCTTACTGTCAATGAATAAGTATACTTGTATGAGTGAGTAAAATGAATTAACGGAAAGCGTAATAATGCACAATGTATGCAAGGCATCATTATAGAACCAAATGAAACCCATTTCAGACTAATGGTTTTTGGTTACAAATAAATGATTAGGAGGCAGTTCATAGACAATTTGCCATTAACATGGACTAATACATTGCTATGTTTAACGTGTTTGAAAAGCTAATAGTATAGAAAGGGAAGTAAAATTATTAGACTCGGTAGGAGATAATCATGGTAACTGTATGAGAAGGAGGTTTTGTGATATTCGAAGGGAAGGTCATAGTGAAAAGGAACAAAGATGATAATCTTCATGGGAAAAGAAAAAGAGATAAAGAGGAGGACATGGTTGGATTAAGTAAAAGGTGCCTGAAATAGCAAAACAAATAGTGGTTGGCAAAATTACTGAGAAAAAGTATACTAAGGGCCATGTAGTCAATTCATATGTATGGATTTAGGGATGAATAAAATAGATGGAGGGAAAGCGTAAGAATGCAGGTTGTATCGAAGGCATCATTATACAAGTACCTGCTAGACATAATGAGGGCACCTAAACCTAAAGAACCTCATTTCAGGCTACATAACTTAACAACAACATGAAGGCATTGAAGTTTATTGATGTATTTTAGCTATTTTAGCAAAAAAAATTATGTGAAATGTTGTCTACAAAGGGATGAGATAAAGAGAAATGTGAAACAAACAATCTAAAATAGTAGGCATGAACTTTGGGAAACAGTAAAAGCAATGGGAGGCAGTGAATAGACAATACACCATAATGATGGATTTTGCAAGGTTTTGCTTAACATGCCAGACAAGGCCTCAGACCATACAAAGACAAGTTAAATTAATAAACTCAGTAGAAGATCATTACTAAAAGTGTATGGGACGTAGGTTTATGATTTTTGAAGGCAATATAATACTTAAATGCAACATATATCATAATGATAATGGGAAAAAAGGAAAAGTACAACAGACCAGGATGTGGTACCATTAAGTAACAGCGGACTGAGACTTCAAACCAAAAAGGGGTTGTCAAATCACTGAGAAATGGGTAACCAAGGGCTATGTTGTATGTAACCCCCGTTATAATCAAGGCCGAGATTAGTGTTTAAACTCGTTTTATAATTGGATAAGAGATCGAGAGTAATTAAAAACCATTTCCAAAAACCTGTACGACAAGATCTCCATCCTTTCAATAATAAAAACAATTGGCCTGTTCGGTTTGTCACATATACAATATCGGAGTACTAATAAAATTCCCGACATTCACCCGAGATAATATCATTAATCCAAGAGTTTTACAGGGCATCATTGCCCATCTCAGTTTCCCAAACCAGGGATTACACAATAATTACAAATCTATGGTCAATCCAATACATACATACAGTTGTCCAAATGATAACCAAAAACCAAAAAGAAACTAAGACTACTACCGGTAATCCTAGTCGTCCTTGCTCACTTGCTTGCCTCTCAATCCACTTGCCCTGTCTACAAATATTATTTGGAAAGAGTGAGATTCAAAAGAATCCCAGCAGCAATAGTTTACGTATATGATGCATAATTAAACATAGCAAGTAAGCATATATTGTAACCCCCTCACCGTAATTACATCCGGATTTCGAAATTTTAGAAAAATAGAGACCAATAAGACGAAATAACAATTTATAATCCCACATCCAAGAGATGGGGTATTTCCAAAAATCAATTCAAAATGTAATTAATCCTGGTCTCACATTCACAGGCGGATATAACTACTTGAGAAATCAAATCACATAGTAAATATCAGAGTGCGAAAACTAAAATACCAGCAAACCCCAGGTTACTTACATACATATAATGGGTTTAAGGTTCCCAAAATGGGGATTACATGTCCAAAATATTCATTTACATCTTATATACACTTAGTAATCCCAAAACCAAAATAAAGATAACCAACTACCACTAAAGTCTCGGAGTAGTCCTAACTACTCCTGGTTGTCCGCTTCCCTTTCGAGCCACTCGCCTTGTCTGAAAAGGTTAGTCATTTGGAAAGAGTGAGATTCTAAAGAATCTCAGTAGTAACAAATTATTCATACTACACGTAATCACATAGCATGTAAACAAATCATTTTATATCGGCAACACAAATCACACTTCACCCTCATTCCCTTTTACCGCTGGGAAGGCACACCGTCCTAACCCGAACCGTTATTAGCGACTCAGGGACTATTGGCATGGCAGTGCATACGAATAGCCTTACAGCTCATAGATAGCCTTTCGGCTTTCACAATTGGCCCGTCGGCCTTCACAAATAGCCTTTCGGCTCACAATTAGCCTTTCAGCCCACATAATCACATATAACACACCCTAACCTCATCCCCTTTTACCGCCGGGAAGGCACATAGCCCTTACTCGAACCGTTGTTAGTGACTCAGGGACTATTGGTATAGCGGTGCTTCCACAATTTTCACATATCTTGCAACATACGAAATCATCACATTACAATGATATAGCACACATACAATGTATCACATAAGGTATAAAGCAAGAGTCACTACCTGTATCTTTCCTAACTGGCTCCAGTACCGTGGCCTCACGAGGGCGACAAATGTCAAATCCTATACCAAATTAGGGACAATCGATCAATCTCTTTTCCAAGTTCTTAATTTCATAATACATTTAATTGGTTATCATTTAGGACTCTTTAGGTGACCACTAGAGGCCTAAATATATGCCTAAAGGGTTGAAGAAACTTACCCAAAGACCCCTTTTTCTAAGGCACAACACTGATTTCTGACAGCCTCACTTGAGTGAAGACGACCTCACTCGAGTGATGAAAGACTTGTGCTCGGGTGAGGACAACTCTCACTCGCGAGTGTTTGACAAAGAGCAACCTTCACGGCCAAGAAGTGCTCACATCACTCGAGCACCAAGCTCTGCACTCAGGTGATGACCCAAATTATGCTCGAGTCCCAGAAAGTGCTACACCACGAGTGACAACCCGAGAGCACCAACCACACCAGAGGCACCAGCTCACTCGAGCATGACCCCCAGTACTTGGGTGTGACGACTATGATTGCGAGTGTTAGAGCACACTCTTGGCATCAACCAGTGAGTGAAGACCCGAGAGCATCCCCAACTCTGGGCTCCCACCATCACTTGAGCAAACCCAAGCTCTCACTCGAGCATGTTCATCCCTCACTCGAGAACAAAGAAGTGCACCCAAGCCTCATTCATAGAACTCAAGCAAAACTCAAAGCAGAAAAAGGAAAAATGCACACAGCACTCGAGCATGTTCTTCCTCTGCTCGAGTGTTGTGTATCAGAGACCAAAAACGCAGAAAACATCAGAAAATACCAGATGGTTAAATTCTCACCCAATGGTTCCCAAACTCTCCCAAAAGCTCACACACACTTAGCACTAACTGGGGAACACATTGGCCACTTCAAAAACACTCCCAAAACCAATTTGACCACAATCATACTCTTAGGTCTCTATAACACAACAAATGTCCAATTTCCCTTAACACATTTCCAACATTCCAAACTAAATCCAATACTCAAATATCTTCACAATAGATCATTTCCAATCATCAAATACAATGAAATCCATATGTTCAACATTTGGCATAACTATGGCAAATTTCCAAATTTTACTAAACTTATCCAAAAATCACAAATAATATATCCAAATGCATTAAATGCCTACCTCTTCACATTGTCAACTTCAGAATCTTGATTCTCCCACTTTCAAATTCGACCAACACACAAATCACTACTTTTCAAGATTTTACAACCACCACAATGGAGCTCTCAATGAGATACATAACATTTGAGAAGAGGATTTGAGCATAAGAAGATTATTACTCACCCAAAATCAAAGCTTTATCCTTCTCCTTGTTGCTTGATTCAGCGAAAATAGAGAGAGAGAAGAGAGAGAAAATGTGAGATATAGAGGAGATGATGATGATGATGAAGATGTCCTTTGGTCCATACTCCCTCCCTTAACCGAACAAGAGAGAAAAGTAATATTTTGTCCTCTTGTGTCTCATCTAATGGCTCACCAAATGCCACTTGTCACCATCTACCCACTCTCTCAAAGAGCTCACATAGGCACAAAGCATAGAATTCTGACCCATGATCAATGAATCTCAACCCTTGATCTTGAATACCACACACATTTATACTAAATTTACATTACATAATTTCCAAAAGTGTTTAATTAAACAATTACAATTAATCCCAAAGTCATTAGCCTCTAATCCCAAATTGGGATATTACATATATCACAATACAGCATATCAATATTCAAGGCCGGGCTATCCGCCACGTCCCCTCAACAATATTCAAAGTGAGGCTCACACCACGTCCCCTCAACAATATTCAAGGCTGGGTTCACGCCAAGTCCCCTTTCAAGGCCGGGCTAACCGCCACGTCCCCTCACTCATTCAATGATGAATACATACAAGCAATGCATTACACATGATATAGGATAAAGTGTCACTACCTTGTTCTTTTCATCCTTGTTCAGGCGTAGGCCTTTTACGTTCTGGGCAAATATCAAACCCCATAGTCATAATTAAGGACAATGTAATATCCCGATTTGTAATTAGGGCTAATGGCTCTGATAATTGTTGTAATTAGTGTAATTAAATACTTTTGGAAATTTATGTAATATGAATTTAGTGTACATACATGTGGTATGTAAGATCAATGGTTGTGATTCCTTGACCATGGGTCGGTATCCTATGCTTTGCGGTTATATGAGCTTAAAGTGGAAATGGATAGGATGATGACAAGTGGCAAGAGGGTAGCCATTGGATGTGGCACTAGAAGACAAAACATTACTTTTTCTCTTCTCTCCCTCTTGTGCGGTTGAGTGTGTGTGTAAGGAAGAGAATTTTCATCATCTTCACCATTTTCTCCCTCTCCTCTCCTTCCTCCATTTATGGCGCTGGACAAGCAAGAAAGAGGAAAAGAAAAGCTTTGATTTTGGTGAGTTGTGATTCTCTAATGCTCTAATCCTCTTCTCTAATATTGTGTGTCTCATTGAGAGCTACATTGTGGTGGTTGTAGAGTCTTGAATGGTGTTAGTTTAGGCATTGATTCAAAATTGAGAGTTGAAGAATCAAGATTCTAGATTGGGCAAAGAGAAGAGGTAGACATTTAGAGCATTTTGATGTATTGTTTGTGATTTTTGGCTAAGTTTAGTCTGTAAGAGGCAAGTTTCACCCAAGAGGGGGGGTGAATTGGGTGATGTTATAAATTTTTCGTTCGATGTGGTGATATGAAAAATATAGTAGATAGAGTAGAGTTGAGAAGATTTGAATACAGAGAGTTATACTGGTTCGGCCTAACAACAAGGCCTACGTCCAGTCCTCAGAGATCAAGACCTACTGAGATTTCCACTATTCCTCCAAGATTCAATGGGCTCTTAGAACGCCACAAAACAACAATCGTCCTTGAACGGACTATGAGCAGAAATATTCTCTCAACAAGAAACTTCTCTCCCCCTTACAACAAGTCTTACGTGCAGAAAAACAACCTATGACTCTTCTCACTTGCTTATGTATACAAGACTTATGAGTAGCAACGTTCTCTCCTGCTTACACCACTGTAAGTCTTACGAGCAGCAACGTTCTCTTCTGCTTGTATCTTATAAGGCTTATGAGTGGAAGACACAACAAGGAATTCTCTCAATTGCTTTTCTCGTAAGGAAAAATTACCCTCTCAAGGTCCCAATACCTTGAGATCAAATAAACATAGAATTTTGAATTGTATGAAGACTCTCTTACAGAGCAAATGAATAAACACTAAAGATCAATGTGTATACAGAGGAAAATGATGAATCGCAGAAACTTGGTATAAGCTTGTGAATTCTTGTGCTACGTTGTTATTGTGATTATCCTTGAATCTCTGTATATATAGTTGCTTCAGTTTTTGCCCGTTTTGGAAATCAACATTTGAGGAGCGGGACTTTGCAACTATTGAAGGACACGCGCATGTTTGAATATTCTGAATGCGGTAGGTGCGAACGTGTCTATAATCATATTGTCTGCCGTTGTTTGACTTTCATCATGTGGTTCATTTCAAACGTTCATATTCCTGTTTCATACTTTTAAAACAATCAAAACAATGTTAAACAATGATAAAAAGTAACGATGATATGAATTAATAACAATAAACCATATTCGGAATTAACGTTGTGATACTTAGCATTTTCGGTGGTCAAACAGGGCATCACTCGAGCATGAAAGGCTCACTTCGAGTGATCTCCTTATTTTCCTTCATATGCCTCTGTTATCGGGTTGTGCTTGCATAAATATCAGAGAGACAAAATCTTCACTCGCGGGTGAAGAGGGGTCTCACTCGAGCACAAAACCTCTGCTCGAGTGATCTTGCAATTTCCACAGGGAATGTCTTCTCGGGTCATCACTCGCATACCATTTTGACAAGAGTGAGAATTTGTACTCGCAAGTGAAATGTACCCTCACTCGAGCACACATACCTCTGCTCGAGTGAGAGGCATATTCTCAAGGAATATGCTCTCAATATCATCACTCGCATCAGGATTTCAGAGGGATAGAATTTTCACTCGCGAGTGATGTGGGCCCTCACTCGAGCACAAATACTCCTGCTCGAGTGAGAAGAATATTCTCAAGAATTATACCTTTTGAACAAGCACTCGCAACAGATTTGGAGAGGGATGGAATTTTCACTCGTAAGCATTGATGTGTCACTCGAGCATATATGAGTGTGCTCGAGCACACTTGCACTTCTCTGGACTTCATGACTCTCGGCCAAGTACTCTCAGTACCTTGCTCGAGCACAGAATGCTCATGCTCGAGCATTGGTGTCTCTGCTCGAGTGAATGAAGGAAGCATGCCATTACTTGCTCTCGGCCAAACACTCGCAGACCCTCACTCGCATGAGTGCTCGAGTGAGAATGACTTCTCTGCTCGAGTGCATACCTTATGCTCGAGTGATCTAGTGAACACAAAGGGAGAATGCCTCTCGGGTACATACTTTCTGGCTTTCTCTCGCACCTGCTCGAGCACAGAGAAGATCTATGCTCGAGTGCAAAATCCTTGCTCGAGCACTCCAGTGCAATTTCACAGCAGATATCAGCAAACCATCAAATATGCATTTGGTAACTTGGAAACTTTTCTTAACCTTCTAAAAACATGTCTTGCACATAATTGACTTATTGTTATCATCAAAACTTGGGATCTAACATTCTCCCCCTTTTTGATGATGACAAAACTCTTTGTGATGAAGATTTAAAAGAAATTGATTGAGATTGAAAATTTTTGAAATTTCTTCAATGTTTCCAAATGCATATCATGTTTAAGTTTCAAATTCAAGTTTTCCTGCAATGTTTCCTCTGGACACTTAACAACCAAGATAAGTATAGTATGAAGAACTTAATAACTTGAAACATTATTGAAATTTTGATAATAAAAAAAAACTTGAACCATATCATTAACTTTGAGGAAAAACTTGAATAACATAACATAATAACTTGTAATTTCAAAATGAATTCAAAATGACATACATATCAAATCCTACCCAATACAGAAATCTACCCAAACACCCATTACACCCTACAGAAGCTCAGAAAACATCACACATCCTTCTCCCCCGTTTTGTCAACATCAGAAGGGGACTGTGGTGGTGGAACAAAGGATATCATGGCAGTGAGAGGGTCAATGGGCTGATCAGAAGGAGATGTTGGCTGTGGTACAGAGGGAGGTAGTGAAGGCGACCGATCAAAGGTAACATCTACATTAGACTCTGGATCAGTGAAAAGGACATGACTTTGTGGATGAAGTGGTGAGGAATGAGTGGTCTCTGGAGGCACACCAGAAGATGAAGAGGGAAAATGTGAGTGCAGGAAGGTCTCCATATTAGTGATCCTCTGTGACGTCTCATCCTGAGTTTTAAACATCAATTCAAAATTGGTATTGGCCTTGTCTACCAATTTGATGACTTGTGCTTCCATCTTCTCCACAAGCTTCTCATACTCATTCACTAACTCCTTCTTCAAACTTGATACAGCTTGATTAATTACCTCAGACATATGATTGGACAGAGAGGAATTGAGAAATGAAGGAGGAGGAATAGGACCTTGTGCAGATGATTGTTCCTCATCACCTTTGGATGGAGTGGCTTCCCTCTTGGATGTGGCTTTGGTCCGACTCACCGGAAGATTGATACCCATGTGAGTTACCTGAGTCTTACCAAACCTTGGGATGAGAATCCTTTCTTTTCCTTCCAAATACCAAATTTTGTTTTTCATCAAGATGAAGGAAACAAGTTGAGGGTAAGGTATGGTTGTGGATCTTGTTGAAGAAAATCTAAACCTTCTCATCTCATTAAAAATGATCTCCCCTACATTCCTTTGTTGCCCAGCAATCAAAGAAGCCAAGAAATAGTAATCCTTTTGAGCAAAGTGGGTAAAATTCTTGGATTTATTGACTATGCTCCGGGAATAAATGTAATGAAGGATTATGTGATTATCAGGCATATCAATAGGCTTGAAAATGAGGGGGCCAATTGGGTCTTTTGGTCTCAGAATTTTAAAGGCTTCATTGGCAGAGAAAGAGGGTGGATCAGTAGGAGGTGAAACATAACCAAGTAAATCATTTATGATTTTGGCAGAAATCATAATTAATTTCCCTCTAATGGTTGTAGATACAGCTTCTTCAATCAACTCACCAGTTCTAGACATAATATTATGAGTTTTCATATTGCAATAAAATGTTTTCACAACAGTGGGGGAATATGGCAAATGGATTTCTAACCAGGGAGCATAGAATTGAAGGTAAGGGTACAAGTCCAAATGACAGTTCTTTTTCAAGTAATCCAAATCCACATACACTACAGGGCAGAAATGTCTATGCTTAAATTCATCATCATATACCTTCTGAGATAAGGCCTTAAGCTCTGTAATATTGAATTCCTCAGGAGGACTTGTGAGTTGGTCATCCACTGGTGCTTGAGAGGCAGAAGGTGCTCCTGAAGTAGAGGCACTTGGTTGCTTATCTTGATGTGAACTTGAAGCACCAGCTTGAGAAGCAATCTTCCCAACTAACTTGTCCAGTTTGGATTTCTCTATTGCTTCCCGGAGTTGTTTACTGAAGGTATCCCCAGAAGAAGAAGATATTGGGATTGTTCTGAATCCTTCTTCTTTCCCTTGCCTTGAACCTCTTTGGATTGAGACCGGGTGATTATGGGTTCCTTGAATACCACCCCCTTTGGTTTCTTTTGAGGAGGTTGGTCCTTCTTTGAAACTTGAGGCTTTGGATGAGGTTTCTTAGCCGGAGTCCTCTTTTTGGTTTTTGGTTTAGGAGGCGGTGATGGTGAGGAAGAGATTTTGGGAGATGGAGGAGTAAGCTCAGGGGTTCCAGATTCACTGGCAGCAGAGTGAGTAGGAGAAGGTGAATGAGATTTTTGAGGAATAGAGGGTATCTTGGTTCTTGCCATTGAAGAGAAAGTGGAAGATAAGCAAAAACTCTCAGTTTTTGAAAGAGAGACAAATGAAGATTAGGGCACAAGTGAGAAATGTAGAGGGTAAGAATCACCTATTATAGAATATTGAGAGGTTGTAACGGTGATTTGAAGCAGAAAGACGTGATTGAATGATGAGAAAACAGTTGAAGGTGAAGAGTTGTGACTTTCGAGTGAGAAAGCACTTCGAGTGAGAGGAGGAAGTGCGACGTTCTGAGCTCCCCAGTAACTGATATAAGTGACAGTGCTCGAGCATGAACCCTAGTGCTCGAGTGATGTTCATACTGTGCTCGAGTGTGTTCTAGCTGTGCTCGAGTGATTTTCTGGAAAAAATAAAGAAACAAGTAAAACGTACCTGGATCGAGGATTCCTTGATATATTTTTGTATCTTTGTACTCAAATCCTCCAAAATCATTTGAGTAACCATGATTTGGATAGCTTTTGCACAGAGATTCTTCTTCCTCACTCGAGCAGGCATTCCTCACCTCAAGCATGTTCATATCATGCTCGAGTGAGAATTCCTCACTCGCGAGTGAGTTCAATACTCACTGTTGTTTATGATATATTCCCTTGGTGTTCTTAACTCCTCTGTTAACCTCTGTTTTAACTATCAGAGAACAGAGTATCATAAATAGTGCTGTGCTCGAGCAGAGCTGCTTGTGCTCGAGTGACACAGCTCATCACTCGAGCAGTACCTTCAGTGCTCGAGTGAGAATCCTGCAAAAACAAATTTTGGCCACTCCGATGCTAAAGTCAGTATGGTTATCATCAAAAGAAACATTTAATTAATCTTTTTAACCAGAAGACTTACAACTCATTGGGATTAACCATTCCCAATTCTCTTCGAATATAGAGGAATTGCTCTTTTGCAATTGGTTTTGTGAAAATATCCGCAAGTTGAAGATGAGTTGATATAAATTCCACTTTGACATCTTTCTTTTGAACATGATCCCGAATGAAATGATGTCGAATGTCTATATGCTTGGTTCTTGAATGTTGTACAGGATTTTTTGCCAAGCTTATTGTGCTAGTATTATCACAATAGATTGGGATTTCTTTTAAATAAATTCCCAAATCTTGAAGTTGTTGCTTCAACCATAGCACTTGAGAACAGCAGCTTGCCACAGCTATATATTCAGCTTCAGTCGAAGATAATGAAACTGTGTTCTGCTTCTTGCTGAACCATGACACTAGAGAGCCTCCGAGGAATTGACATTGTCCACTGGTACTCTTTCTGTCAGTTTTATATCCACCGCGATCTGAATCTGAATATGCCATTAAATATTCGTTCCCTCTTTTTGGATACCAAAGACCAAGCTCTGAAGTATCTCCTAGATATTTGAAAATTCTTTTTACTGTCTCTGCATGAGATACCTTAGGATTGGATTGATATCTTACACACATTCCTACACTGAACTGAATATCTGGCCTGCTTGCTGTGAGATAGAGGAATGAACCAATCATTCCTCTATACTTTGTGATGTTGAAGCTAGGTCCCTTTACATCAGCATCCAACAATGTTGTAGAACTCATTGGAGTATCAGCTCCGTTAGCATTATCTAATCCATATTTCTTCAACAACTCTTTCAAATACTTTGTCTGAGATATAAATATACCATTCTTCTTTTGTTTGATTTGAAGTCCAAGAAAGAAGTTCAATTCTCCCATCATAGACATTTCAAATTCTCCCTGCATAATCTTAGAAAATTCTTGACACATAGATTCGTTAGTAGCACCAAAAATAATATCATCAACATAAATTTGAACTATTAGAATATCATTTTTGTTATGTTTGATGAATAAAGTTGTATCAACTTTGCCTCTGACAAAACCTTGATCAAGAAGAAATTTGCTTAGTCTTTCATACCAAGCTCTGGGTGCTTGTTTCAAACCATATAATGCTTTCTTAAGTTTGAAGACATAATCAGGTTTTGTTTCATCTTCAAAACCAGGAGGCTGTTCTACATATACTTCCTCCATAATATATCCATTTAGAAAAGCACTTTTTACATCCATTTGGTAAAGTTTAAAACTTTTGATGCAAGCAAAGGCTAAGAGTACTCGTATTGCTTCCAATCTTGCCATTGGAGCATATGTTTCCTCATAATCAATACCTTCTTCTTGATTATAGCCTTTGGCGACTAATCTTGCTTTATTTCTCACAATGATTGCTGATTCATCCAGTTTGTTTTTGAAAACCCATTTGGTCCCTATAACCGTATGATCTTTAGGTCGAGGAACCAAATCCCAAACTTGATTGCTTTGAAATTGATTTAGTTCTTCTTGCATAGCAATCACCCAATCATTGTCAGATAAAGCTTCTTCTATATTAGAAGGCTCAATTTCAGAAATAAAAGCTGAAAATGTTACCTCATTGAGGATCTTATTTCTGGTTTTGACACCTTCATGAATATCTCCTATAACTTGATCAATTGGATGATCCTTCATATGTCTCCATGCTTTAGGTTGAGCATTATCATCGACATCTTCTAAATTTTGAAAATCATTTGTTTCAAAATCATCCTGCTTTGAAATAGATTTATTTTTCTTGATTGAATCCATTTCTTCTTCATCATTAAGTTTTGTCTGAGATTCTATTTCATCAAACACAACATGAATAGATTCTTCAATAGTACATGTTCTTTTATTGAAAACTCTATAAGCTTTACTTCTATTAGAATATCCTAGAAAAATACCTTCATCAGACTTTGAATCAAATTTACCTAAATTTTCTTTACCATTGTTGTGAATGAAGCACTTACACCCGAAGATATGAAGATGAGCAATATTTGGCTTCCTTCCTTTGTAAAGTTCATATGGTGTCTTTCCAAGAGATTTGCGAATATATGCTCTGTTTGAAATATAGCATGCAGTACTCATTGCGTCTGCCCAGAACACTTGTGACATTTCTTTTTCATTAAGTGATGCTCTTGCCATTTCTGTAAGCACTCTGTTCTTCCTTTCCACTACTCCATTTTGTTGAGGTGTTCTAGGGGCTGAGAAGTTGTGATCTATTCCTTTGTCGTTGCAGTAATCTTCAAACAATTGATTATCAAATTCTCCTCCATGATCTGTTCTAATAGAGACAATAGGAATACCTTTCTCATTTTGAACCTTTTTGGCAAACATAATAAATTCAGCAAAAGTTTCATCTTTTGAGGCAATAAATATAGTCCATGCAAATCTTGTAAAATCATCAACAATTACTAACGTATATAAGTTTCCTCCAAAACTTTTTACTCTTGCAGGTCCTACCAAATCCATATGGAGTAATTGTAAAGGTTTTGAAGTAGAAATTTCATATTTTGTTTTAAAAGAAGATTTAGTTTGTTTGCCTTTTTGACATGCTTCACAAATCATGTCGTCTTTGAATTTGAGTTTAGGAAGGCCTACAACTAAATCTTTTCTAATCAATTTGTCAAGTTGATTCATATTGACATGAGCCAAACGCTTATGCCATAACCAACTTTCCTCTGATCAACTAAGAAAACAATTTTCAGAAGAATTTGAATTTAAATCAATAGTATAACAATTACCGTCCCTTTGAGCTCGGATCTTTGCCTTGATGGTTTCTTTGTTTAGGAGTAGATCTTTCTTGCTTACTATCAAGCATTCTTTCGAGTCAAAAATCACCCAGTTATCTTTGTCAGTGCTTTGGCTTACGCTTAAGAGATTGTGGCATAATCCTTCAACATAATATACTCCGTTGATTTGTATGTCATCGGTTCTTCCCACTTCACCAATTCCAGCAATACGTCTAGATTGATTTCCTCCAAATGTCACCTTTCCTCCTTCTCTAGTTTCAAATGTGGTGAACTTATTTTTATCACCAGTCATGTGTCTCGAACATCCACTATCAATATACCATTTGTTTGCTCGAGATGCTTTGAGACATACCTAGAGTAAGATGATCAAGTTTTAGATACCCACACTTTCTTGGGTCCTTTGTGGTTAGTATTTGAAATATGTGTCCCTTTCGGAACCCATTTATACGTTCCAACAACCTGTCCCTTTTTGAAATAACATGATGAAGTATAATGTCCTTTCCTATTACAATAATTGCATGATACAAATGGATTCGATGTATGCACAGAATTTCTGAAATATTTAAGATAGTCTCTACTATTCTTCTTATTCTTATTATGCATAGCATTATATCCAATTCCAGATTTATCAAATGAAACTTTCTGAGAATTTAAAATAACTTTGAGAGTTTCACTTCCTTTAGTAAACTTTTCAACAATCTTTGTTAGATCTTCTATTTTCTTATCTTTCTCTTTACACATTTCATATGATGATATGGCATTACTTTCTAATTCTTTTACTTTCTTCTTATAACTAACCATTTCTTTAGCAACTTTGATGAACTCTGTATGCAATGCATTATATTCAGATAACAATTCATCATAAGAAGGTTCAGAGTCACTTACCTCAGAGTCTGATTCTTCTTCCTTAGCTACCAAGCATAGATTTGCTACTTCGTCGTTGTCATTTTCTTCATCTGACGAACTATCACCCCAAATAGATGATATATATGCTTTCTTTTTCTGCTTCTTTTTGTCTTTGTTTCTGAAGCATTCAGATTTGATGTGTCCTGGTTTTCCACATTCATAGCATACTATTTGTTGTTCTTTGTTTTCTTTCTTGCTTGGTCCACCTTGATAGTTCTTGAAATTCCTTTGTCCTCTTCTGTAGAATTTCTTGAACTTTCTCACGATCATTCCCATTTCATCATCACTAGGAACATCTTCATTCTCGGAAGTTTCTTCTTTTTCTTTGATAGCTTTAAGTGCAACTCCCTTTTTCTTTTTATCATCGAATTCTTCAAGTTTCCTTTTGAATCTCAACTTACCTTCATATTCAGAAAGACTTCCAAAGAGAGCAGCTACGGATCTCATAGATTCTCCTTTGGCTTCTTCAATGGCTGTCACTTTTGCTTCCCACTCTTTCGTAAGAATATTAAGAATCTTTCTTACTGGGAATTTTGATCAAACGACTTTCCAAGAGCAGATAATTGATTAACAAGATGAGTATACCTTAGTTCAAATTCTGATATACTTTCTCCAGATTTCATATGAAATATATCATATTCTGTAATTAAAGTATTGATTCTATTTTCTTTGATTCCAGATGTGCCTTCGTGAGCAATTTCAAGAGCATCCCACATATCTTTGGTAGTTGGTAGAGTACATATACGAAAATATTCTTTTTGACTAAGAGCACTCTGTATCATTAGAATAGCTTTACTATTTAATGTCACTAACCTTTTTTCATTCTCGTCAAACTCATCTGGGCTCTTTTTAACTGCTCTATCTTCAATTTTCTTCATTGGAACATAGTCACCATCTTGTATAACATTCCATAATCCGTACTCGTTGGCCAACACGAACACTCTGAATTTGGCTTTCCAGAACGAAAAATGTTCTCCAGCAAAACCAGGAGGTCTAGTGATTGAAGCTCCATCTGGAAGGATATTTTCACCCATTGTTGCCATTTGTCGGATCCTTCTCAAGCTGTTAGGCTCTTCGGAGAAGACGAGGCTCTGATACCAAATGTAAGAGGCAAGTTTCACCCAAGAGGGGGGTGAATTGGGTGATGTTATAAATTTTTCGTTCGATGTGGTGATATGAAAAATATAGTAGATAGAGTAGAGTTGAGAAGATTTGAATACAGAGAGTTATACTGGTTCGGCCTAACAACAAGGCCTACGTCCAGTCCTCAGAGATCAAGACCTACTGAGATTTCCACTATTCCTCCAAGATTCAATGGGCTCTTAGAACGCCACAAAACAACAATCGTCCTTGAACGGACTATGAGCAGAAATATTCTCTCAACAAGAAACTTCTCTCCCCCTTACAACAAGTCTTACGTGCAGAAAAACAACCTATGACTCTTCTCACTTGCTTATGTATACAAGACTTATGAGTAGCAACGTTCTCTCCTGCTTACACCACTGTAAGTCTTACGAGCAGCAACGTTCTCTTCTGCTTGTATCTTATAAGGCTTATGAGTGGAAGACACAACAAGGAATTCTCTCAACTGCTTCTCTCGTAAGGAAAAATTACCCTCTCAAGGTCCCAATACCTTGAGATCAAATAAACATAGAATTTTGAATTGTATGAAGACTCTCTTACAGAGCAAATGAATAAACACTAAAGATCAATGTGTATACAGAGGAAAATGATGAATCGCAGAAACTTGGTATAAGCTTGTGAATTCTTGTGCTACGTTGTTATTGTGATTATCCTTGAATCTCTGTATATATAGTTGCTTCAGTTTTTGCCCGTTTTGGAAATCAACATTTGAGGAGCGGGACTTTGCAACTATTGAAGGACACGCGCATGTTTGAATATTCTGAATGCGGTAGGTGCGAACGTGTCTATAATCATATTGTCTGCCGTTGTTTGACTTTCATCATGTGGTTCATTTCAAACGTTCATATTCCTGTTTCATACTTTTAAAACAATCAAAACAATGTTAAACAATGATAAAAAGTAACGATGATATGAATTAATAACAATAAACCATATTCGGAATTAACGTTGTGATACTTAGCATTTTCGGTGGTCAAACAGGGCATCACTCGAGCATGAAAGGCTCACTTCGAGTGATCTCCTTATTTTCCTTCATATGCCTCTGTTATCGGGTTGTGCTTGCATAAATATCAGAGAGACAAAATCTTCACTCGCGGGTGAAGAGGGGTCTCACTCGAGCACAAAACCTCTGCTCGAGTGATCTTGCAATTTCCACAGGGAATGTCTTCTCGGGTCATCACTCGCATACCATTTTGACAAGAGTGAGAATTTGTACTCGCAAGTGAAATGTACCCTCACTCGAGCACACATACCTCTGCTCGAGTGAGAGGCATATTCTCAAGGAATATGCTCTCAATATCATCACTCGCATCAGGATTTCAGAGGGATAGAATTTTCACTCGCGAGTGATGTGGGCCCTCACTCGAGCACAAATACTCCTGCTCGAGTGAGAAGAATATTCTCAAGAATTATACCTTTTGAACAAGCACTCGCAACAGATTTGGAGAGGGATGGAATTTTCACTCGTAAGCATTGATGTGTCACTCGAGCATATATGAGTGTGCTCGAGCACACTTGCACTTCTCTGGACTTCATGACTCTCGGCCAAGTACTCTCAGTACCTTGCTCGAGCACAGAATGCTCATGCTCGAGCATTGGTGTCTCTGCTCGAGTGAATGAAGGAAGCATGCCATTACTTGCTCTCGGCCAAACACTCGCAGACCCTCACTCGCATGAGTGCTCGAGTGAGAATGACTTCTCTGCTCGAGTGCATACCTTATGCTCGAGTGATCTAGTGAACACAAAGGGAGAATGCCTCTCGGGTACATACTTTCTGGCTTTCTCTCGCACCTGCTCGAGCACAGAGAAGATCTATGCTCGAGTGCAAAATCCTTGCTCGAGCACTCCAGTGCAATTTCACAGCAGATATCAGCAAACCATCAAATATGCATTTGGTAACTTGGAAACTTTTCTTAACCTTCTAAAAACATGTCTTGCACATAATTGACTTATTGTTATCATCAAAACTTGGGATCTAACATAGTCAAATCTGGAATTTTGCCCTAATTTGCACCAAATGTGGATTTTAGGAGTTTCATTATGATTGATGATTGGAAATGATTTAGTTTGGAGATATATGAACATTTGATGCATTTTGGATAGATAGAAATTGATTGGGTTTGAAATTGTTAAGTTTGGAGATTTTGAGAGTTTGGTGTTTAATGTCACCCACAACCAAAGCATGATAATGGAATAGGATTTTGGTGATTGTGACATTTCCATTGGATTCCTTGAGTGATTTTGTGTGGGAATAAGCTGGGTTGTTGATTTTGGATTCATTTGGATCACTTGGGAAAAGTTGGAAAATCTGTTTTGTTTAAGCTTTGTTTTTCGCTGTCATTTTGGATGAGCGTTTTGAGTGACCAAATGGTGTTGGAAAATTATGAAAATTTCCAGTCTTAAAGTTCACATCCCAAGCTTCAAAATGGACATATATTTTGTGTCATTTCGTTTATAATTCTGTGAGATATGGTTGTCCAAAGTTTTGGATTGAAACAGAACTCTGTTTTGGAGTAGTGTTTAGTTTTTGGTGATTCTGTATTTGTGTAGTGATTTCCAGTGATGGGCTATATTTTTCCTTGAAAGAGGACTCATATACCTTTCATTTGGCTTTGGAATCACCTCGTTTTGATTTTTCTAGAATTAGTTATGGTTTTTCGAAGTCAGCCCAGAGTCAGGAAATTTCTGGGCCACGGCCCAAGCCTTTCTGACCTGATTTGGGCCGTGGCCCATGAGTGATGGGCCGCATCCCAAGGCCTTATGACCATATTTGGGCCGCAGCCCAACGAATGGTGGGCCGCGGCCCACCCCTGTGTTCCAGCACTTTGTGTTTTCGAAAAGTGACCTTCAACCTTTTGTTTCCCAACCTTTTAGGGCTTTCATTAGAGACATATGTGGCCTCTTAAGAGTCCTAAATGATAACCAACTTAGTGTATTATGGGATTAAGTAATTGGAAAAGAGATTGATCAATAGTCCCTAATTTGATATAGGATTTGATATCTGTCGTCCGCGTGAGACCACGGTAACGGAGTCAGTCAGGAAAGATATAGGTAGTGACTCTTTCTTTATACCTTATGTGATACATTGTATGTGTGCTATGTCATTGTTTTGAAATGGATATTGTATGCTGCAAGTTTATGAAAATTGTGGAAGCACCACTATACCAATAGTCCCTAAGTCGCTAATAACAGTTCAGGTGAAGGTCGTATGCCTTCCCGGCAGTAAAAGGGGATGAGGTTAGGGTGTGATATATGTGTATATGTGGGCCGAAAGGCTATTTGTGAAGGCCGACAGGCCATTTGTGAAAGCCGAAAGGCTATATGTGAGCTGTGTGGCTATTTGTATGCACTGCCACGCCAATAGTCCCTGAGTCGCTAACAACGGTTCGGGTGAAGGTCGTATGCCTTCCCAGCGGTAAAAGGGGATGAGGGTGGAGTGATTTGTGTTGTTGTATGAGATGAATTGTTTACATATTATGTGATTGCATGTGGTATGAAATAGTTGTTACTACTGGGATTCTTTAGAATCTCACCCCTTTCCATATGACTAACCTTTTCAGACAGGGCGAGTGGCTCGAAAGGGAAGCGGACAACCAGGAGTAGTTAGGATTACTCTGAGATCTAAGTGGCAGTTGGTTATCATAGTTTTGGATTTGGGATTGTCAAGTGTACATTTAATGTAAATAAATATTTTGGATATGTAATCCCCATTGTTGGGAAATCTTAAACCCAAGTTATCTATGTAAGTAACCCGGGGTTTGCCGAGATTTTGGTTTCCGCACTCTGATATTTCTTATGTGATTTGATTCCTCTGGTAATTATATCCGCATGTGAATGTGAGACCAGGAATATAGAAGTTTTAAAATGATTTATTTAGATACCCCATCCTTTGGATGTGGGATTATAAATTGTTAAACCATCTTATTGGTCTCTATTTCACTTAAATTTCATAATCCGGATGTAATTACGGTGAGGGGGTTACAGACAACGTATTATCACTTATTCCAATACTCAAATGACTTTAAAATACTTAGTTTTGGTTATCATTAAAGTCCCTTAAGTAGCTATGAAAGTCTCTAATAATCACCTAAAAGGATTGGGAAGTACTAGGTTAGAAACCACTTTTTAAAATCACAAGGTGCTGAAAATAGGGGTTGGTTGAAGCCAAGAAACCTCTGGCTGTGGCCAGAAACAGCCCATAAGGTTTCTGGCTGTAGCCAAGAATTTTCTAGCTATGGCCAGAAATAGCATAGAAGGTTTTTGGCTGCAACCAATAATTTTCTGGTTGCAGCCAGGAATATTTTATTTCTTGGCTGAACTTCAAAAAAATCATAACTAATTCTAGAAAAATCAAAATGAGGTGATCCCAAAGCCTATTGAAAGCTATTTAAGTCCTCTTTACTAGAAAAATATGGAACATTCCAAAAATCACCCCACAAATACAAAATTCAAGAAATGTCCACATTGCTCCAGAATTGATCCCATATTTAACATCAAACTTTGGATAGTTATAACTCCTAGCTCACAAATCAAAATGACATAACTTATATGTCCATATTGAAACTTGGCATGTGAAATTTAAGACCAGAATTTTTCAACACCATTTGCTATTTTAAAACATCCATGCAAAACCACTTGTCAAACTCCCATTGGCTCTCCTAAAGTAAGTAACTACTTAGTTACTCTAACCACTCCATTAACCATTTAGTTACACTTCTCATTTCTTTTCTTAGTTAGTAGTCAGTTTCTCTATTAATCACTAACTAATCAACCAATAATTTCCATTCTTTCCATTTTTCCACTAATCATGGCATATTAACTTAAATTGCCATATAACACATAACCAAATTATTTTCCTTCTTCCATGTGCCATTTACCCCTATATTTAGCCCAAATAATTACTTTGTCACATAATTATGCTAAAATACAGGGTGTTGGGCATTTCCAATAATAATTCGGATCTCAAATCCATTTTAATTTACAAAATCATTCATAATAATTACCATTAGCCCTTAATCAAAATTTGGGGTGTTACATTGTCAATTGATATGCATGGTTACCATCCCAAGAAATGTTCACATTAAATCACAACCGATAAAATCTGCAAATAAATTGTATATCAGTCAATAACCTGAGGGAAAGCACGTTGTACTCAAGACAACAGTATACAATTACCCACTAGACATAAAGCACGAACATAAAACCAATTAATCTATATTTCAACATACATTATATAACATCAAAAACACTAGGTAAAAGAGAATCACTTGGGAGCTTACATATTATGTGACCTCTAATGTCTTTCTTGACTGGGTTTGTTGAGTACTCAAAAAGCGAATTAGACCGGATGGTTCGTCGCTAAAGGGAACATCAAGTAATATGGCTTCGTATATATTGTGGTGCCCTGCGAGTAATTGAAGAGTTAAACACAGATGACGGAAAAGTCAACATAACAATATTTGAAAGGTCACAGGTGATGCTGGGAACTTATCACTTCTATGCTTCAAAGTAAACACTTTTCCGTTGCTTGTACGGAATTATCAGGGATCATGGCATGGCAAATGCCTTGTAAGAGTTAGCGGATGACCATGACTACTGTTATAGATATGAATATGGAAGGATAATACAATCATACTTTCCTTGTATGAGTGTGCAGTGGCCGCATGGTGATAATGAACAAATGACTTTCCTGAACTTAGGGAGCCATGCTTACATGAGGATTTCACCAATCAGACCTCGTATTCACAGGTAGAACTTAAGCAAGGCATATCGCCAATGAGAAGCTATTCAAGGTGAAATACATTGCACGAAAGTCAACTTACTGGAGAGTAAGGGAGCAAGGGTATGAACTGGGGTTTGTTAACTTTGGCAACGAAGGGATCGATTAAGACTGGTAATTTGTTTAACAATGAAGTTGTTAAGTTAAATTTCAATTTCCAGTAACGAATCTAGAAATATAGCGTGGTGTCCAGTGCTTTATGTAAGTCTATTAAGTTATTTCTTACGTTATCCAACAAAGTTTATGAAAACGTGAGGTTGAAGTAAAAAAGGCACATGTTATAGAAGCCCATTGTAATGCCCCAAATTTTGATTAAGGGCCAATGATAATTATTGTGGATAATTTGTGAAGTTAAATCTGAATTATTATGTGTTTTGTGGCAATTTTAATTAATGTGCCAAATCAAGAAATTTTTAGGTAATTATTCAGTGATTAATGAGAAAATTAATTACTAACTAATAAGAAATGAGATGTGTAACTAAATGGCTAATAGAGTGGTTAGAGTAACTAATTAGTTACTTATTTGAGCAGAGCTAATACAATGTGGACAGTGTCAAGAGGAGAAAAAGAAAGAGTGTGTGTGTGCAAGTCAAATGGTTTATTTTAATATTTTCTCTCTCCTCTCTTCCCTCCTTTTAGGCTGATGCATAAGCATAGGGGGATGAAGATCTCTTCTTCCTCTCACACTCTCATCTCTCTTGCTCTCTCTCTCTTACGCCATTGTTGAAGGAGAAAGGAAGAAGGAAAGCTTGCATTTAAGGTAAGAAAATGACCTCTAATGCAAAACTCATTTCATTAAAGTTGTTCCTTGTGTTAAGAGCTCCATTTTGGTGGTTATAGATCTTCCATTGGGTGTTGTTTGAGCTCTCAAGGGATTTTGCAGATTTGAGAATCAAGAAATCTCTTTGGAAAGGTTGAAGAGGTAAGTGAGGCCAACCTTTCTATCTATATTTTGTGCCAAATGAATAAGTTTGTAATTTCTAAAATTTTTGCCCTATTTTCGAAAATATGGGTCTTTGGGTGCTTTAGCATGATATGGTTGTAGAAATGGTGTTTTTGTAGGAGTTTTGGATAGATAGATTGATTTGAGAATGAAATGGTATGTTTGGAGAATTTGGAATTTTGGTGTTGATTGCAACCTATGACCAAAGCATGATAATGGAATAGGAATTTGGTGATTTTGATGTTTCCATTGAGTTCCTTGGGTGATTTTATATGGGGATAGCTTTAGTTGAGAGTTTGGGACCCTTGGAAACATTTGGGTACAAATCTGGAAGTGTTGTCAGTTTTTCTGCGTTTTTTGGTCTCTAATAAGCATCACTTGAGTGATCTGGAGTCCACTCGAGTGCGGGATGAATATCACTCGAGTGGTGATGGGTTCCACTCGAGTGCGGTAGTGTACTTTCCCTTTCTACTACTAGTTTCATATTACACTTCCGTGTGTAAAGGTAAGAGTGTGACCTCACTTGCGGGTGTTGAGAGTTCCCACTTGAGTGAGCCTCGTCCTGTAACGCCCCAAATTTTTTCTTAAGGGCTAATAACAATTATTAAGGATAATTATTGAATTAAATTTGGAATTTATTTTGCATTATGTGGCAATTAAAGTTAATATGCCAAAATCAGAAATAAATTGAAGGAAAGGGAACCATTGGATAATTAGTTAGTGATTAGTGGAGAAATTAATTACTAACTAAGGAAGGAAATGAGAAATGTAATTAAATGGCTAATGGAGTGGTTAGAGTAACTAAGTAGTTACTTACTTTGGAAGAGCCAATAAGAATGGGACAAGTGGTAAGATGAGAGGGTAAGGGAGTAGCTTGAAAAGTCAAATGTGCCATTATTATATCATTTTCCCTCTCTCTTCCTCCTACTTTTCGGCTGACCAAGGGATGGGGGCTTGAATAACACTCATTTCATCTTCCTCAAACACTCATCTCTCTCTTTCTCTCTTCCATTTTCGGTGGTCTTTCTGCAGAAAAAAAAAATAGGAAGTGCCAAGGTAAGTTATTGCCATTTTGACCCTTTTAATGACCTCTAATGGAAAAACTTCCTTCTTCAATCTTGTTCCTTTCATTGAGAGCTTCGATTATATGGTTGTAGATTTACCATTGGTGGTGATTTGAACTCTCAAGGAGATATAGGGTTTGGAGAATCAAAGAACTCATTTGGAGAAAGTTGAAGAGATGAGTGAGTTGAGCATTTTGATATAAGTTTTGTGGTCATTTGGTTAAGTTGGAATTTCTGGGAATTTAGCCCTATTTTTGAAAATTAGGGTCTTGTGGTGTTTGAGTTGTTGTTGTCATGGATATGATGCTTTGAGATGTATCTTGGATAGATAGAATTTGATTGAAGCTGAAATGCCAAGTTTGACAATTTTAGGATTTTTGTTGAACATAGGCCAAAAACAGAAGATATAGATGGAATGAGAATTTGGTTATTTTGATGTTTCCATTGTGTTCCTTGTGGAAAATTGTGTGGGAGTAGTGTTGAATATGAATTTTGAACCATTGGGAACTTAGTTTTAAAAGTGGCAAGTCTTGGTTAGTGAAAAACTCTGTTCTAACAGTGGATTTTCATGGACGTTTTAAAATAGCAAATGATCTTGAAAAATTCTGAAATTTTCTAGTCTTAAATTTTACTTGTCAAGCTTCAAAATGGACATATATTTCATGTCATTTCGATTTTTGGGCTAGGAGTTATGACTGTCCAAAGTTTGATGTTAAATCTGGGAACAATTCTGGAGCAGTGTGGACATTTCTTAAATTCTGTATTTGTGGGGTGATTTCTGGTAATGGTTCATATTTTTCTAGTAAATAGAACTTAAATATATTTCAATGGGCTTTGGGATCACCTCATTTCAATTTTTTTAGAATTAGTTATGATTTTTTGAAGTTCAGCCAAGAAACAGAATTTTTCTGGCCGCAGCCAGAAACTTTCTGTGCTGTTTCAGGCCACAGCCAGAGGTTTCTTGGCTGCAGCCAACCCCTGTTTTCAGCACCTTGTAATTTTGAAAAGTGATTTCCAACGTAGTACTTCCCAATCCTTTTAGGCGATTGTTAGAGACTTTCATAGCTACTTAAGGGACTTTAGTGATAACCAAAACTAAGTGTTTTGAAGTCATTTGAGTATTGGAATAAGTGATAACCTATCGTCCTTAATGAATATAGGATTTGATATTTGCCCAGAACATAAAAGGAATACACCTGAACAAGAACGGAAAGAACAAGGTAGTAACATTTTATCCTATATCATGTTTAATGCATTGCTCGTACGTATTTATCATTGAATGATGCTGATTGGGTCCGTGGCACATAGCCTGGCCTTGAATGTTGTTGATTAGGTTTGTGGCTATTAGCCCAACCTTGAATATTGCCGATTGGGTTTGTGGCAGGTAGCCCGATCTTGAATGAATGATTGAGTCGCGGCAAGTAGCCTAGCTTTGAATGTTATGTAGCTGAATTGTGATATATACTTACATGCTTTGTTTAATTATACATCATATACGTAAATTGTTGCTACTAGGATTCTCTAGAATCTCATTCTTTCCAAATAACATTTTTAGACAGGGCAAGTGGATCGAAGAACAAGCAAGTGAGCAAGGATGATTAGGACTGCCGGCGATAGTCTTAGATATTTTGGTTTATACTGAATTGGTTATCATTTTGGGATAAATGTACCTATTGAATATATCATAGCATGATAGTTTTGTGTAATCCCGGTATGGATACTGTGATAGGCAATGATGCCTTGTATAAACCTTTGGATTAATGTTACTATCCCGGGTGTATGTCGGGAATTGTGTTGATACTATGATATTGTATATGTGACTGACCGCACAGGCCTATTACTTTTACTTTGAAATGAATGGAGTTCTATTTGTACAAGTGTTGAAAAAAATTTTTAATTACCCCGGATTTCTTATTCAATTATGAAACGTATTTAAACACTTAATCTCAGCCTTAATTGTGATGGGGGTTACACGTCCTACTCGAGTGAGGGTGTATGAGACATGGTGAACTCGCTTCTCGGGTTGTCACTCGTGGCCTTTTTTCAAGAGTGTGCCTTAGCACTTGCAAGTGCTAAGCCATCACTCAAGTGCTTCTATTCCTGCTCGAGTGATGTCCTTCTCTGAAAGTTTCTTGTGCTCTCGGGTGAGCACTTCCTGAACCTCACTTTGGGGTACTCGGGTGAGAATTAAGCTTCCACTTGAGTGATAGAGGTCATGCTCGAGTGCAACGAGCAATTCTGGTTGCTGTCATTCCTTTCTACTCTCGAGTGAGCACTTTCTGCACCGCACTTCCTAGGACTCGAGTGAGCGTAAGGTTAACACTTGAGTGTTGCTTCCATGACTTGAGTATCCGTACATTATTACTCGAGTGAGTTCATCTTCACTCGAGTGTCTCAGTAAAAGATACTAGTACTTGTACTTCCAAAATAGGATCTTTGGGATAGTTCTTCCAACCCTTTAAGGCTTTGGTTAGAGTCATGTGTAGCTTCCTAAAGAGCATAAATGATAACCAATTTAAGTGATATCTAGTTATTTGAGTATTGGTACAAAGAATAACACTTCGTCCCTAATTATGAATATAGGATTTGACATTTGCCCTACTCAGGAGAAACCGGCGCCAGAGCACGCCCTGGAAGGATCAAGGTAGTGACTTTTCTCTCATATTGTATATAATGCTTGGTGTGCATGACTTATCATTGTTTGTTGTATCTTTGGCATAAGGCCATTGTGTTATCTCCCGTAGTACATTACAGCGTGAGCAGTCGTAGGAGGTGATGTTATCACACCCACCCCTACCGTTGTTTCTGCCGTTGTAATTGCCAGGGGTGCGTTGTGGAATCATGGATTCCTGTTTGAGTATCCGGCCAATGGGGCTGTGTGTGTATGTGAAATATTTTATATAGATCCCAGCTGTGGTGATATATGTGATATGATCATGTGATTGTGCAATACAACGTGAGCACTTCAGTGGGAGCAAACGTAAGGGTGACATGAGTCATACCTGCCCTTACTGCTGTAACTGTCATTTTAGTTGCTATGTGTTATGTGATGATTTGCTTTCATGCTTTGTTGTTGTGCATATTATGAGTGATTTGACACTACGGGGATTCCTTAAAATCTCACTCTTCCAAAAAAATGTTTAGACAGAGCTGAAGGATCTAAAGGGAAGCGGGCGATGAAGAGTAGATAGAGCTCCAGGCTAGGAGTTCCTTTTTGGTTATTGGTTATCATACTTGTAATTTTTGGATATATTCTTGGGAATTAATTGTATATATTTGTGGTATGGCATGGTTTTGTGTAATCCCTAAGTAAAAGGGAAAGAGATTATGGGCATTATGCCTTGTATAAACCCTTTATTAATCAATAGAACCTGAGTATGTCGGGAATTTATGTTGTACTCTGATATGTATGAATGAAATCAACCTGTACAAGCCATTTATGTTTGAAATATATGAGTATGAGACCATTGTGAAACAAGTGTTGTAAAAGGTTTTGAAAACCCTGATTTTTGGGAAATTTTATTTTGTCTACAACCCAAATCATACATGGTCTCTAATTCAAACTTAATTATGTTTTTATAAACTTAATCTCAGCCTTACATGAGTAGGGGTTACACCCATTTTTATCCGTTTTTTATCATTATAAAGGTTCAAGACCCAACACACATTTACTTTTCTTGAAGCCTAAACAATTTATTCCTTACTTGTACTCATGGGTTGGGTTGTTAATGCGATTGAAATTAGATAACACAAAACCTACACTAACATTCATTATACTAATGAGAAGGGTAACAGAAAGCAACATCACGAAGGAGTTGACAATAAAAAGCATAAACATTGCATGGATTTGACATAAGGGCATAGCATAATGGAAAGGCCACAACTGGAGTCATCAAAAGGAAACAAATCCGAACATTAAGTTGATGATAACAAATGGCAGACAACACATGAACAACCATGTGTAGATAATGACAAGGAAGAGGAATTAGGATCCGGCAGGATGCGATGCAGCATGTTAATCCTCTGCTAATGCACCTCTGGGTAGGTAGGGATATAGTAGGCCTGCACAGTTGCATCTGCACAATGACCATGGTGGTTTTACTTTTCTCGTGTATTTTGGGTTTGTTCTTAATCGTTTGAAGCCTTTCCATTTATTATGTAACTATTAAGATCCTCATGTTGCATTACCATATTATATGTGTTATTTTGGTAGGGATGACAGGTTTCTTTGTCGAGTAAGTGGTTGTTCAGCTGGTCCTCTTTAACCATAGGGTATGTTTATTTCATAACTTTAGTTTATGTATATTATTTCCTTTCACGTTACACATTATGGTTATAAACTAAATGCCTTTCAACATTTCGTGCCAATGAGGTTAAACCACTGCTTTGTCTTTAGTGCGCCTGCCAACGCTTTAGGCTTACTCAGTATGACAAATGGAAAAAATAGAGGAACAAAGATTATTTATATGAAAAACATATATGACAACAACTAAAAGATAAATGTGGAACCCCGCATTACCATGGAGTTAATATGAATTGTGCTTTCATTCAAATCTAGGTGATCTGCAAATGACAATATCTTACAAATAGCATTCATGTATGTGTATTAAGTAACTCACAAATGTTACAACCGTGAGGGGTTTTGCACAGTTTATAAGATGCCATTTTGTCAAGCAACATGAGATCTACGTACTGCTATAGATGAATCCACAGGCCTGCTACGATTTTGGATAATTATTAAAAAATTATTAATAATTTTTTAATAATTATTAAAAACCTGTGAGTGTTTGATGATTTATAGTCTGAAGGACATCAGGTGTAGCCGGAATAGTGATCACAACTGGTCTGATGTGCATCACCAGGATGCTAGAAAAGAAGGTACTTAGAGAGGATGCAAAAGAGGGATGTGAGAGGTAAAGTTTGGATTTTTAACAGAACAGGGTAAATGGGAGAAGTGGGACTTTTTGAAATTCGAATATGGATTTTGAAACATATGCTAAGAGGTTTGGACATCGCACCATGAGAGTTGAGAGATACATGGGACCCACATGACTTAAGCTGAACGAAGGAGGAATAAAAAATTGTCACTTTAATCAGGAGCCCTTGATTCAATGTGCACTTTATGGTGTGTGTGAGGAGCCGATAGCTAAGCCAAAAGCTGAAATGAGATAGGGGAAATCCAACCGTTGGTTCCTTAGGAATAGTAAGTTGGTGAAAGAGTATTTGTATTTATATTAATGAGAGTTACAAGTACCGCAAAAGAAGAGACATATAAAGGTTAGTACCCCTGTGAAGGATAGAAGGCTCCTAATCTAATTGAAACATTAAAAAAAGAAGTTAGCATGAAGAAAATGTCTTGCCTTTGCTTTAACTTTTTAAAAATACTTTTACGATTTACAAGATAAGAATGCGAGAAGGGTTTTATCTCGACTTACGGAAAAATGCTTAAAAATGCACTTTTGAGACATACCCAAATGAGCACTTGGTATGATTGAGTAGGATGAGTTCTGATTCTATGCAAATCACTTCCAGTTTTGGACTCATTGTAGAAGATAAGTTCCTGTTAGCAAGCACTAAGCAGAAACACAGGAAATGTTTTTTTTTTTGTCAGAAGAGGCATAAAATGATTTCCTTTCCAAAATACACTGAGTATTGCAAAAAGATTTGTGTCTCCTTTTAACTTTGGCCATGATAATATTCCATCCTTCTACTACCAAAAAATTTATTGGAAGATTGAGTGCGATAAACATTGATTCCTTATTTTCATGTTTAGAGTGGAGAAGCCTAATTTGATGTAGCTCAAGGATGAGAGACATTTCCTCGATGAAACGCTATGTTTGGTTTATGCCAGATAGTATTAATCTGTATGATGAGCAACTCATTTCCATCCTGGTGTAGTAGATAAAGTGAGCTTCGTAATCATTCTCCAAAAGCTTGGGAGACACCATCAGATATTTTGATTGAGAAGCAACCAAAACCAATCTAGATAGCCCTAACATAAGGACATGAAAGAAAAAGATGATCCAGAATTCATCCACACAGTAGTCTAAATGATGTTTCTTTAGAATATCATATACTATAATTTCCATCCAAGCAAGAGTTGCTTGTCAGGTGGTGGAATTGACCATAAAAATTTCCAAACAGGTTAGAAATAGCCGAGTTTGAGAGAAACTACTGCAAACATATATTAAAGGGGTTAAGACGTAAAAATACACATGAGTTTTTTTCTCGTAGTGCACCCAACACTAAGTATTTTTTTAAGAGCAAAAGTAATGGTAAACTTTAAAACTTAGAACAAAAATAACCATGATTGTTAAATCTAACCTAATGGTGTTATTTTTTATGATGGGACCCACATTGTTGTTATGAAAATACCAAAATGCCCCAACTAAAAAAAAAGAAAAAAACACCCCTTCACCCTCAACCTTTGATTCGACATCTAAGAAGGACCAAGGCATAGCGACGCCGTCATCCTCCACCAACGACGGTAGTGGAATCCTCCACTAATGACAATTGTGAAGATTCAAAGGTGAAGGTTGAGAGCTGTAACTAGTATTCAAAGTCAATAGTGAGGGCTCAACACGTGCAAAAGAAGCTCTTTCCTGTGATTTCCACTAATGTCGACGCATTCAAAGACCACCCACTCAATGAGATCTAGGACAGTCTAGGCTACCTCTTTCTCCTTAAACTATAGCAAAGAGAAAAGGAAACCTTCATGTATAGAATCGCTAAAGAACTCCAAATAGACTCTGTCAGGGGAAATCTCTTTTCCAACTCTCCTCCTCCTTCATTTTTTCTTTACAAATGGGCCTTTTGTTTTTTGTAGCTATGAAACTCCAAAATATTGCTTGACGTTTTGTGGCTATGAAACTCCAAAATATTGCTTGATATATGGTTTTATAGGATATTTATTTTAGGGTAAAGGTGTAAAAATACACATAAGCTTTTACCCAAAATGCACCCAACACTGAATGCTTTTTGGAGAAGCAAAAGTATTCATAAACTTGTAAAATTGGAGTAAAAATCACAGTACTGTTAAAGGAGGGTAACATCCATTTATTACAATTTGAAAGGATCAAAATGCCGCTAACCCCAACCCCTTCCTCCCAACCTCTCTCGTAAGTCAGAACCTCTTTTTCATCCTCTTCACTCTCAAAAATTCACCATCAACAATCATCAATCAGAAAATGAACAAAGTATAAACAACAATCAAGTTTGCAAAAAAAAAACAACCAGATTGAGATCAAGTTAGCATGACTTCCAGGATACCACAAGCACACCTGAGACCGCTAAGCTTCAATTCCATCTTCATTGAGGGAAGATTGTGCTTCAACGTTCCTCACTGTCGTTCTACTATGCTTTCACCAAAATATTAAAGGTCACAGTCCTGATGTCATCTTCTTTGTTTGCTTCTTTTAGGGCTTGTTTGGTATGAGGGAAGGGGAGGGAAAGTGGGCGGAAGGAAAAAAATTTTGAGATGAATTTAAAAAAATGAAAGAAGTGGAGTATAACGTTTTTAATTAAGTTTTCTTACTCTTTAATCTTACATATTATCTATGTTAAAATTTTGTAACCTCAATTCTTCAATTTTCTTAAATCCAACTCATAAAAATTTTCCCTCCCCTCCAAATCCCTCATACCTTAGGGTTATCATGGGTTGCAAGGCCCTCCTCTATCTACTCAAATTATCATCCTCTACCTTTAATACTAAGATCATTGCATCTTCCTCTAAATCAAAACAGAAGGGGGGAAATGCTTCTCAAAAGAAGTGCCTTTGGGTTTCTCAATCCTCTTCCCCGTCCAATTCTTCTCCACCATTGTTTAAGCCTCACTATGAACTAACTCAACCCAAGGAAAGAGTGAAATTCCAGATCTAACACCACCGCTAAAAATAAGTGGGTGGTAAAGCTGTTCCCAAATAGATCTGGTAAAAACATGGAACAAATGGAGGAAACAATCAAAGAAGAACCTAGGATTAACATATGTAATAGTCATCACCATAGTTGGAGACTGAAGTAGGGGTGTTGGTTTCGCTGTAACCGCAAAGATTAGGACTAAAACATGGCCATCGTTAGGGGAGCACGCCGTCTAGGGCATCTAAGAAGGAAACAAGGAGATGAAAAGAGGAAGGGAGGGAGTCACTATCACATCGCCGACATTTGAGAAGGGAACATGGAGATGAAAAGATGAAGGGAGGGAGTTGATCCATCAGGAGGGCAACTAAGGAAATTAGAAAATTTAGACATTTTTATTTTTTAAATAACACGAGTCCCACAAACAGAGTTAGTCTCTTTTAACGGTCCTGTGAATTTTGCTCCAATTTTGCTAGTTCATAGGTAATTTTGCACCTCCAAAAAACATTTGGCATTGAGTGTACTTTGGATAAAAGCTTATATGTATTTTTACATCTTTACCCTTTATTTTATTTGAAAGATGAAAAGAATGTTGAACTTTTGTTTGATTTGATTTATTTTTCATCTTGAATCCATATTTAAGTCTTATTTTCATGTTTCTGTGTGATTTTAGTCTTGGTTGGATTTATATCATCTTCTTCATCATTTGTTTGCTGAAGAATCAAAGGTTTGGGAGTTTTTTTTTTTTTTGAGTTGATGAGGGCATTTTGGCATTTTCATAACAATAATGTGGGTCCCACTACAAAAATTAACGTTGTTAGATTGGATTTAAAGGTCATGATTACTTTTGTCCCTAAAAAAAGTATTTAATGTTAAGTGCACTTTAGAAAAAAATTTATATATGTTTTTGCACCTTAACCCCATATTAAACCTCACTTCAACAGAGCCGATCACCTATTCCGGATAAGGATATGGGAATTCTAGAAATGAAGCTGGCAATATGAGAGGGATAAACAGAATATAGCAAAGGCAAATTCCTCTTCTTTATTTGGTTTTATGTACAAGAGATTTGTGCAAGAGTTGCAGTAAATTGAGGTGTCAGTCCAAGCTCTAGTTATTTCATGTGGGCAGGGCGAAAGCGAGTATTTTGAAGGAATAATTACACAAAGGGATTAAATTTTTAAATTAATTATTAATGAGTCCTCCAATTTACTACTTTCTTTACATAAATTTATCAATCCAACTACAAGCATTTATTGTTCACATAAAGTAAATTTACCACTAAAAAGATGCATGACATTATTTATCGCTCAAATAAATCAAATTTACAAGTGACCAAATAATGTATATTTACCATCAGTAATGTTTAAGAATAAAATAGATTGTGAAGTTCGTCCTTAGACATAATTATCCCTATTTTCAAACCCAAAGCCTATCCTCTTTTTCAAAATTATCATTTTATACCAAAATACATACATACAGTTGGAGGGAAAAACAACTAACTACTAAGCCATGCACCTTGCGGTAAGAAGGGTTTCTGATTATCGATTTCAAAACTTTCATCAGAACAAAAATATATACAATAATAACAAAGCAAGGTTAGAAGATACGAAACAAAATTGTGCAATTTAAGAAAATCTATTTCAATGGGCCTTGATTCTTTAGGAACACAAAATTGTATTTTCACTTTCATTTCGGCTTTTATTTTTATCAGAATCTGCAGACAAGGGGATTGGATATTTCAATTATAGTAAACAATTGCAGTAACAACAGCAAATAATATATTTCCCATCACCTTGTTATGCTTATAAGATTGAAATAGCATGTATTCATAATTTGTATGCCTTCTATTCACAAAATTAGAGTCTGTGGGTGTTCAATCAAATTATCTCATTTTAAGTGATTTTGTGCTATGTAAGATAAGTATATCTGTATATGAAGAGTGTTTTCTTGCAAAGCGTAAAAGAGTTTTTTATTATAAGCCATTGTGTCCAACAGTCAAACAGACGTGGATCCATTATATGGCAATTCATATTCAGCACAATTTAAGATACAAATAGGAGAATTAACTTGACAATTGAAGGATATCAATGTGTGGGAGGAACCAGCTTTTAGAAGTTATCAACTAAAAAGGGGCGAGTGAAGAAACCAGCTTTTGTTTGGATTTTCACGTACAGGCAAAAAAGGAGGAACCAAAAAGAGAAACAAAATCAAAAAGTCTTTGATATCAAGTGCTAGTAGATGATGCATGTAGCATGCATGCATATATGGTGTTTCAATAATTCAAATGAATTAAACATGCATATATAGAATTAATGGAGTCGAAATGCATATAAAGGAGTTATTGGTAATTAAATCAGAGAATTCAGGGAGCAGAAGTGGTGCGTTGAATGATGGATGGGGGATGTGGGCAAGCGAAGCAAGTATGCAGGCATATATATCTCCAATCAGCTTGTTGCCTGATCTGCAAAGTAAAGTAATATAAAAAAAATGAAGGGAAGTGAGATGAATGATATACTAGTATATAGGTAAACGAAGGAATAAAAAGAAAAGAAGGGTAGGAGGGTAGGTACGTGATTAAAGGGGGTGAGAAGAAGGAGGGTGAATGTGGGGTTGGGCAAGCTGGAGATAGGGATGAAGGTGGAGAGGAGCAAGTTGAAGACAAGTTTGGCCTTCCTCATACAACGCCAGCTGCTCCACCATCTGGTTCTCCACCACCACTCCTCGCTCCTGCTCCTCAATCTTCATTCATTATCATCCATATCATTCAACGTACAAATTCATAAGTCATTAATTAATTCTACTTCAACGTCGTACGTACCAAATGCGACAGATAGCTGTTCTCTTCTTCCATCATTCGTTCCTTTCTTCGCAGATTATCCAGCTGCTGTTGCAACAGATCATTCTGCATATATATACATATATACATATGCATGCCAGTTCAGGCAATCTTGTTCTTAATTACACGATAATATGATCGACTTCACTTTTTCTTACGAACGTACCTTGCGATTTCGGACCTTGGCGACAGATATCTCAAGGTCTTGTTCAAGTTTACTCAGCTCCTCATACTGTAAACCGCCCATTCTCTCTCCTTTATACCTTTCAATTCCCATTTCAAGCCGCAGACTCTCCTGCCTCAGCATTGCCATTTCACTCAATATATCTTCCTACATGAATCATACATTCATTCATTCCAAGACTAATTAATATGCTGCTGCTTAGTTAATTCAAATCATGAATACAATATTAAGATCCTTTCCAGACACGTCCGTACGCACCCCACTATCATGTTCAGGTATGCGTACTCCTGTAGCTTTCTGGTATCTTTCAATGATCTGCTCCATCCTGACAAATTAAGTTTCAAGTTAATTATTTCTCACCATGCCAAAAACAAAATTAATACATACATACACACATACATCGTTTATTTCTATAATTAATATTCAATTAATTACAGTGGTATTAATTCTATAGATAGAGTTTAATTTATATGTAGTTAAATTAATGCTATATATATATAAACATTGAGTATGCCTTTAAATAAATTATTTGTCATAGAAAATGACCGCTCTTTCATACAAGTTTAGTTAAAATGTGATTGATGTTCAGACAATGAGGGGGGGTATAGGCTCGCATTTCATGTATATCAAGCTTTATATCTGACTGTATTTAACTCTGCACAACAATTAAAAAAGAATTACATCCAATTAAATGAAACTCTAGAGGATATGCTCTATGATTAAAGTATTAGTGATTTAGTTTAAAGGAAATGCAATCGATCTGTCCATTTATATATCCTTAAATATGCGAACTTGGATTTTGTCCCAAAAAGAAAATCTGTTTCTGAATACAAAGAACGATGAAATTAGAGAGGAGATATATTGATTTTGATATATATAGCCAAAGGAAAAAATAAAGTGATTTGAGGGGATGGATCGGGAAGAAATTAAACACCCGAGCCATCAATCACGGATATAGGAAACGGCCTAGGTTCCTCATCTATGTGTACGTTAGGCATTCATTTTATTAGAGTGCGATCAAATGATAGAAAGTGAAAGATATCGACCATTTATATGTTTCCTGCAGAAAGAAATAAACAAGAAGAGATAGTGATGAGATCAACTCGATCATGCGATGCATATTATAATCTCTCTGTCAGAACCACAAACTGAAAGTCCAAGCTAGTAGCTTGGTCAACCTTGCGTTTCAGAATATGGCAGCCATAGCCCTAAAAACTCATGAATGAATATCACCTCCCTCTCTCTCTCTCTCCCCCCCTAGTTACAAATAAACAAATATCTCAAATAAAGAAAGCCACAAATAATATATTTTGATATATCTCTTTGAATTTCGAAATAAACAACGTACTTTTTGCCCCACACACACAAACCCTAGCTAGTAATTTAGTTGTTTTAATTTGGAAAGAAAAATTAAATCTCCCTATAACAACAAGGAATGATACTATTTATTTCTACTGGATCACACATACAGATCAATTTGAAAAAAGAAAACTAGAAGTTACATATATAGTAAAATGTAAGAGAAATGGATGATAGAGAGCTGGAGGTAGCTAGCTCTCCATCACCGCCAGATCTGTGATCTGTAATAGTAATAGATCAGCGAGATATAAAGTGAATGAAGAGACCTGAAAGGTTCGGTGCAGTACTGAAACATCTTGCCGGTGCTGGAAAAGATGATGAGGCCAATTTGGGCATCACAGAGCACAGAAAGCTCATGAGTCTTCTTCACAAGTCCAGCTCTGCGCTTTGAGAACGTCACCTGTCTGGTGGTCGTGTTCTCAATCCTCTTTATTTCTATCTTCCCTCGACCCATCTCGATCAGACCACTTCAATTCCTCCACCATTATTTATTATATATTATATTGTTACCATTTCAAGAAATCAAAATCCAAAACCGCATACAGCCAGCAAAACTAATCATACCTTTTTCTTCTGGCCTTTTGAGTTTCGTATACTCAGCAAATGGGGATGCACGCTGCAATATATTAATAACTGGTAATTTAGTGTAAGCAATTATATACTCTGGCTCAGATTAGGTTCAGAATAAAGTAATTTTGGCGTGATAAAAAGCACACAAGTTTTCTCAAAATAAGGGAAGAAAAGAGACATCGGCCATTAAAGATGTGTGGAAGCTTGCGTACGTGCTGGCATTTTAGGAGAGTGAATGAATGTTCATAAGAAGGAGGAGAAGAAGGTGGAGGGAGGGGGGGGGAGAGGAACAAGGCGTGAGTTCAAACCTCAACTTGTCTTCTTTTTCCTTTCCTTTGTCGCAATGACTTGAAAGTTGAAACTCCGCCTATTTAAAACCTACACAAGATTATTTCTGCACCGCGCGTGAAATTTCAAAACTACCCCAAACAAACACAGTTGTGTTTTTGACAATGACATGGCCTCAATTCCTTGAAGCAAAACAATCGTGTCGATTTGAAATTGAGGACTAGAAACTCGCATGTTGTAAGTAGAGATTAATATATGTACTCCTATCCCTGGTATAAAAGTTAGATTAGAGAGTTATTTTGGCCTTAAATTTAAAACTTTAATCTATTTTGTCTTCTTCCAAATTCATAATTTTTCTTCTATAATTGTTTTAATTGATGCACATATTAAAAAAATTTTGATTAAAAAATGGTTCCAACAAGTGTGGGAAACCAACACATACTCATTAATTACAAACAATTAACACAATTAATTTTTTCATATTTGTAAATCAGTTATATAACTCTTATATTAAAGGTTAGGATGATATTAAATAAGTGTTCATTACTCAGGTAAGTATTTTAAATAAAAAATATAAAAAAATTGATGAAAGGCTATCCGGAAATGCATAGGCAAATTTTAACATTTTGAGTTATATTTATTTTATATAAGAATTTGTTTCTTTATCATACAATGCTCTATGCATTTTGCGCAAAACCTTCGTGCTGAACCTCCGTATATCAGAAAATGAAAGATAATTTAGACTTAAACATAGCTTTTTTTTCACGTGAACTTAACGTAGCTATTTGATGCTTAAAAGGAGTGGGATTTTTTTGGATGATAGTTTTAATTTTAAATGGTCAAAAGTTAATGAGGGGTGTGAATGTCATTTCGTTTCTGATGTGGTTAGTGGTTTCTATCTCACATCCTGCAGAACACAGGTCCGAGGAAAGCGTCTTGGGCATGAATCTGACAGCGTGGGCCCCGTTTCATCAACAGGGGTCGATGAATTTTGCCATTTTTGGTAATGACATAGTGACAGTCATAAGAAAAAAAATATAGAAATAAAGGAGAGAAAATTATACTTTTAGCCTTTAGTTTCTTATTATTTAACTCAATTCTTAATTTTTAATTTAACTTCATAATTTAAAATTTTGTTACTTTGTCCCTAGAATTTAATTATTTTTTTCTGAGTGCCCAATCTTGTATTTGTAATTTATATATATGGACAAGGAGTATAAACCATAGAGAGAAGAAAATAATTTTTCTAATGATAAAAATAGCAAAATATAGAGGTTTTCCGATCAAATTTGCTCCATATATAAAGATGAAAAATCAAATTTATTTTTTTATGACAAAAAATCAAATTTCTAATATCACTGACACCAACATATATAAATTGATCAAGTTTATCATTACCAATTAATTAAGAAAATTATCACTGACACCAACATATATGATCAAGTGTATACGTACATGTGCGTGTATGAGTTACTCCCCTTTGATATATGTACACATTTTAAAGAAGCGGTTACAGAATTTTAGCAATAGAGGCTACATAGGAAAAAATTGAGATTGTAAGGATTCAATTAGAAATGTTTAAAATCATAAGGAACAAATAAAAAGTTGAATGGAAAATTTAATAGGCACGAAAGGTTTAATATAATTTTCTTCTAAACTAAAATGTACAATTATGTTATGAATTATTGGTGGCATTCCGTGTCATAAAGTGCAAAGTGGAGGAACCAAACCGCTTTGATTCTTTTGTTCAGAGGGCATTATGAAGTTGCCATATCTAGAAAAATGTTAAGAATATTAAAAACCCAAAGAGACAAATTTGGAAACAGGAAATAGCGACGTCGTCTCTGGGCTACACAGATAAAGGATGAATTGGCAGAATTGCATGTGGCTTACTCATATACTCATGTGTCACGGACGACCAGTGAGCAACGCGTAAACTTCAATGAGGTTCTGAAAACTAGCTTTCACTCTTTGTATGTCCAATTTATAGTAAATAAATTCCCCAAAGCAATTGCGTAAACAATCTCAATATCAATAATATTCTTTTTGCTTTGACATCAAAAAAATTTTAAATACTTCCTCCGCCGGTCGTCCCTAATATAAAATTTATAAAGATATCTTAAAAGATTTATAAGCTTATAAGCAGACTAGGATAAGCTTGTGTTTGCCAGATATTACCCAATGGGCTGATTTTAGCTTTCTAGCTAATGAAGCTCACCATGAGGATTAAATCATGTCTATTATGCGGAACAAATGGATAAAGATGGAGCAACTTAGGGCCTGTTCTTTTTTTGGTTTTTTTTAAACAATTTTAAAAAAAAAATTTAAAAACAAATTTTTTAAATAAAAAGCAAAAAAAAAAAATCTGTTTGGATAGTTGTTTAAAAAAAACTATTTTTGACGTGAAATGGCGGCCATCTGCAACGTTGACATAACGGTAATTGTTATCAATGGTGTGGTGTCAATAGTAGACAATGGCAGCCTCAAAAAATATAAAATTGGAAGGAAAAAAACACCTGAATCAGCGACTTAGAATTTCTCGACCGGCAAAAAAAAACGCAACTTAGAATGTATGCGTAGAGGTCGCTTATGCAGATAAGCCACCTAAATGTATGAGTTGCTTATTTGAAAAAGCGCCCTAGAACGTCCTTTATTCAATTCATTTATATTTATCCATTTTTTGGGATTTTGGCACGTAAACTCCAGCTAGGGAATAAAATTAAAGTAGCTGTCGATTGTATGACCAACAGGTCAAGAGGGAGGGTCAACCAGGCCAGTATAAATGAACCTATTTTTTAATTTTAAAAAATGGAGCCTAAAGAATTCTGTAGTTATTTATGTGTATGTTATTGACATCTATTGGGATCATTTGTAAATTATGGCTAGATACTAAATATGCCTAGTATTTTGAGTTTGGTCGTTAAAAAGTTATGATTCTTCATGCGTGAGCCAAACCATTATTCCAAAAAGGACTCTAAACTAATAAACTGCGACTCTTGCCGACCAATTCCAACGATCCAAGGCGAAAAGCAGATTCGTTCTGCCATTAGGGCAGGAAGTGAGGATGAACATGACTATAGAAGAAGACCAACCAATGGAGACGGTAACTAACTGGATTTGCTAGGTAGTGAAATAAACAAGAACAAGACTTATGTCCTTTTCCGAACTTATGCTCCTGTGCATTTCAGGATTGCCTTTTCCTTGTTAATCGTCTCACTTACACTTGAATGATTTGTATCTTTATTTGCTGGACCTTTTTATGTCAAGAATAATGTTTTGCTTGGGTCTGACACATTGGGTGGTATATCAGGCGGTGACTGGAATGCTGGTGGAGGCTGTCCCTTGGAAACTCTACGTGATTTAGGTCCCTTAACAGTGTACCATGATAACCATGTCGAAAGTTGAATGTGTTATCAAGGCACTTGAACCAATGCTTCTATTTTTTTACCTTAGGCAAGACTATATTGCAGCCATCCGTGTTCCTGATTCATGGAATGATATTCTCTATGCACTTCTCCTTAGACGGGAGGCACACCGCATGATTAATGCAACAAGAGTTTCACAAATTTGATTGTAAATTTCTCTGGAAAGCTTGCTGAGATATGCAAAATTTTTCCCATATATGCTGCCTTCATTATGATGGCTGAGTATTGTGAAGCTGGGTCCAAGTCATGTTAGTTTGCCTGCCATATATCCAAACGATTGCTTCACCCTTGATGGGTAGTCTCTAGAAAATTATATGTCAACACAACCAATTGGATGGTGAATTTAAGGGCAGCTATGAAAGAAGTTTCACTCAGAAATCATATTTCACTATAAAAAAACATGCTATTACAGATAGAATTATTGATGGATTTAGCGAAGGATTTTCCATCAGAAAAATTATCGACGGATTTCTGACTGAAAAATTCCATCAGAAAATAAATTTTCTGACGGAATTCCGTGGGTAATTCATCAATAAAATTTATAATTTTTTATTATTATATTGGAAAAATTAGAGTGAAAGACATGGAGAAAAAGATATTTATTAATAAGAACCATAAAAATTGCAATTATTTAAAAGGACTAAATACAAAAATATAAAATTGAAAATACTAAAATGTCCCCAACGAAATTTTTTGCATTCCCTCCTACATCCTCTCCCACATTCTATTTTTAAAACTAAGACAAAATTCTA
This sequence comes from Inga leiocalycina, assembly GCA_963242795.1. Classification (NCBI taxonomy): domain Eukaryota; kingdom Viridiplantae; phylum Streptophyta; class Magnoliopsida; order Fabales; family Fabaceae; genus Inga; species Inga leiocalycina. Next base: position 63,268,547 of record OY725330.1, on the reverse strand, counting down.
AATTTCACTGAATTAAACAAAATTTTTCTCGATTTTCATTTTTGAAAACTTGCATAGATATCTATAGAAAAAAATTACACATTCTTTAATTTTGTAAAAATTATAATTTTTTAAAAATCAACAAAAATTTTAAATAAAAATTAAAATCATATAATTTTAACAAAACTCAAGGTCTTTTATAATTTATTATATATGTTACACCAAGAAAGTTTATACGATTTATTTTCATTTTAGAAGAAAATGTATGTGTGTTAAGAAAATTCATTTAATGTTAATAAAATTAAAACATGTATATAATTTATTATATCTAAATAATTAAATGATATATTGATTAAATGAATATGAAATTTGGTTAAAAAACATTAAAAAAATATGATTTTAATCATTGTTAATTAAATAACCCATTAATTGCATGAATATGAAACTTGGTGAAAAAAAGATACGATAATGATGGGCGGCTTTAATTTTGATTTTTAGTTATTTTTAAATTATGAATACAAGAGATAATGGAGGAAGTTTAGTTAGAGACAATTTAATAATTTAAAATTTATATTATGATGTTTGGTCTTTTTAAGTAATTATAATTTTTAAGGTCCTTTATAATAAATATGATTTTCTCTAGGTCCTTTATTTTAATTTTTCCTATTATATTTTAATAATTTATATAAAATAATAAAAATAAAAATAAAAATTCTTAAATATCATATAATTAATATTAAATATATATTATATTAATAATAAATATTTAAATCAAATAAGAAATTTAAAATATTATATATTATATATATATAATACAAAATATATAATTATATATAAATATATGTTTAATATTATATTTGTTTTTTTAATTTTTATATTATATATTATTATTGTTATGTGAATAAATAACGTAAGATCAAAACAGCTTAATTGAAAAAGGCATCAAAACGTGCGCTAAGGGTTCAAGGTTCAAGTCTCACCTTACAACAAGGCATCCTCTAATAGAGGAAGGAATTGCATGTGAAATTAATAAGAATAGTTTGAAGAAAAAATTAAAAATTTAGGAGACAAAAAAGATAGATATTGTTCTTTCTTCTTTTTCATTGGAGGTTCTAGAAAGCTTCTGAAGAAAAAATGATAAAAGTGATTTTAGAGAATACATTCTGAGAAAAAAAAATGATTTTGATAAAATGATAGTGTTTGATTATTGTTATCAGAATCACTTTTTTCATTGCCAAATTACTAAAAAGGACATTAGCTTTTATGATAATTACATATAAAGGATAAGATTATAATTTATATATTATTTAACATTAAATTTTATAATAAATACCAAAAATAAAATAAATTTATCTACAAAATTAAAATTATAACATTAGTCAATTATTATGTAACATAAAAAAATAGATCAAACATACACGTATTAATAAATTCACAAGAGCTCACTACTAAAGAAAACAAGAGAAAGAGAAAAGGGACAAGGGAGAGGAAAGAGAAAAGGAGTTAATTAATAATAAATATTTAAATCAAATAAGAAAAAGTTATTACTGTTGTTTGCTCAAGGCAAAGCAACTACAATCATCACAATCAGAGTCGGCATTATCCAGAAAATAGATGATCACAAAGTGTAATTACATCATATTGAACCCCTCAAAATGGATATAACGTAATAGGTAATGGCGTAAATTCCAATGGTGCTAAGGATAAACATTATCAGGGCGCACTACTAAACAAAGCAAACTCTCGGGGATTATACAGAATCACAGGTACCTATTCCTAGAACGGCGAGATATTTTGCAAGCACCCTAAGTAGGACAGGACTTGAGTTTTTTTCAAGTGTTGGCTATCATGCTCTCCAGTAAAGCCACAGCATGTGGAAGAAATTCTTTGGAAACCCCATTTACCTAGAGCTCAGCTGAAAGAAATCCAATCATATTATTTTATTAAAAAATTGGATGACAAACACTTGAATGTTGTACCTAATTTTCTCCTTCTACAAAATGGCCTTCACTTGAATTGACTGGAGAGACAATGGAGTTGTAGGTGTTGGAGTAACATCGGAGACCACTAGGACAATATCTCCTTGCCTGATCAATCCTTTGGATTTCATGAGCCCAATGGATTTTAAGATGTTAGATTCCGCATCATCTGATAAATCGACAAGGAGAGGAACAACACCCCACTGTACATTCAGTGCCATACGGGTATTGTTATCGCTGGTGAAAGCAAAGATGGGAGGATGTGGACGGTTACGTGATAAGAGACATGCCATGTGTCCATGCCTTGTGAACACAAAAATAGCATCAACGCCAAGGTTGTTGGCTGCAATAAACGAATAAACTATCAACTCTATTTTTCTTTTTCTTTGTAAATGGGAACAAGACACTTTGCAGTACACAAAACCGCAAAATTATTAAATCAGAGGTTGTGAAAGCAATAGGACATTACCCATTTCAACCGAACAATTGCATATCTGCTCCGCAATACGATCTGGTAATGATAGGCCAAGTTGATGGGTATTGAGATGAGGTTGTCTGTTCTCTGCTCGACTCCATGATTCCATTCTGCTGCTAGCCATATCTAAAACTGCTAGAGCCTTCTGTCCATATGAACCAATAGCTGACTCACCGGATAACATCAAGGCATCAGCATACTGTCTAACTGCTTCAGAAACATCTGCAACCTTTTCTAATAAAGCAGATATTATCACATAGAAGGCTGGACAAACTTCTTGTCACGGAAGAAAAGGAGAATTTGTTCTGGACAAATATTTTCTTCAACTTAAGATGTTGTCCAGATGACAAATTGATATTACCTCAGCCCGTGTTGGTGTTGGGTATTCAACCATTGACTCAAGAAGTTGAGAAGCGACAATTACTGGCTTGTTAAGGTGTCTGCTAATGCAAGTTATACTCTCTTGGACTATAGGAATCTGTTCAAGCGGTATCTCCACCCCAAGGTCACCCCGAGCCACCATGATTCCGTCTGAAGCTTGCACTATGTCCTCTAGGTTATAAAGGGATTCTAGGCTCTCTATCTTTGCTAATACCTTAATAGGTCTGCAGCAACCATATTTCAATTTATAAAATACAAGAAAATTTGCATTCTATGACTTGATTTTTCACAGCAAATAAATTATCGGACCAAAAGTGCTGATAATCCAATATATGCAACTGATATACAACCGTTGGCGCAAATTTAACATTGGACATAATACACGACAATTTCAAACATCTCATTGGAATATTACAAAAAAAAACGCATCAGATTTCTAGCAGTTGTAAATCCATATGATGTCAAGAGATTACACCATTATTTTGTACAAACACTAGGTGACAGGCATAAAACGCTATTTGTTGATTCTGTTAATTTGTGCTTCCTTACTTGGCAGTTTTGGTAGGTAGATATTTTTTTAAATGCCTGATAGAATCCGTGTCATTGACAAAGGACAGAGCAAAATAATCAACTTCCACAGAGACCCCAAAATCAATGTCAGCCCAATCCTGTGGAAGAAACAGTGAATTGTCTGAGAAGAATATGCTTCATCTATTACAAAACAGTTCACACAAGAAAAAATCATCACTAATAACAATCATAGAGAATACACAAGTCTTATAAGGCACAGAATCACTTGTGCTAAATCTGTTGCCATGCATAGTCACGTCTGCAAATAGAAGATATTAAACAGAAAGCAACTTCCCCAATGGTTGAAACTTTAATACAACAACAAGTCTTGTGCTATAAACTATAAAGTGATATCAACTACATGCATCACATGATACAATTATCAATTACAAACTCTTTAGATATATCATTTAACAATAGATCTCATTCAATATCTTCTTGGTTGAAACTTTTACAAGGCATGGAAAATTATCGTGTTAAGAATAATCAGATTAATAGTTCATACTTTTCTTCTGAAAGCCGCACAAGGATTCGAAGAATATATAAAAAAATGAAGAACCGGATGGATTATTGTGCACTACGCATTATTTAGTGATTACTAACAAAAGCATCAAATAATGATTGTGACAACGACTCAGCATCAGACCAAGAATGCCTCTAAAGATTTAGTGCTGCAAAGATAAAAGGTGGCCCAATGCACAAGGCTCCACCAGATGAGGTCTAGGGAGGGATAAATGTACGCAGTCTTATCTCCACAAGCGGAGAGACTGTTTCCAGGATTTGAACTCGTGACCTCCAGACCACATGACAGCAACCTAAATAAATACTATTTGCAATATAAGTATTTGTTCATAATTCATAATCAAAAATTAACCCTCCACCATTTAATCAGTGAAAGATGAAATCTGTAGCATGCCTTTGTTGATAAAGTTGAGAGCTTATAATTCCTCCTCACAAGCTTTCCGTTTCTCCAGAAGCTAAATTTGGCTCCAGGTAGAAAAAGGCCAGGATCTGTGCACTTACAACGCAAATCACTTCCAGTCTTTTCAACAACTACAAAGCATGCCATTCCACCATCAATAACAAGTTCATCACCCACTTCAATACCTAACAAACATTTATGATTTGAGCTCAGTACAAGCCAATGATGGAATTAAATGGAAGATTAGGGGGAAATACCGAAGGTTTCATTCATCGATAAATAGCAAACTTTCATTACCTTCAGAAAAACCTTCAAAGTTTGCTTGAACGGTGAATGGACGGTAACTCTTAGACTGTTCAGCAGTAAAAAGCCAAATTGAACCATCCTTACATTAAAAGGAGAAATAGACATTCGTCAAGACAAGACTCAGAGTGAATTCTTCAATATTAAAATTGGCAATATATAAATATAAAACCTACGATCAAGCTTTCTCCGCACCATACTGACACTGCAACACAAGCTACATATATTACGTATACTGTTTAAAGACAATTTGAAGGGTTGCGGCATATCAGTGTTGGATGCACATTGAGCATGATACGGTCCTCAATTTAGGAATCAGTCCATAAAAGCAAATGACAAACACTAATATGAAATTCACCTCTACTTTAACAGAGGAAGGAGCTCCATGATCGACAACATGAATTTGACTACCCTCGGTATCAATCATCACAGAGATAGAAAAATTTCTTTCCCGATTTAACTTCTTGATCTTCGTAATGACATCCAAGTGCCACTGCCTATTCCCGTGGCACATGTTGAGCCTAGCAACATTCATTCCTCCCAAAGCCAACTTCTCCAAATCCTCCAATGCGCAACAAGCGGGCCCAATTGTGCATACTAACTTCGTCTTCCTCAATCCCATAAACCCCTTCTCCCTTAACTCCCCTTCTGAAACCACGTCCAGCCCAAGAGGATAAGCATCGCTTCTCTTTGATGTCTCAAGATTCTCTTGCACAATCGCACGTACATTGATTCCCAGCCTTCTCTTCAATGTCTTTCTATTAGTACTAAGCCCTCGATTTCCAGCTCTGGTACCAAAATCCCGAGCTTTGAAATGGACTCCCGGGCTTCCATCAACACCAAAGTGACAAAGATCACAGGTTGTCGTCGCAGCCATTGACTTCAAAACCATGGCCATGGTAGAGCCCATAATAGCAAGAATCAAGCTCAAAAGCTATAATGCAGGCCCGTAGGACTGAAAATACTAGGGGAGATTTCGAAGTGAATTTGTACGGATTTATGTCGTAAACTCCGTCAGATTGAGAGACAGCGTTTAGAGGGAGCAGTTATGCAACTAGGGGAACTCCCATAGACAGAAAAGGCCAAGGCTTGTGACTTGTAAGAGTGAACAATTTTTTTTGGGCCAAAAAGAAAAGAAGTGAAAAATATTTAATGAGGATAAAAATTTGGTGATGCCGGCCACAACCACCTTGGACAGGATGAAAAATATATTCATAATTAATAAATATATTTTAAAATGTTATCAACTTATATTAGAGTAGTAACAAAATTAGTATTGAAGGTCAAATTAAACAATGCTTCGTTACTCCTAAATATAAAACACAATTACAATTGACTTTTATTGGAAGATTAAGAAAACTAATTAAATTATTTTAAAATATTTATAAATTAATATATAATTTAATTATACATAATATATATATATATAATACAATTAAGTAACTTATTTACTAAAAAAAACTCAACTTTGTTTTATGTCTACGACGAGGTAGAGTATTTAGTAATGGATGCTTTGGTTTCTAAAGCTAATCACAGTCCACTCTTAAACCTATCTTATTTTTGCATTTTATCATTTTCCATTTTTCTCTAAAAAGATTCAATTTTTTTAAAATTACAATTCTTAAGGGAACGTTATTCTTTTTTATTTTTGTTAGGAAAATCAATTGTTTCCTTGCGGTCGCATTTCAGGCACAACAGATACACGTAAAAAAAGCACATTTAGCAGAAGCCTTTGTACATAGTTTTTTTTTTTTTTTTTTGCCAGTACCCTTTGCGCATAGTTCCCTCTTGAGGGTTTGAAAAAACTCAAAAGAAAAATTGCCCCTACTGATCCCAATAGTTTCTTAACTGTGACATATGCAACAGAAGCTCATCCCTGCCAAGTCCAGTGACACTGCTGGTCATAATCCACGGAGGATGTTGCCTGTAATTTTGCCTGATCAGCTCTTGAAATTCTTTGATGTTCTCATCAGGCCTTTTTTCCTTTCCCACCTTCATTTTGTCACATTTTGTGAAAACAAAAGTTACGGGAATCTGAAATCCACAAAATCCACAAAAGTGCGGGTAATGACCCATTTATGTAAGGTACAAGGACAAAGAAAAAAACATGACATCAAAAAACAAAAAAAACATACATTATTGCGTCCTAGCCAATTAGCACAATCAAAGTCAATCTTTTGAGGTGGAACACTTGCATCAATGAGAAGCAAGACGGAAACCAGAGTATCCCTGCTCGAAAAGTAGCCTTTTGTGAAGAAGGACCAATCCATTCTTGCAGCTTGTGATGCTTTGGCAAAGCTACATGAAATTCAATCATATTATATTTCCGTTGATTAGTTCTCATTGGTCCACTAATCCTTAACAGTTCATTTGGATGGGAATAAAAGGGATTACAAACTAACAAGAGAACAAAAGAAAATGAGAATGAAATCATTGACTGCTGGTAATCCATCTGTTGGGCAGAATGATTTGACATACCGTACAAAGGAAATGAGAAGGAATAGTTTCTATACTATTACGCAGCATTTGTTCTTTAAACTTTTCTTTTTGTGTAGTTGACAGATGAAATTGGGCATTTTGAAACAAAAATCGTGTTCTGCCCTCCCATTTGCAAAAGAAAAATATGAAAGAATACACCAGGAAAGAACAGAGGCCAACCAAAAGTGCAGGGCCATAATCGCACATACAATGTTTTCAACAAGCATTTCTTGCCATGTCAACGCAAAAATGTTAAAGGACATTAATCGGGATCAACTCAGTAAGCTAAAAGCAACAGAGGATGCATGAATATAGTCAACACAGTGCAATATTAGTTTCAACTCAAAATCAATCGTTTCCTTCTTCAGAACCACATAATTTTTCAACAGAAATTATCATTAAAATCATGAAGGGGCTGAATAGCATGTGAACCTACCAACCATGCATTATTTTTACTTTTGCCATAACCATAAACTACAAATTCAATTTCAGGTGGGAGATTGTGACTCACCCATAACCAGGCAAATCCACGATATACCAACTTTTGTTCACCAAGAAATGATTGATAAGCTGGGTTTTTCCTACCAACAACACCCAAGTCAGTTCATCTAAAGCTATTATACAAGCTTGAAATACCTCAAGTAGCAAAGAAAGTCAATTAAAATAAAAAATAAATAAAACCTGGCTTCTTAGATGTGAGGGCAACTTCTTTCTTGCGAACCAGAGAATTTATGAGGGAAGATTTTCCGACATTGGAGCGACCTAAGATAGCAAATTCCGGTCGGCCATCCTTAGGGCAGTCCTTAGCCCGACCACTGCTCTTAACAAATTCGACCTCCTTTATTCGGGCATCGCCAGCAAAGGGTCCAACAACTATGTTGGATCCGGGTAGAATCATATCCTCATTGACCTCGTTCAGTTCAACTCCCGGTGGTACAAATAGGAAAGTTTTGATGAACTTGTCTGTACCCGAGGATGAAGGGTTTTGAGTAATGGAGGAGGCTGAAACATGCCGCTTCGGGTTTCCACGGCTGGAATGTGAAAGAGGGAATTGGAAAGAGAGACAAGAAGCATCAATTTTCCCAAATTTAGAAGAAATCCATGTGAGATGAGGATAATGGAGGCTCATCGCTCGACTTCTTAGCATCATTTCCAACTTTGAGACCTCGATTTTGGGCTTGCAAATTTGGAGCTTCAAAAGCTGAAGTTATCACATGAAAAAGAAGGAAAAAATCAACGAACAGGGACGTCATTTGAAAAGGTAGGGAATTCACAAATTCAAGGGGCGTCATCCTTTTTTTTTTTTTTTTGACACTAGGGTCATCAATCGAAAAAGTTACCTTATTTATAAGGATTAATGTGCAAAAATGTATATGAACTTTTTCTAAAAGTGAGTCCAATATTAAATGTTTTTTTTGAGGGCAAAAGTAACTATATGGTTACCAAAGTGGGGCAAAAATCACATATTTCGTTAAAGAGAGGATGTTAACCGTAAAATTGAATTTTTTTGACTGAATAAGAGGGAAAATTCACAGATTTCATTTGCGTTTTCTGTTCCCATCACCCTTATCGTGTTCGAACTTGGTGTGCGGAGTAACAGTGAAAGAGAAACAGAGGAAGCCACGAGGTGAAGAAGATGACGGTGAAATGGTGAAATTGCTGGCGGTGAGTGAAGGTGTAGGTGATGAAGGCGTGAAGATGAAGATGAAGGTGGAGGCGTGAAGGAAGGTCTGGGTTCACGTCTCTCTGTTCTCCATTTCTCGCTGCTGCTCCTGGTGGTGAGGGAGAGAGATGAAGGTGAATGATGAAGGTGTAGGTCGCCGGCGTTAATAGAGGATGGAATGGTGCCGGCGACCTTGGGGGAGTGCCTTCCTCCTTCCTCCTTCTTCTAGACATAAACAATTGCTTCGAACTTGGTGTGTGGAGTAACAATGAAAGAGAAACAGAGGAAGCCACGGGGTGAAGAAGATGACGGTGAAATGGTGAAGTTGCTGGCGGTGAGTGAAGGTGTAGGTGGTGAAGGCGTGAAGATGAAGATGAAGATGAAGGTGGAGGCATAAAGGAAGGTCTGGGTTCACGTATCTCTGTTCTCCATTTCTCACTGCTACTCCTGGTGGTGAGGGAGAGAGATTAAGGTGAATGATGAAGGTGTAAAAGAGGATGATGATTTCGTATCAATGGCCGAGTAAAAGAGGATCTCACATTGCCTTTATCCACGTCAGGCTACATGTCACCCTGTTCAGCCAAAAAAAATCTAAGTTCACGGTCAACATCCTCTCTTTAACGGAATATGTGACTTTTGCCCCACTTTTGTAACCACATAGTTACTTTTGCCCTCAAAAAAAGTATTTGGTGTTGGATGCACTTTTGGAAAAAACTCATGTGTATTTTTGCACCTTAACCCTATTTATAAATTCTATTTTTTGTTTTGATCTAACAATATTTTTATAGAATTGATTTGAAAATAAATTTTTTAGAACAAAAAACAAAAAAATTTTTCGATTTGAAAATAACTTATTTTTCCAATTCTTCCTCGTCCTGTTGATAAGATTCCAACGAGAGAGACAAAGCCAAGGACAATAATTAAGGATACATGAAAAACCAGCTCCCTCTTTAACCACTACTTAAACAATAAAAACTCAAATTAATGCCAGCCCAACCACTCTGAATCGTAATCGACGTAAATGACAAAATATTCCTCTACCCCTATCGAAATTGATTAAATATCAGCATTGCTTTTAGACCAGATAAACAGAAATAACAACGCTGTACAAAAAAGTAAACATCGACCAGAATCTCCCAAATGAACACAAACGAAAGAAAACTGTAAAAGAACACGCAATTAAACAAACGAGGGAAAATTTGACCAAAAAAAAACCAAACAAACAAGGGGAAAAACCGTCACAAAAGAATAAATAAATATAGAGAAGAGAGCAATAAAAGTAATTATAGGGTTACATAGAGTGCTTAACATTACAAAACATGGCAGGTACATACCTGTAACCAGGAAGGCAGTTGGAGATACCCGAAGAATTAGTGGCCGCTGATTAAAGCGTGGTCGAATTTTCACCTCATGGCGGCACGGAAGGGTTTGGGAATTTCAGGTTGAGTTTGACGCCGTTGGGAGCGAAGCAGAGGAAGAGAGAGTAGTATGGGTGGGGCAAACGCTGCTCTCTGCGACTATCACAGGAGGTGGCAGTGTAACTACGAAGTTTTGTCGGACGCCCCGTTGCTCTACCAGATGCTTGGTGCTTCTTCAGCCGTTCAGCAAGTGTTTTCGGATTCCACTTCACCGGCGTCGTGTCAATGCGTCACCTAGAACTGGCTTTTTTTTAGGCTAATATACGATAAACAGTAAATGAAAAAATGATCTCTTAAAATTACAAAATGAAAGAATGGTTCCATTGAAAACTCCTTCAGTGGATCATTAACAACTCCATGAGTAAGTATTGATAACTTCATAAGACCATTTTCTCATTTTGTAATTTCAAGGAACCATTTTTTCATTTCCCTTTTTTCTTGAGACTTGAGTGTAATTTTCCCTAAAAAAATACCAAAATACTGTATGGCAGGAAATATTTACCGGAATACTACACCTAAAATCATTTTTCGCAAGAACGATTTTGCATTTATAAAAAAGTCATTCACTACAAGAACGAGTTTTAGTCTGATAAAACACAAAAGTCGTTCTGGCGAAGAACAATTTTAGAAATCGTTCTTGGCCTGAACAATTTTATTACGATGTGACATTTTTTTAAATATTAAAATAAACTGTGAGGAATATATTTTTCCACGTAGAAATTCCTCCTCTTTCTCAATCCGTCCCCTCTTCCATCATATAAAACTCTCCTCCAACTTGTGAATATGCAGTGCAAGAAGCCTTATAAATTTTGTTGAATGCTACTCTTTCATTCTTGCCTATCTTCAACTTTTCCTCAATTTTCTCTACAGCTCCTTGTTCTCTCCCCTCTCTTCTCTTACTCAATTTTTTTTCTCATCTACATCCTTCATATTTTGCCTTGCTGATATGTGGTTGGTCACTTACATCAGACTTTTTCCTTATTCTTGTTGTGGGTAAGTTGTTTATCTAATTTTATTTATTAATTTGGTAGTTTGTAATATGTAACTTGAATTTGATTGTATTACCGTTGATAACTATTAAATTTATTATTTCTTATTTTTAGGTGGTCAGTGGTGGATTCAACAATTTGGAAAATCATAACAGGTACCTCTTATTTTAACTGTAAGTACTATCTTATAAACCTTGTTTTATGATATTAATAAATATATTTTTATTTTGAGGAACCTCTTTTGCATACAATTGTGTTATTTGCCAAAAGACTAACTCACCCAAAAACTTTAAGGTTGGTAGTATAAAATAAAAAAAAAATTTGGCTACAAGCTAAACCTGGTTGGTAGGAGCATTCAATTTATTTTGCCATGTCTGCCGATCATATTTAATAAGAATAGTGAGAGAAAGTAATAGTTAATATGATATTTGAGTTTAGTGTATTTAGTAAGGGTAATATTGAAAATCACTTAATTTTTAGGACAACTTTAATGATTTTAACTAATTTTATTGATTTATGAGAATTGATAATTAATGTATTATAATAAGAAAGTGAGATATAATGGATTCACTATAAATATATATATATATATATATGGGTGTCGCAATATATTGCTTTTCCCAAAAGTCCAAATGCCAGGGACAAACAACCATGAGCCATGTGTATGCAATTAAAGTTCTCTTGTCTACTCAAAAAAATGTCTTTTGTCCATACTCTAGTCAAAAAGAAGTTACTGCCTTATTATTAATAAAATGTTTATATATTATATGTGAATGTCTTTTTTATAAGTTACAACCATCACTTTAACGTGAATCAAAGTGATATGTAAGTTTAGTTGAAAGCAATAAATATCATAAAAAATGTAACATTTTTCCCATTGTACCCTTATTCATAAAAAGGGCCTATGAGAGATAATAAATGGACATTTAATGTTTCAATGAGGATAAAAGTGGAAAGACATATTTTTGTCTTGAAAGAAAAGGAATTTGTAACTTATAAAAAGGACAATGCCCATGAGAGAGAATATAACTTATAAAAAGGATCTAAGGGGGTATAAGTATAAAATAATAGAATATAAACGGCATATCTATTTGTTGGTTTAAAAAATGGGTATATTCATTATTTGTGAATGAAAGATGTTTAGAAAAAATATAAATAAATAAATACAATTTTTTAGTGTGCCAGATTTATGATCATCAATTTTATATTTTTTGATGATAATATATATTATTTTTTAATTAACCAAAATTATCTTAAGAAATGAAATATATTTTGAAATACGTTGCCACAAAAATTTATAAATAAACAAGTAGTGAAAGGTAAATGAAGAATAATATTTTATATTTTATTATGATTATTTGTTGGTGTTATACATAATGTGGTGAGACAATTATGAATATTTTTTTATGATGATTTTTTAAATGTGATATTTTGAATTTAAATTGTTTTGAAAATTTCATTTAATTTTATTAATAATTGTAATATAATATTTAGGAAGTAGGATGAATCATAGAAAAGAATTCATGTGTATATTTTCAAATGGACGAATTTGAAACAGCCCATCTAGTGTAACATTTGAACTTGATAAGGTGAAAATAGTCAAAGTTGACCCAAATATTACCTTTAATAAACTGAAGCAAGTTATTAGACGAAAGCTACAACTTCGTCCCAATCAAATCGTGACAAATATAGTATACAAATATCCTACATATATAAATCTACCACAGTACCAAACATGCAATCTAAAAGATGACTTGACATACAACAAATGTGGTAAGTGACTGGAAGATTTTCAACTCAATTGACATGTGTAGAGTTGTATACCAACATATGTGATTTACCATATGATGACCATGTTGAATCACAAACAATAATCAATGATGTTGGAAATACACTTATAGCAAGTAGCAGTGAGGTTAACATTGTGGAACAAAGATCCATATTTACTGGTGACATAGAAAATTTTCACTTATTTAAACCTCCATTATATGGTGGCAACAATGAACCACCATGTTCACTTCCTCATGTATAAGACATCATGGATGAAATCGAGGAAGAGGATGAATATGATTCTTATTTAAATGTTGGTGGTGAGAATGATAATGAAGATAACGACAATGACCATGAAGAGGGGAATGAGCACAATGAGCTCCCAACTGCAGTTTTATCACAAATTAATGTTGAACTGGATATGACTCATGAGGTTAATGATTTAGAAGAAATTCTAAATCTAAGTGATAGGGATGAGTTATATATTGGAAAGGTGTTTAATAGTATATGGGTTCTAAGATGTGCAATCAAGCTATACTCCGTTCGAGTTTATCACACATTTAAGGTTTATGATTCATGTAAAAAAATTGCAATTGGAGAGTAAGGGCATGGAGGAAAGAAAATAGAAACTTTTAGAAGATAACAAAATATGGGGGGCCCCACATATGCTTGAGCACATTATTGACTCAAGACCATCCAAAGTTGGATGCCGATATTATATCATCTTGTATTGTGGCAATGGTAACTAATAAGTCAGATATGAAAATCTCACAAATTATTGAGAGAATGCGCATATTGGAAGAGTAATGCATACTACTCGGATGATTGATCCACCTAATCAAATAATTGCATATCTTATATTAGCTAGATTTTATAGTGTTGCTAGAGTAGGGCAATTTAATTATGATCGATGTTTGGTCTTTGCCCTTATTAAAAGGTGGCGTCCTGAAATTCATACATTTCATACTACACGTGGAGAGTGTATGATAACATTACAAGATGTGGCTATACAATTGGGTCTTCCATGCGTAGGAATGGTTGTCATTGGGCAAATTGACTTGAATTGGCTAGATGTTTATTAGTGGCTTCTAGGTATTAGACCACCTGTGTAATATCCTGGATTGTGATCAAGGATTAGCAACTTCAAAGTAATGTAATTAATATTAATTGAGCACTTTTGAAGTATATATCATGTATTGTGATAATCAGGGGAAAAACGGTAAATTTACCGACCGACTGGTTAGATACCATTAAGAACATGTCTTAGTAATCAAGATTAATGGCTAAGATTGAAAGACCAAGAGGTGGAATCTTGTGCATGCAAATGTATGTGAAATCATAGAAGGGAAAACAAGATGGTGCCAAGTGTCAAAATAAGGACCCTTAGATTAAAGTTAAACTTTCAAACCATTTTTCTCTTTCTTCTCTCTTCCTAGTCGGTTTATGTATGTATGTGTGAGGAAATGAAATCATCATCATCAATATCTCATTTCTCTCTCATCCTCCTCCATTTTTTCGCTGAACAAGCTAAGGAAAGAGAAAGAGAAAAGCTTGAGTTTTTGGTAAGTTAATGCCTTCATATGCTCAAGTGTCTTTCATTAATGTTGTTCATGAGGTTGAGGGCTGTATTCCTATGGTTTCAGAATTTTGGTTGGTGAAGTTTGAGAACTTGTGGAAATTTGGAAGTTGGAGAATTAAAGAATTGGCTTTAGGAAGAAGAAGAGGTAAGAATTAGAAGCATTTTGGTATAGTTGTTGTGATCATTGGTTGAGCATTGAGAATTTATGAATTTGCCCTGATTTTGTGCAATTTTCGAATGGAATGAAGTGGCTTATGTGTTGTGTAGAATTTGGTCTTTTGTTGAACATTTTGGCCATTGGAATTGATTTGAGAACTTGGGTTGGAAAGTGTGGCAATGTTTGAATTGTGTTGTGACATTGTGAGACATGTTGTGGTTGTTGTGTAATATGTCAATGGGAGTTGAATTTGGTCATTTCGATGATTCTAATGGTTTTCTTGAGCAAAATTGTGTGAGAATGGTGTTTGGGTTGGAATGGGAATCATTTGGGATCAAATGTGAAAATCTGGAAAATCTGCTCAATCTAAGCCTGTGCTGGGCAGTCTTTTTGTGTGGGCGTTTTGAATAGGCTAATGATGTTAGAAAATTATGAAACTTTTCAGTTTTTAAGTTCACTTCCCAAGCTTCAAAATGGACATAAATTTTGTGTCATTTAGCTTTGTGAGCTGGAAGTTTGAACTGTCCAAAGTTTGGCATCAAAACTGGACCCTGTTTTGGCACAACGTTAGGTTTTTGGTAAATCTGGACTTTTGTGGTGATTTCCAGTAATGGCCAATATTTTTCCTAGAAAGAGGACTTAAATAGCTTTCATTTGGATTTGGAATCACCTTATTTCGATTTTTCCTGAATTAGTTATGATTTTTGGAAGTTCAGCCAAGAAACAGAATTTTCTTGGCCGCGGCCCAAATGTTTCTGAGCGTTTCTGAGCAGTTTTTGGCTCAGTCAGTGGATTTGTTGGCCGCGGCAAACCCCCAAAAATCATTATTTACACTTTTTAAATGTGGTTTTTGGTATAGCCTTTCCCAACCCTTTGGGTATATGTTTAGGCCTCTAATAGCCACCTAAAGAGTCTAAATGATAACCAACTTAAGTACTATGGAATTAAGAACTTGGAAAAGAGATTGATTTATTGTCCCTAATTTGGTTTATAGGATTCGACATTTGCCGTCCTCGTGAGCCCACTGAGCCAGTAAAGGAACGAGGTAGTAACTTTTCTTTCGTACCATATGTGATGCATTGTATGTGTGTATTATCATTGATTTGTGATAAACTCGTATGCTGCGACATTGTGAATATGTGTAAACACCGTCATACCAATAGTCCCTGAGTAGCTAACAACAGATCGGGCAAGGGTTGTATGCCTTCCCGGCGGAGAAAGGGGATGAGGATGAGGTGTGGTATATGTGATTATGTGGGCCGACAGGCCATTTGTGAAGGCCGACAGGCCATTTGTGTAAGCCAGATAGCTATATGAGCTATAAGGCTATGTGTATGCACTGCCACGCCAATAGTCCCTGAGTAGCTAATAACTGTTCGGGTTAGGACAGTGTGCCTTCCCGGCGGAGAAAGGGGATGAGGGTGGAGTGTGATTTGTGCTGATGTTGCTGTATGATGATTTGCTTACATGCTGTGTACTTATGTGTGGTATAAATGTTTTGTTACTACTGGGATTCTCTTGAATCTCATTCTTTCCTTTAACTAACCTTTCAGACCTTTAACTAACCTTTCAGACAGGGCGAGTGGCTCTAAGGAGAAGCGTACGACCCGAAGCAGTTAGAACCCTATAGGGACATTTACTTTTGGATGGGTTGGTTAAACCTGTTGGATAGGGATCTTGTAAATTATTTTTGGGCTGTATTTAGTAACAAAATATAGTTGTGTAATCCCCTATATGGGAATTGTAAACCTTCTAGTGGATGAACGGAACCTGGGGGTTGCCGGGTTTGCTATTAGATATTCTGATATGAATGAATGTAAATTAACTGCACAGGTGATTATATTCGATAATTGAATTTGAGACCGGAATAGAAAAGAAGTTTTAAAAATTTTGTTAAGTCCCTACTATAAAAGGGAGTTTTAAATGAGTTTTGAACTATTCGACGGTCTCTAAATCAATGTAATTAAGTGATATCGAATTATAATTACGCTAATTAAGGCAGGGGGTTACAACCTGCAGATAGACTACACGGGCAATGACTGCTTATAAGTTGGTTGGAAGAGAACTTCAATAACCTACCTAAAAATGCCGATAATGTACAAGTTCAACAATTTACTTGTGCGTATATTCTCAGGTTAATTGGCAGGCATATCGGAAGTTTAAAATTTCACCAATCCAATTGCCGATCTATCAACGGCGTTTAAATAGAGTTAAAAAGATTCATACCTTTTTCAATTTAGGGTTTTCAATCTCTAGGAGCCAACACCTCAGATCCACTCCCTCTACCAATATCCACACGAATGAGTCTCCAACACAGACTGCGTGCTAACGCCCCCAAAGTCTTCTAGGGCTTCCTTGTGGCTCTGAATTCTCATCCGTATATAAGTTTTTCTGCTCCATCATTCTTATAACCCATGACGATTATATTAGAATTTCAAAATTAATCTTGATTAATTTTAAAATTAATTAACCGTTAATTATCTTGATGAGCTAATTAAATAAATTCAGTTTAAATTAAATCTGTCCAACAGTTTTAATTTAACCTATTTATTTAATTCAAATAAAGAGGTAATAGATTTAATTTATCTTCATAAATTAAATCTGAGATACTATATCTCTATCATGTTAGTTATTAAATTTAATTTATCTTAATAAAATTAAATTTAAAACTAATACAATAATATTATCATATATATTATAAAATATTATTAATTCTAGTTTCACAAATTTTATATATATAAATAAAATATTCTCATTATCTTATGTTAGGTCATTCTTGTGTGCGACCTTATAGGCCCATATGAAGTTGGCAGGGGGCTAATAAATGTACTAATCCACAAGTCGCAAGTGGCTTCTAGCAAGACATTACGACTACCTAATTCATATGAGGATCGTTAACACAATGCAACCTGTCATACAACTATATCACGTCCCTTTTATCAGACGATATTTCGGTTAAAGATAAGGTATGGATAATGTCATCCTTTTGTTCCTAACCATTACTTTCTCAATTCCTGAGTAATCTGACAATAGAAATGGAAACTTCTTTTCATAGTAGTATGACCATACATTTCTCATACTTACTTATCAAAGGGCCCAGTAATATCTCTCTACTAATGTGAGGGACAAATTCCATCTTGACCATTCATATTCCTCTGCATGAAAAATCACGAAGCCCGATCATAGCCTTTATCATCACCCAGTCAAATGTGATTTTTGACTAGTTCAAAACTTAGCAAGTCTCATGTAGGAATCAATGATGACCTCAGGTCGAAGGGCATTGTGACGTAGTTATACATAAGATAAGTTTATGACTTGATCCATGTAGCTTTCTCATAGCGGGTCGGTCCAGCGCCTTGTTCTCCTACAAATGTCTAAGACTTTGATTCATATCTCCATATCTTATCAAAGTTATACTAGTTTTATTTCATCTTTGCTCCCGCATAGATTACCAACTAGGGACATTTAGGATAATCTTTATCGTTTATCCAAGGATACAGTCATCACAATGAACATGCAAATAATATGATAACATAATAGAGAAAATTCATTAAATTAATAATGTTTAAAGTATAATGGTTGACCCCTAGGGCACAATTTTCAACATCCTTCCACTTGTATTAGGTACAATCATTAATTTACCTAATTCTCATTGTCCTAACATGACACTCATGCTTTGCCTGTGCAAGCGGCTTGGTAAGAGGATCAACAACATTGTCTTCTCCCACTACTTTGCATATTTTTGTCACCTTTATCATTCATTTCTCCAATGAGATGAAATCGCCTGAGTATATGCTTGGTCCTTTGATATGACTTAGGTTCCTTAGCCTGTGCAATAGCACCGCTATTGTTACAGATCAAATCTATTGGATTTGAGATGGTAGGCACTACCCCTAGTTCAGTAATGAACTTTTTGATCCAAACAGGTTTCTTAGCTATATCCAATGCTGCTATATTCCCAGCTTCTATTGCAGAATCTGCTACAGTACTATACTTGGAGCTCTTCCAGCTTACTGCTCCACCATTCAGGAGGAATATGTATCCAAATTACAATTTAAGGTCATCTGATTTAGTTTGGAAATTTGCGTCTGTGTAATCGGTTACACAGAGCTCATCATTCAATCCACCATAGACCAACACAAGTCCTTAGTCCTTCTTAAGAACTTTAGGATATTCTTAACAGTAGTCCAATGACCCTCACCAGGATCCTGTTGATATCTACTGGTCATACTTAAGGTAAATGAGACATCCGGTCGAGTACATAACATGGCATATATGATGAATTCAATGGCCAAGGCATATGAAACCTTACTTATGCGATCTCGCCGATCAGGTATACTAGGACACAGATCTTTGCTAAGATGAATGCTATGAGACATGGGCATGTAACCTCTTTTTGAATCCTACATACTAAACCTATATAATATCTTATCTATGTATGTGCTTTGACTTAGGCCTATTAGTATCTTAGATCTATCTCTATAGATCCTAATCCCTAGGATGTAGGTGGTTTCACCTAAGTCTTTCATTGAAAAGGACTTTCCTAACCAAGACTTGACAATATGTAAGGTAGGAATGTTATTCCCAATGAGTAGGATGTCATCTACATAAAGCACTAGAAATACAATTGTGCTCCCACTAACCTTCTTGTAAACAGAAGGTTCATCGATATTTTGAATGAATCCAAACTCTTTGACTACTTCATTAAAATAATGATTCTAGCTCCGAGATACTTGCTTCAATCCATAAATGGATTTTTGAAACTTGCAAACTTTACTAAAGTCTTCTGGACACACAATACCTTCAGGTTGTGTCATGTACACATCCTCAAGGATCTTTCCATTAAAGAAGGTTGTTTTAACGTCCATTTGCCATATTTCATATGTTAAGATCGGTAGACACAGCGGAAGAATTTTAAAAATTTTCACCGATCCTAATCGAGGATCTATCAACGGCATTTAAATCGAGTTAGAAGGATTCATACCTTTTTATAATTCAGGGTTTTCACAATCTCTAGGAGCCAACACGTCAGTTCCGCTCGCTTTATCGGTATCCACACGAATGCTCTCCAACTGAGACTGCGTGCTAGCGCCTCTAATGTCTCCTAAGGTTTCCCTTGCGGCTCTCAATTCTGATGTGTATCATAGTATATCTGCTCTATCAAGTTTATAACCTATGAGGGCTATTTTCAAATTTCAAAATTAATCGTCATTAATTTCGAAATTAATTAACTATTAATTATCTTGATGAGCTAATTAAATAAATTCAGTTTAAATTAAATCTGTCCAACAATTTTAATTTAACCTATTTATTTAATCCAAATAAAGAGCCATTAGATTTAAGTTATCTTCATAAATTAAATCTGAGATACCTTATCTCTATCATGTTAGTTATTAGATTTAATTTATCTTAATAAATTAAATTTAAAACTAACACAATATAATAATATCATATAATATATATATACATATATATATAATATGTATTTTGAAAATACATATCTATATAATATTATTAACAACTTTTTTTATATTAAATATATACATATATATATATATAAATATAAAATTCATCCACCCTAATTAAACATTATCTCGTGTTAGGCTATTCTTGTGTGCGACCCTGTAGGCCCATATGAAGTTGGCAGTAGGCCAAAAACTGTATTAACCCACAAGTCGCAAGTGACCTCTAGCAAGACATCACGACTACCCAATTTATATGAGGATCGTTAACACGATGCAACCTGTCATACAACCATGTCACATCCCTTTTGTCACACGATATATCGGTCAAGGATGAGGCATGGATAATGTCATCTTATTCCTGACTATTACTTTCTCGATTCCTAAGTAGTCTGACAATAGAAATGGAAACTCATTTCCATTGTATTATGGCCATACATTTTTCACATTTACTCATCGAGGGGCCCGGTAATATCTCTCTACTAATGTGAAGGACAAATTCCATCTTGATCATTCATATTCCTCTGCATGAAAAACCAACAAGCTCGATTTTAACCTTTATCATCACCAGGTGAAAGGTGACTTTTGACTAGTTCAAAGCTTAGCAACTCTCATGTAGGAATCCATGATGACCTCAGGTCAAAGGGCATTATGACGTGGTTATACATGAGAAAAGCTTATGACTTGATCTATGTAACTTTCTCATAGTGGGTCGGTCCAGCACCTTGTACTCTTACAAGTGCCTAAAACTTTGAATCGTATCTCCATATCTTATGAAAGTCATACTGATCTTGTTTCATCTTTGCTCCCGCATAGATGACCGACCAGGGACATTTTAGGACAATCTTTATGAATTATCCAAGGATACAATTATCACAGTTAACATGCAAATAATATGATAACAGAATGGAGAAATTTCATTAAATTAATAATGTTCAAAGTACAATGATTGGCTCTTTGGGCACAATTTCCAACATCCTCCCACTTGCCCTAGGTTCAATCATTAATTTGCCTAATTCCCATTGTCCTAACATAACTCTTATGCTCTGCCTGTGAAAGCGGCTTAGTAAGAGGATCAGCAACATTATCTTCTCTTGCTATTTTGCATATCTTTATATCACCTCTATCATTAATTTCTCTAATAAGATAAAATCGCCTGAGTATATGCTTGATCCTTTAATGTGACCTAGGCTCTTTGGCCTGTGCAATAGCACCGCTATTGTCACAGAATAAATCTATTGGATTTGAGATGGTGGCACTACCCCTAGTTCAGTAATAAACTTTCTGATCTAAACGGCTTCTTTAGCTGCATTCGATGCTGCTATATACTCAGCTTCTGTTGCAGAATCTGCTACCGTGCTCTGCTTGGAGCTCTTCCAGGTTACTGCTCCACCATTCAGGAGGAATATGTATCCAGATTGCGATTTAAGGTCATCTTGGTCAGTCTGGAAACAAGCATCTGTGTAACCGGTTATGCAGAGCTCATCATCCAATCCACCATAGGCCAAAAATAAGTCCTTAGTCCTTCTTAAGTACTTTAGGATATTCTTGACGGCAGTCCAATGACCCTCACCGGGATCTTATTGGTATCTACTGGTCATACTTAAGGCAAATGAGACATCCAGTCGATTACATAACATGTCATACATGATGGATCCAATAGCCGAGGCATATGGAACCTTACTCATGCGATCTCGCTAATCAGGTGTACTAGGACATAGATCTTTGCTAAGATGGATTCCATGAGACATGGGCATGTAACCCCTTTTTGAATCCTGCATATTGAACCTATGCAGTATCTTGTCTATGTATGTGCTCTGACTTAGGCCTATTAGTCTTTTGGGTTTATCCCTATAGATCATAATCCCTAGGATATAAGTGGCTTCACCTAAGTCTTTCATTGAAAAGGACTTTCCTAATCAAGACTTGACACTCTGCAAGGTAGGAATATCATTCCCAATGAGTAGGATGTCATCTACATAAAGCACTAGAAATATAACTATGTTCCCACTAACCTTCTTATAAACACAAGGTTCATCGATGTTTTTAATGAATCCAAACTCTTTGACTACTTCATCAAAACGATAATTCCAGCTCCGAGATGTTTGCTTCAATCTATAAATGGATCTTTGAAGCTTGCAAATTTTACCAGAGTCCTCTAGACGCACAAAACCTTCAGGCTGTGTCATGTACACATCCTCAAGCAGCTTTTTACTAAGGAAGGCTGTTTTGACATCCATCTACCATATTTCATAGTCATAATATGCTGCAATGGTAAGAAGGATTCTCATTGATTTGGCCATTGCAATTGGGGAAAAGGTTTCATCATAGTCTACAACATGAATTTGAGTGAATCCTTTTACAACCAATCGTGCCTTGAAGACATTTACATTACCATCCATATCAGTTTTCTCCTTGAAAACCCATTTGCACCCGATGGTTTTTACACCTTCAGGTGGATTGACTAAGGTCCATACCTGATTGTCGTACATGGATTGCATTTCAAACTTCATGGCATTTAGCCATTTCTCGGAGTTTGGTCCTACTATGGCTTCTCGATAGGTAGTGGGCTCATTTTGCTCAATGAGCAACACATCACGGACTCCAGTAATCAGAAATCCATATCTCTGAGGCTGATGCCGTGTCCTATCAGATCTTCGTGGACCTTATGTTACTTGAGGAGGCTAGCAACTTGTTGTGAGTCTTCTCTAATTTCCATCTGTGGTTCTGTACTATCTTGTGACTCTCAAATTTCTTCTAGATGTACCTCACTCCCACTGATTATTTTAGAGACAAACTCTCTTTCTAGAAACTTACCATTTCGAATAACAAATACTTTGTTATCAGTGGGATTGTAGACATAGTATCCTTTCGTTTCAGTAGGATACCCCATGAAAAGATACTTTATGGATCTGGGCGCTAATTTATTAGAGGCTTGTTGCTCAACATATACCTCACATCCCCAGATCTTGAGAAAAGATAAACTTAGTTTCTTTCCTGTCCATATCTTATATGGTGTCTTTTCAATTGCCTTAGATGGAACACGATTTAGTGTGAACACGGCTGTCTCTAGAGCATGTCCCCAAAAGGACGGTAGAAGATCTGTTTGACTTATCATAGATCAAACCATATCTAATAGTGTTCGATTCCTCCGTTCAGAAACGCCATTCCATTGTGGTGTTCTTGGAGGAGTCAATTGTGAGATTATCCCACAACTCCTAAGATAGCTAATGAATTCTTGGCTCAAATATTCACTACCTTGATCAGATCGAAGTGCTTTAATTGTTTTACCAAGTTGGTTTTGTATTTCATTTTGGAATATTTTGAACATTTCAAAAGATCCAGATTTATGTTTCATTAGATAGATATAGCCATATCTAATAAAGTCATCTATAAATGTAATGAAGTAGACATAACCTCCTCTGGCAGCTATATTTAATGGTCCACATATATCTGCATGTATGAGGCCCAATAATTCAGTGGCCCTCTCACTGTGCCCAGTGAAAGGTGCCTTCGTCATCTTTCCTAATAAGCAAGATTTGCATGTATCATATGATTCAAAATCAAATGAGTTTAGAAATCCATCTTGATGTAGTTTAGAAATGCGTTTCTCATTTATATGGCCTAGACGACAATGCCATAGGTAGGTCGGATTCAAATCATTTGATTTTATCCTCTTAGTAGTTACGTTATAGATATTCCCATTATTAGGATGTTTCAAATTTAATATATAATGACCAACATGCAAATCACCATCAACATAGAAAATGTCATTACGATAAATAGAACATTTACCATTCCTAGTAATGGAAGTATAACCTTCCTTATCCAAATAAGAGAGAAAAACAATGTTACTACTCAAAGCAGGAACATAATAGCAATTGTTCAAAACTAACAAAAGGCCACTGGGCAGAACTAATTCATAAATGCCTACGGCTAAAGCAGCAACTCTTGCTCTGTTTTCAACTCGTAGGTCCACATTGCCCTTCTTCAGCTTTCTACTGTCCTTTAGACCCTGTATATTTGTACAAATGTGAGAACCATATGCAGTATCTAATACCCATGTAGAGGAAGTAGAAAAATGAATGTCTATAACATAAATACCTGAAGTGATAGCCCCGCTATCCTTCTTGTTCTTTTTCAGATCTTCTAGGTAGAGTTTGCAATTCCTCTTCCAATGATCGGGTTCATTGCAGAAGTAGCAAACTCCTTCCTTTGGAGGCTTTGCCTTCTTGGGTGCAGGCTTGATTTCGGGCTTGTTTGACTCTTTGATCTTACCACCTGAGCCATTACCCTTCCATTTGCCCTTCCCTTTCTTTTTCATACCATTTCCTTTCTGAACCATCAAAACTGTACTGGGTTTTTTCTTAATACTTTGCTCAGCAGTTTTGAGCATCCCATGCAGCTCAGAAATTGATTTCTCCATGTTGTTCATGTTGTAATTCATAACAAATTGGTCATAACTCTCCAGGAGTGAGTTGAGGATCAAATTCATAGCTAACTCTTGGCTCATGGGAAATCCAAGCCTCTCAAGGTGATCAATATAGCCTTTCATCTTTAACACATGAGTACTAACCGTTGCACCTTCAGCCATCTTGCAGGAATGTAAGGCTTTTGTGGTCTCATACCTTTCTTGCCTTGCCTGTTGCTGGAACATTTCCTTAAGATGAACTATCATCTCATGAGCCTCCATGAGTTCCATATCTCTTTGGAGCTCAGGAACCATAGTGGCAAGCATCAGGCAACCTACATTTACAGAGTCATCCTTATGCTTTGTGTAAGCATCTCTCTCAGCTCTTGGAGCATTGGCTGCAGGCTCCTCAGGAATGAGTTGATCTAGGACATAAGCCTTTCTTTCCTGCTTGAGAACAATTCTCAAGTTCCTGAACCAGTCAAGAAAGTTTGTCCTATTGAGTTTGTCCTTCTCAAGGACTGATCGCAATGATAGTGTAGTAGTATTACTAGTCGACATGACTCTACAATTAAAATATGCAAAGTTAGTTAGTAATCTCCCACTAAGTTAACAACCCTCAAAATAACAAGTAGTGGGCTAAGATCTATATTTGGCTTAAACTTAAGTCCGCTTTGACAAGACACTTAAATCCAAGTTATTTAGGTAGGTAACCTATTTACCAATTACATCGCATGTAACTCTTAGATGTTTATAAGATTCGACCATCATATGATCCCGCATGTTTAATCTCATCTAATGCCTTGAGATGCAAAACCGTTTTGTTAATCTCAATTAAGTCCAAACAATAATGAATATTATGAGCAGCACCATTACTTATGCTTGTCTCATCAAGATAACTCAAGTGCATCTACTTTGGTGGTTTCCACAATTGAGCGATCTAGATTTTGACAAGTATTCATTAATTGATGGCATTGACTTAAGATTTGATTCAGAGGGCTTAATTAATTAGTTTTGTTTATATGGATGCAATTGCGGTCATATCTCATACAGATAAAGACATATAAACGCAAAAGTATTCATGCAATGATCTAATCAAAAGCATAATTTAAATATGACACAAAATGGCTTACTTAACCTAAAATCCTCCCAAGCAAATGAGAGGACTTCTCTAAATAAGAAAAGAAACACATTGAGAAAAACCTTGTTTAAACATTCGAAGGGAGTGAGATGAGAAGAGAATGTATATTGAGAGTATTTAGAGAAAGGCACGGCACGCAGGCCGTATTTAAATATTACAACCCTTTGTAAAATTCTAAAGCCATGTTGTTCACCATACCCAAACAAGTATAAATAATAAACCACAACAAGAATTCATACAATATGAAAAGCAATAAATGTCGTGATCAGATTATATTGTGCTACGCAGAGGTTGTCATGACGGTCCCACTAAATATTTTCAACATTTCAAAAGATTCAGATTTATGTTTCATTAGATAGATATATCCATATCTACTAAAGTCATCTATAAATGTAATGATCAACAAATAACCTCCTCTGGCAGCTGTATTTAATGATCTACATACATCTATGCATATGAGGCCCAATAAATCAGTGGCCCTCTCACTGTGCCCAGTAAAAGATGCCTTCGTAATCTTTCTTAATAAGCAAGATTTACATGTATCATATAATTCAAAATCAAATGTGTTTAGAAATCCATCTTGATGGAGTTTAGAAATGCATTTCTCATTTATTTGGAGGTAAGTTATCAGTTCGTGTTTCAATCGCCAAGCGTTCAATTAAATTATTGGTTTCGTTTTTGGCAAACTCTGACTTATTCCATTGTTGGCATCTCCAGTTTAGGCCTTTAGGGGTATTTATAAGACAACAATGATTAGGATGAAATAGATAGAAGGACCCATATCTGAAAACGTGAAAGTTAAGAGCTTATTGTTTGAAAGATTTAGGGAGCCTTTTACGTTCAGCCAAAGTAGAGTCTCTGCATTTTTCTAGATTTTTAATGCATAATTTTAGAAAATTAGAGATTCACACAGCCTCCTGACTGTTGTTTTATACTTTTATTATGCCACCTTATTACAATGCTTACTAGATTTATCTCATTGTCTAATAAATCCCAATTTGTTGGTACTTTCTTTTAAATTCTTTGTACTGATCTTGTTATTGTTATTTGCAATGGAGTAACTATATGTGAAAGCAATGAAGTGCTGAATTCTAATACAAATTATGTCCTCCTTTGCAGTTGCTCACTTCATTAGTACGGTGATGGTACATGGATCTTGCCAAGGTTAGTTACATATTAGTTTGTTTTAAGAATGTATTCAATAATAAGCCGTGCTTTAATTTTATACTTGTTTTAATAATATTATGTTATTTTTCAGACCCATAGGCAACCACCGGGGTCCAACTTGTGTGGATCGTATGTTCTGAGGCACATTTATAATATTATTACCCTAGGCACGACAGAATTTACTCGAGAGGTAAATGTGTATATATTTAAAAAAATTTGTATTACTTTTTTTTTGAGTAAGTTAATGTTTTGCCTAGCTTTGGTGTTTCAGATGTTTCATCTTGCTGACCCTTTTCCAGAAGAAGATATTGATCACATTCGTAATTGTTGTACTAAATTCATTTATGAACTTTTACAACAATGAGTTCTTGTAAAACTGACAAATTTTTTGTATATATTGATGATGAATTGACATGTTGGTTGCTTGCAAAACTTGTTGGTTACTTTTTGAGTGAAGTTAATGTTTTGCCTAGCTTTGGTGTTTCAGATGTTTCATCTTGCTGACCCTTTTCCAGAAGAAGATATTGATCACATTCACAATTGTTGTGCTGAATTCATTTATGAACTTTTACAACAGTGAGTTCTTGTAAAACTGACAAATTTTTTGTATATATTGATAATGAATTGACATGTTGGTTGATTGCAAAACTTGTTGGTTACATGATTTGGTGAATCTGTCTGAGCCATAATGCATGTCATTGGCCTGTATGTTTTTTAAACAATTATGCATATATATAGATGGTTTTAAACAACACATTACATGAGGATATATGACATGTTATGTTACAAGTTCCCAATGAGAAGGTTAAACAAAAAGGAAATGGCAAGAGGAAGTAAACTGAACACCTTATGACACTTAATAAGTTTGGCATTGGAAGTAGCAATTTTAAGATGCGTTTTGATAACTAATCTAATCACACACAATAAAAAAAACAAATTTCAATACTTTTAAGACCGTTATTATTATAACTGAACATAAAAGTTGTTTTAAGATCAGTTTCGCATATAACCAATTTTAAAATTGAATTTTTAAGACCGATTTTATGGACAATTGATTTTAAAATTAAAATTTTGAAGACCGATTATATATAAAACAGGTCTTAAAACAACTTTTAAGATCGGTTATAATAATAACCGGTCTTAAAAATGTACTATAATTATTTCCAAAAGAGATCTTTTATGACCGGTGCTCATGACAATCGGTCTTAAAAGTGTTTACTTTAAGATCGGTTGTTAATACAACCGGTCTTAAAAGTGAGAATTTTAAGACCGGTTATCAAACCGGTCTTAGAAGTGACATACTTTTAAAACCGGATACAAAAACGGTCTAAAAAATCAATTTTAACCGGTCTAAAAAACCATTTTTCCACTAGTGTGGGGCCTGCTTAATTGGTATAGCCAAGAAAATAGCCCGGCAGGGAAGACCTATTTAGGCCCGACTCCAAAAATGGGCTTCATTTTTAGGCCCGACCTGTTTAACAAGAGTGGCTCCCCGGCTTTAGGCCCTTTTGTCGCTTTTTTCATTTTTTACGTCCTTAAAGACTAAAATACCTAATTTAAAACAAAAATATTATTAAATCTAACTTAAAACATCAACAATTATCCATGTTTAACAAAACACAAAGACTAAATCTAAAACTAAAAAACTAATATCCACAACCATAATCAAATAAATAACTAAATAAAGTTATAATCATAAACTAAACACTAAACAATATTTTGAAGAGGTTAACATTAGGTAAGTTTAAGAATTGTAATTTATCTCAAGTTATAAACTTTATTTGGTAGTAAAGATATTGAAGATGAAGTGGTGAAAAATTAGAGAATTTGCTATGCCAGGAAAAAAAGATAATCTTACCAAATTAAAGTTATATACATATCATATATGTTCGTGTGGTGCAATAATATACAAATTTATTTAAAAACAAATTTAAATAAGCTTAAACAGGTCGGCCCGTTTAAGCCTACATCTTTTTAAAGGCTCTAAATCATAAACCCGACCCTTAATAAACTTAATCTAAGTAGATTGGCCCAGCAGACTCGACCGATTCCCCACTCAATTAATCGGTCCGAATATCGCATAGCATGTGCGCGCTGCTGGTACCGACTGCTGACTGAGTGCCAAAACCCTAACCCCTAACAACGCAGCCGCTGATGCGTGGCTATAAAAGCAGATCAGCTGAAAGCCCTTGTTCAAACGTTCGCTTCCCAAAACCCTAAAGCGCAACAAGCGTTGGGTTTTTTTTGCACTTCTCTATCCCCTCTTGTTTCTGAAGCTCGTTTGGTTTGTTCTTTTGCTTATCTAAGATGGGCAAATCCAGCAAGAAATCAGCTCCTAAAGTATGGTTCTGGTGCATCGTTTTCGCATTGAATATTTCATTTACGTATATGGTTATATACTAGTTTCTTTGTTTTTCAGGTTGATTCTGCTCCGGCTGTTGTTCCGCCTTCGAAGTCTGCTAAGAAAGGTACGAGTTTTTAGTTTGTTCTGTTTTCGTGTTCTGACTTTCGTTTGCCGTTTAATATTATCTACTTGCACTTAAGATATTATGCTCGTTGCTGGGTTCTCTTTACTTGGTCTTTGCCCCAATTCTTTTCCTGGTTTGTTTGCTAACATATTCTTTTTCTTTTCCTTCGGGTATACAATGTTTCTTCTGCGTTTACTGCTATGGTCATTGTGGATTTTACCGGTATTATTGTTATTTATTACTTGATAAGCCAGACTCTTAGCTTACGAGACACGTTAGAATGTGTACGACCTGTGGAGAGGTGTACTGGTGTAGAATTTAACTCAACGATTGCCTTGTTATTTAAAATTCAACGTGACTTTTCCTGATAGGTAATTTGTTATTGCTTTATGGGTAATCTGTTTTGGGTTGTTATATTTCATTACTTTTAAGGCAAGAGGGAAGCTGAGGATGAACTTGAGAAGCTAGTGAGTGCAAAGAAGCAGAAGAGAGATGAAGTTGCTGATAAGAAGAAGGCCAAGGTGCAGAAAAACAAGAAAGAAAGTAGTTCAGATGAAGATTCTTCATCAGAATCTGAGGAAGACAAGGTGTCTGCTTTGATTATTTTAATTTTTCTTTTGTATTCTTGGCTGCGTGCCTCTCCTTTTAAATTATATTTTTCTTGGGGTTTAGAAAACTGTCACAAAAGCTGTTCTTCCATCAAAGAGACAACCTTCTAAGAACGGCACCCTAAGTGGCCGGGTGAACAAAGGCAAGCCAGCTAGTAGCTCCACTTCTGAATCCTCTGATGATGACTCCGATAGTGATGATGTGAGTAGAAGTTACTGGGGAAGATTCATATAGTGAATAATTCTTCGTTATTGTTGGATGATATAATGCTAGCAGGAATTTCTGAAATGCCTTGTTTCCACCTTATAAAATATTTTTGGCATTGTTTTAGGCTGGAAAATCCAAGGTTGCATCTGCTGCTGGTAAGAATGGAACTCTTTCAACAAAGAAGAAAGTTGAGTCAAGTGACAGCTCAGATACTGAGAGCAGTTCAGATGAAGAAAATGTAAATTCACTATTCTGTCTTTTAATCCCACTGATGTGTGTCAGATGCTCTGTTTTTAGTAATATATGAGCAATGAATATCAGGATGAGAGAACTAAAGTTGCCCCGCTATCCAAGAAGATCCCTGTTACTGCAGCTAAGAAAGTTGAATCAGACTCAGAACCTGACAGCAGCTCTGATGAGGATGATGTAAATGCTGAATACAGACTTCCCTACAATACCATACGATTTTGAATGCAATTCTCTAATAACTTTGCTTGCTGTTATAATCCCAGGTCCCTACAAAATCATCCAAGAAGTTGCCTGCTGCTCCTGCCGCAGGTAAAAGTAAACCTGCCAAAAAAATTGAGTCGAGTGATGACGCAACCTCTGATAGTAGCTCAGATGAAGATGATGTAAGCCTTATTTTGCACTGTGTCTGATTTTTTGTTATTTTGATTTCCCCATAATGAAATATTGGTATGGTCCATAGGATCTTGTGACAAAGAAGTTGCCTGCAACAACGGTTCTTTCAAAGAAGAAAGTTGAGAGCAGTGAAAGCTCTGAAGATGAATCAAGTGAAAGCTCTGATGCAGATAATGTAATATTTGGGTTCACTGCTGTAACATTTTTTCTTGTTTATATTTTGCATACTTTTGGACTGACCACATGAAATGCTTAATTGAAGGGTATGAAGTCTTCTGTCAAAGCAGTTTCCAAGCCTTCCATTGTTTCAAAAAAGGTTGAATCAAGTGAGAGCTCAGAATCTGATAGCAGTAGCTCTGACGAAGACAACAAAAATGTAAATTTATCATCTATCTTATATTAACTTATTCGAAAAATTAATCTTTTTGGTCCTTGTAGTTTTAACTTGTTTGTAACGCAATTCCTGTAACTTATTCGTTGTAATTTTGACTCTGTACCTGAATTTGACTCATTGCAACCTAGTCCCTGTAATTGTAACATTTTATAATTTAGTCTGAATGTTTTAAAAAAACAAGATATCGTGACTTAGTTGCAGTGAGTCCAAATTTAGTGACCGAGTTGCACTAGGTAAAAATGTAGGGATTGACTTACAATCAAGTCAAAACTTCAGCCACCAAAAAATTAATTTTCCCTAAAAAACTTCAGGCTTGCAGCAGTTTTCTGGGCCATGTTAATGTCTATGTCTATGATGCATCTCACTGTTGGTGTTCTCAATTGTATCGTTTTTCTGTTGTATTCTGTTGTTTTGGTTGGTATTTTTTGGGTGTTTAAACCACTTAGCTGCTTGGAAATCATTGAAGTGGTGGGCAAGTCAAGTCATCTGTATTATTTACAGCCTTCTGATTTGGCTTCTTTATCCGGAAGCAGTTGTCTGGTCTTTGCTCAAAATAGCATTTCACTATTTGTGCATGTAATCTTTATGTTGTAATGAAATAGCTCTTATCAGTCAATTTGCTCGAACAAATAGTTCTGCAACATGAAGGAGAATTGACTTTTTCTTTGGTTGGATTAGAAAAAGGGAGTTCACAATGCTTCCATTATCAAGTCAGCAAAGGCTTCTGAGAAGAATTCCAAGTTAAAGGATAGTTCTGACGAGACTGATTCTGATGAGAAGGAGGTTAGTAGTTCATTATTTTTATATTCCTCATGGCATCTTGAATATGCAAAGTGTTGCCAGATTAATTTATTCATATTTTTGCATCTACAGGAATCCTCCGACAGTGATTCTGAGGATGAGAAGGTTTGCCTAATCTTTTGTTGGAATACTACGTTATAGTTGACATGTTACTCTATGTTTGAGCTTTCTATTTATTAGGTAGGTTCGAATAAACTATCTCAACATGTGATGCATGTTTATGTTGTAGAAAACTGCTCCTAAGGCTAATACTAAAGTTGCAGCTGCCGTGAAGTCAGCTAAAGAGGAGTCTAGTGAAAGTTCATCTGAAGATTACTCTTCGGAGGATGAGGTATAGAAGAGTACATGCAAATTTGGAGCTTTCCCCTTCAGCCCAATTTTTTTGATTATGCTTGAACACCATGCTTTTGAGTTTCTTGCTTACTCTTGTCTCAAGATTTGTCAATTTTTAATAGAATTAATTAATCCACTCATCATTTTGCAGAAAGCTGCTCCCCAGTCTAATATTAAGGCATCTGCTGGTGTGAAGACCGTGAAAAAGGAGTCTAGTGAAAGTTCATCTGAAGATGACTCTTCGGAAGATGGGGTATAGAACAGCATATACATAAATCTGAATTTTTTCTTCTGGGATGTCAAATATACGCAATGCCGTGTTTTACTGTTGTCCATAATGTAACTTGCTATTCACAAGGTTGCACATATGACTATCAGTAATAGCACTGGATGATTCATTATATTGCACGCTATCTAGTTAACAAACTATGAAAAATCTTAACTTCAGGATAAGATGGATGTTGATGAGGACAGTAGTTCTGAAGAAAGTGAGGAGCCGCAAAAGAAAAAGGTAAGGGCTTTTTTTTGTAGATCTTTTGCTTCAGAACTTTTCCTCACGTTGGTTATATGTTTTTTTTTAATTTTTTTAATTCTTAATTCTTAAATGGTGTGTTTCCTCAAGGTTGTATAATTGTTAAAAAGGATGGTTCTAGTCTATTGTGCATATCATGGTTTATTTTCTGCAAAGTTTTAATTTCTCGAGTTTATTTTTGTGTAGTCTGTAAAAGCTATTAAGGAAAGCAGTGGAAGTTCAGAGAGCTCAGATGATAGCGAGGATGACAATGAGACACCCTCCAAGACTCAGAAAAATGTTAGCACATGCCACTCACATTTGTTTATTTTTCATGTCCATTTAAAATTGTAACTCTGGAGTATTTGCTCACCAATTGTTAAACAGGCCAAGGATGTGGAGATGGTTGATGCTGCATCAGCGAAGTTGAATAGAAAGAAAGCTGTATGCTTTATATCCCTTTTCTTTTGCTTTTCTGCACATGAATGCTAGTTTTATCAGTTATATATGTTTCATAAAATTTTGCAGCCTAGCACCCCGGCTACTCCAAAAGCACAGAATGCCATATCAAAGACTCTGTTTGTTGGAAATTTGTCATATAAAGTAGAACAGACCGATGTGTATGTAATTTTACCTGTGCTGCTGCTAGACTGGCATTTTCTCCATCATTTTTCTGATTTCACAATTCAAATTTGTTCAGGGAAAACTTCTTTAAAGATTGTGAAGTGGTTGAAGTCCGTTTAGCCTCAGATGAAAATGGCAGATTTAAAGGCTTTGGGCATGTTGATTTTGCCACAGAGGAAGCAGCACAAAAAGTAAGCATTTACTGTGTGACTGACAAATGACTGCAGATCTTGTGATTGTAGCTTTGAATCTTTGACAGTTATGTTAGGTACCATTGATTGAAGCAATATGCATTGAATCCAAACCCTTTGGGTTGGGCTTTATTGATGTTCTGGGCTTTGAAGTCAGATTTTTCGTTGATGATATATTTATTTGTTGTAGTTTTGAATATTTGACAGTTATGTTAGGTGCCATTGACTGAAGCAATATGCATTGAATCCAAGCTTTGGGTATTGGGCTTTATTGATGTTCTGAGCTTTAAAGTCAGATGTTTAGATGATGATATCTTTATTTGTTGTAAATAATTCACTGGGTCGAGGAATATAAATGCTCTTAGATGTTGATGTTCGATTGTTGTGTAAACTAATTTTGTTTTTTATTTAATACTGTGCTATAAATTCATATTCCCGGAAGTGCTCTTATTTCTTTGGGAATTTTTGAATTAAAGGCTGTTATGTTTTTATTCGTTCCTATATTTTTCCTGACCTAGAATGTGTTGGTTTCCTTCTGTTTTGGAATGTTTATCAATATTTCAGCTTTCAAGGCAGTGCAGATGTATTAATCATTATGCGACTTGTTTTCTTAGATGGGTTTGTGATGGAACAGACTCAAGTGAGATGTTTTATTCAATGATAAAAGTTGCTCTATATAGAGCATTCCTCAAGCAAAAGAAACATCTCACTGCATTCGAGATGTGCAGCTGCTCCCAGTTCTCACTTGCTCATTCCATGCTCCTCTACAACAACCCACCCTCCTATTATGTGCTCTTAACTGCCAGCTACGAAATACCATAAACACCCCCCAATTCACATGATATTTGCCTTTTATTCAATGTTGGGTTATTAAGTAAGCTCTGGCCCAATTCCAACAGTAAGTTGGTAGGTTAATGATCTGTGATGCATGTTCTTGGATTTCTTAATTTGGATGCTATCCAAGAAACACGGGTAGGGCTATATTTGGAGAATCTTCATTATATGTAATAAGGAATGTGGTAGGTTTTTTGATATATGTGTGCCTTTTTGGCTGACTTGCTCTACCTTGATCTAGGCTTGTTCATTGTAGTGGCCTCTGAGTTTTTTTTTATTTGTTTATAACTTATGTTGGACTGAATAATCCATTTCTGTGATTATAGGCCCTTCAGTTGAATGGGGAGGAATTGCTTCAGCGTGTCGTGAAAATTGATTTAGCTCGTGAAAAGGGAGCATATACCCCCAATAGCGGGTATTTAAGTGATATTTATGTTTGTTTCTTTTTTCCCTCAAGGTCCTTTCCTTGGCTATTAATTATTTTTGTAACATTCTTGTCTATAAATGTAGCAACTGGAGCAATTCATTCCAGAAAGGAGGACAGGCTCAAGCTCATACATTATTTGTTAAGGGTTTTGATACATCCCTGGGGGAAGATGAGGTACATATGTTTATTAATTTGGCATACTGACTTGTGCTTCTGCCCCCACATCAGAAATTATTTCCATCCCATTTATCTGCCTAATTAAATGCCATACATTTTTAACGAGCAGTTGATTTCTTTAACTATGTTTTTCAGGTTAAAACGAACCTGAAAGAGCATTTCAGTTGTGGAGAGATTACAAGGATATCAATTCCTAAAGATTATGAGACTGGTGCTGTCAAGGGGTAAATTGCTTTGTCATTTACAATTACTCTTGAACTTTTATATTTCAATTCACTATACAAGTCTATTCAAGGTCATTAAATTTACTATACAAGTATTCTTCAAGCATTTGCTTGTTTTAAAGCCCTCCTAAAAGTTATGCTGGGTTAGGCGAATGGAAGGTTTTGTGACTATGAAGGTACAAAGTGACAAATTATAGTATACTTTGTCATGCCTCTGAATCTTTTTACTCCTAAAACTATACTTGAACAGATGAAAGGTAAATCTTGTTCATTTGAAGGTTCCTGATATCCAGGAAGTTTGGAGGTGTATCTGGTGTGCCTTTTTTGCGTTGTCTATTTCTTTATCGAGTTTTTACTTTTAATAGGCGTGTCAGCATTTGGCAATTGAAGGAAGGTGGTCCCTGTTGTCCCTTTCCAAGATTGTTTTTCTATTTTGTGCATAAGAACTGAGTTTTCTTTTTAGTCACATATATAGCTTGGTGATGCCATAGAATGGACGTAATAGAACATGTATGGGAAATGTTAAGTAAGACTAAAGTTTGTCAATGGCATTGACTATCATTGCTGGGAAGCATGCCTTTGCTTTAAATTCTGTAATATTTAAAGTCTGTCCGATTTTTGAGGTGTTAAAATAGCTCTTGACTATTCTCTCAAAGGAATTTGTCTTGTTTTGAGTCTTCCTTTTTAACGCCAGAGCGAAATTTTGTCTCCTGATGTTTGTACGCCCTCCAGTCGTTAATATAAGACATATTTACCTAATTTGATTAATGAAATTAGTTATTATTATATGTATTTTCTTAAACACCCTTGTCGTTTTCCTTAATTCCCTCCCTCCTCTTGCTTGATTATTGTTAAAGGAGTATCAATAGGGGTAAATTAGGAAAAGAGTGATAAATATGAAAATTATTTCTTATATTTAGGACCAAGATAAACTCCCCATATATATTTTATATCAAGGACCGGAGGAGTATTTCCCAAGTACAAAACGAATCCCTGAGGCGCTTAATAATCTTGGCAAAACTTAATTGAGATCCACTTCCACAATAATTTATGCCAAAATACTTTGGCTTTTTTATTTAATTTGTACTTTGTTTACTTCTGTATATTCCTATTTTTGTTTTCAATGCAAGTGTTTATAACCTTTCATTACAACACGTGTCATTTTCATCTACTAGTCCTCAAAATATATTAATATGCAGGTTTGCCTACATGGATTTCAAGGATGTTAATGCCCTTAACAAAGCACTAGAATTGAATGGAAGTGAGCTTGGAGATGGATATTATTTGACTGTTGATGAGGCAAGACCTCGAGCTGATAATCAAGGGGCCAGTGGTGGTAGAGGTGGTGGAAGGAGTGGTGGTGGCCAATTTGGGGGCAGAGGTGGCGGCCAATTTGGGGGCAGAGGTGGTGGCCAATTTGGCGGCAGAGGTGGTGGTGGTCAATTTGGGGGAAGAGGTGGCAGAGGTGGTCGTGGAAGAGGTGGTGGTGGCAGGGGTCGTGGCACACCCAATAAACCAAGTCTTGCTGCTGCAGGCACAGGTAAGATTCATGTCATCAATTTCTTCATCAAAATTACCTTTAATCTCAGCCCTATCGTATTCAAGGGGCTATTTGATATGCGGGATTTGGAGGGAGGGGAGAGGAGGGAAATTTTTTATGGGTTGAATTTAAAAAATTGGAAAAGCGGGGTTGTAAAATTTTAATGAAGGGAAAATGTAAGATCATAGTGAGAAAAATTAAATCTTTTAACCCCCCCTTGTCCATTTTTTTGAAATCTCGCTCAAAAATTCGCTTCCCCCTTCTCTCCAAACCCTTCGTGCCAAACAGACCCTGAAAGTGCAGTATGCACTGATCCTCTGCCCATATTGCAGAGATATGTAGTCTCTGCACATATTGTAGAGACACGTATTCTGGTCAATTTGTTCATTGTCATGTTACTCTTGATACAATGTCTCATTTATTTTTGCAACCACTAATCCGTATAGAACTAGTCTGATCCTTGAATTGTTTATTATCGTGACCTGCGTCAGTTTGTTGTGTTAAATGTGAAATCTAATATTCACTTGCTTTTCTTGCTAAATCAGGGACAAAGACCACATTTGCAGATGATTAATGGAAGATGTGCTGAATTTACTTTTGAAAATCTAATACTATGTTCGTTGCTCCAGTTTTGGTAATTGGTTGTACTTCTAGTTTGACTGTCCTATTTTTTTAGCGCTGTGAGCTCTGCAGTTTTGTTCAAGAGGAAAAAAAACTATTTTATCAGGCATATTAAGTATATATTATTATTCTGTGGATTAGGGTACTATATTTGTCTATTCTCGTACGTCCACCCCTTAATGATAACAAATTGAAGTGGCGTCTCAATATATTTTTCAGTCTTGTCAAGCAAGACATCTTGCTTGAAATTAATGATATTGGATTAGGAGAGAAATCTTGCCAAGCATACATTTTTCAGTCTGATGAAATTAATGATAACAAATTGAAGTGGCGTCTCAATAGATTTCCTCGAACAACATTTAAAACGTCTGCAAGGTTTGAGATCCCATGGCGGGCGTGGTCCTCAAGAACCGGGTATTAAATGCTGCGGATAAATAGGCTGAGTTTGAAAGTTTACATAGAATGGATGAGAATGGATTTTTTTTTCTTAGAAGAGGTTTAGTGAGTAAAGAATAATATATAAACGATTAATATGACGAGAAAATGTGGAATCCCTCGGGAGGATGAGCAAAACGTCAAAACCTTGTTCCAAGCAAAAAGTCAATCAAAAGCTGTTGGTTTACATGGTGGGCCATTGTTTCCATTGCACGCATCATGCATTGATACCAATCCCTTCCTTTAGTTATTTATTTATTTTTGGGGTCAACTTCCTTTATTTATTTATTTATTGTGAAACTCCTTCCTTTATTTATTTTTTTGGTAGCCTACCCGGTATTCAGAGCTTCGCCCTGATTAATCCGGATTCGACTTGCTTCGTGCTCTTGGCATGGTGGATGAGTTTCCCAACGGGGGTTTTCTGGATTCAACAGGTCTCGAACCTGAGATCTTATTTAAACGGAATCAAGCCGCCATTCAGACCAACCCCATTTGGTCCTTTATTTTTATTTCCATGTTATGTGGTTTGTCTTTGATATGATACACTAGTAAGGGAGAATCTTAATTAAATCTAACCAATATATCAAAATTTAAAATTAGGTATACACTTTTAACAAATTCTTAATTAGGTTAAGAGGCTTAATTAGGATTTTTTTTAATGTTTTTAAAAGACTAAAATGTCCCTCTATAAGATACCGGTGCTACTATAGCTATAGAATCTTCTTAATTCTAGGCGG
This sequence comes from Inga leiocalycina, assembly GCA_963242795.1. Taxonomy (NCBI): domain Eukaryota; kingdom Viridiplantae; phylum Streptophyta; class Magnoliopsida; order Fabales; family Fabaceae; genus Inga; species Inga leiocalycina. Next base: position 63,229,928 of record OY725330.1, on the reverse strand, counting down.
ACACCTGCTCCTCTCTACCTAATGCTAGGATTGGTTCCTAAGGAGTGAGGGAGTGAAACTTTTGCAAATACTCTCCTCATGGAAGGAGCCTTTCTTGCTTGAAATTTGGAAACTTGGTCAAGTGTAGCCGATGAGGCTTGGTCGAGAAATAGCTTGAGCAATGTATCCGCTAAATTACAATTGAAACCAGAGTGTAATTCAAGCATGGATGATGACAAAGTAGCATTAATCCAATTCAACATGGATCACAGTGCATCCACAAGAGATATTTCGGATGATCTGTGGAGGGGCAAGGCATACTCCCATAAACCTTTTTTTTTACCCAATGCTTATAAGGAAAATGAAAGACTTTGGACCAAGAGGTTGACAAGGAGCTTAAGGTGTCAAGCTAAGCTGTAGTGCACTGTTCAAGAGCATTGCCAATTGGACCCGAGTTCAATTCCTGTGGAAAGCACACAAAGTAATAAGAGTAACACTTGTTCTTAAGCCTCTAATGATAAAGTGAGTTTATCTAATAATCTCCGTGTTGCATATAGAAAAGGAATTAGATCATGTACCCAGCATCCCATCTCTTACTTTGTATCCTATGAACATTTATCTCCCAGATACAGGGTGTTTACAGCTAACCTTGACAACATTAAACTTCCAAACAATATAGAAGAAGCCCTTAAGCACTCGAAGTGCAGAGAGGCCGTGAATGAAGAGCTCTGGGCTCTTAAAAAGAATGGAACATGGCAGCTCACTCAAAAAATTGAAGGGAAATAGCCCGTGGGTTGTAAATGGGTGTTCAATGTGAAATACAAGGCCGATGGTAGTGTTGAGAGGTACAAGGTGAGATTAGTTGCAAAAGGTTTCACCCAAACATATGGGATAGATTACTAGGCGACCTTTGCTCCTATAGCAAAGCTAAATACAATCCGGGTCTTTTTGTCTATAGCTGCTAATCTTGATTAGAAGCTTCATCAGCTTGACGTCAGGAATGCATTCCTTAATGGGACCAGGATGAGGAAGTTTACATAGAGATACCTCCAAGTTTGAAGAATTCCAACAATGCTAACCTGGTATGCAGATTACAAAAATCTCTATATGGGCTCAAGTAATCCTCGAGAGCATGGTTTGAAAGATTTACTAAGGTAATCAAGCAGCTTGGGTTCACACAGGGGCAGACGGATCACACCCCTTTCATCAAAGCATCAGGTGGTAAGATCGGTTCAGGATAATGGGATCACAAATCCACAGTTTGTCTATAAAGAGCAAATCTAATTATATTAGTGTCTATAATTTCTTTCTTTTGTATAATACTAATCGATAGGGCCTCATTGGTACTTGCTACAAGATCTCGTACATTAGAACCCATAGTTGTGGACCCGAATCCATTAGTATAGAGCATTTTCTTTTCCAAGTGAAATCCCCTAGTATATGAAAGAGTGAAAAAGCGCTTTCGTTGTTGTGAAATAAGAAGCCATCGTATCTTAATGCATGTATTTAATTTATTCGAAGCTATTAGAGCGGGATCTACTTTTTTGGGCATATGAGTCAAAGCAATAACAAGAATATTTCTATTGACCCATATTTCACTGATCTTGGTGCTTACGTCTAGCAGCACCACTCTAGAATTATTGCTTCTTTTTACTTTGTTTGATTCTAGTTTATCGAATGAAACTTTCAAAAAAGAAAAAAAGGTTGGTTCAAAAATCTTTACATTATGTAAGTGAACTCTCCTTATAGTATAGGCACAAAACTATAATATCACCTATTGACAGGTCTAAACCAGGGTAATCTCTTCAACATAGCATCAATGCCTCAAGTTCCCTTACAAGGCTAAGAAAAGAGTTTTCTTAGTTGTTCTCCTTTCCTTAAGTCGTTCACTAGTCTTCCTTAGGGCTCTTGAAGTCTCTTTAAGTCGAGTGAAGCGAGGGCTTATTCTAAGAGAAGCTTTATTAGGGCGGGGTAAAACAGCCTTAGCTGTTTGCTTTACTTATTGAAAGCAAGGAAGGCGGCTAGTCTATTCAACTCTTGTCCAGTCCAGTCCAGTCTATTCTTGTTAGAGTGTCCTCTAGATGCAAGCCTACTGGGAAAGAAAGCAAGACAGTCTAGCAAGTCTATTTTTCTATACCTTTCTCTACTAGAGGGGAACTCAAGTTTATATGTTTCCAGCTCTACTAGAGTGGCTTATTCAAGTTAAGGCTGCCGTAACTCACCCCCTTATCACCACTTTATCCTCTATATACTCACTGAAGCGAATCCTTTTCTTGCAAAAGAGACAAGCCAGTAAGCAGAAGGGCAAGGACAAGAGCAAGGGGGAGGGAAAGAGAGGCATTACTAGAAGGAAAGTAGTCCAACTCAATGTCTTACACACTAGTGGCATTTGAATGAAAGTAGTAAGTAAGTGGCCAATAATCTTTAAAGCTGGAGTAACCAGCTTAAGGCAGCTCACGGGAATTTATTTAAGTAAGAAATATCCCCGGTGTCATCCTCTTCGTCTTCTCGAAAGGAAACGAGTCGCGAGAGGGTAGAAAAGATAGGACCACTCTTTAGTAAGATAGCAGCTAGTGAATAGCAGTAGAGTTGCACTCATTCTCTCCATTCAGAGAAGAGCCCATAGACGAGGAAGGAATATTTTATTCCATGAGACATGAGCGGCTAAAATTTCAAGACTTGTGAAGAAGTAAAGAAGTCACAACCACAGAGGGAAAGACTGAATTGATTCTTCAGAGAACATTACGCCGGAAGGACTAGAGCAAGTATGACAGCCTTAAGGACCAATCTACTTCTAATCACCTTCAGACTTGAGGACTTCACGTCACATGTTATCAAAGGGTCTTATGTTCCACTATACTTAACCATTTCAGCTACCCCCCAAATAGAATTGGGATTAGGATCCAACAATTAAATAATAAGAAAAGGACTATAAAAACAAAAAATGAGTACCAGAAAGAATGGCTAGTGCCTAAAGCTATGAGTCAAGAAAGATTTGTATTTGATAGATAGCTTACCCCGCTTTCACGGGAAGGGTCTCTTCGCTTGGGGAGTGGAGGGGAAGGAGAGGACAGGTTTAGCCGGTAGAGTGAGTAGTGGGGCTGGAAAAAAAGAATGAGTAGTACCAGAGAGACATGTTATGAAAGAAGGAATCACCGACCAAAAACAAATACAAGTGACAAAGCCTAACCAAAACTACTTGACTTTCACCACTCAACCTTACTCGCTCCTGAAACAAGACTTAGTCTATGACCAAATGCCTTACTGCTATTAGAGTGCCAAGATAGAAGGCACCTTCTTCATTAGCAAGAGCAAGCATGTTTGAGTGGGGTTGCTTGTAGAATAGAATCGGTTGTTCTGAGTTCTGGTTTGTGATCTGTACTGAGTGGTGTAATCTAAAGCATCTCAACCGAGGTTGTCTTTCTTTGATGTTGTTTCTCAATTTGCATGTGATTCATCAAACTTTTGTTAACGCAATTTTATCTTCCTAGTGCCAACTACTAGGTTTCTTTATCAGGATGTGTTACCAACAACTCCTCTTGTAGTCTGTTCGTATACGAGAAAATTTCGGGATCGAGAATGTGATTTTGGGATCGGGATCGGGAATGGGACTTCCCGATCTCGACATTTTCCCGATCCCGAATATATTTATATACATATACATTTTTTTAAAAATATTTAAGAAAATAAGACCAAATGTAAAATAAAATGTGAAAATCCCTAATACTCTTAAGGTAATATCTATTCTTTTAGTTTATTTAGTTAATTTCATTTATTACTTAGTAAATAATTCTATTTTTTTGTTTTTGTCTTTGTTCTTTTTGCAGCTGAATCGACAATGTTAAGCAGGACTAATTATATATTTGTATTAGACTTATTTAGTATAATATGATATTAGACAAATGATTTATTTATACTAGACTAAAAGAAATACAACAAAAAATTCAATATAAAGATTTTTTTAAAAAAAAAGAAAATCCAGGATCGGGAATGGCATTTCCCGATCCCGAACACCCCTAGGATGCATGCTTCGAAGCCTGCTTCAATTGCCCAATGTTGCTTTAATCCTTCTCAATGAAGCTCTACCTCATGCGCCCGGGTCTCTGTCCCACATTGTAAAGCATCTTGCTGTGGCTCTATGTTACTCTAGAGCCCTTCTAAGATGAGTCTCTATCTGTGACTGAATCCATCTTAGGTAGCCCAAGGAGTTAGCTCACATCGCTCCCATCCTGACCCTATTCAGGAATGGGATAAGGGATGTTGTTAGTGCATCTTCTATTCCTATTGTTCTTATGGTTCTCTTATTATGTTCCAAAGTAAGATGGAAGGCTTGTTAGGCAAGGGGTTAAGGGGGAACCCCATTTGGTTGGATCCAAGCAATTTGATAAATGCCTCACTATGGGAAGCCAAGCCCGAAGCTACCTTTGATTCTGCTTTTTTTGCTGTTGATCTTCATCAAATTCCCATTCTTGGTCAACGAATGATTAGCCTTTCCTTGATTTCCCGAGTTTTCTCAAGAGCCTACTTATTCATGTTCTGGTTCTTACCAATCTCCCTCTCAAACAAAAAATGGAATGGGTTCGGCAGTTGGTTTCTAGCGAGCGAATGTTGATTAGCTAAGCTAAGGTAACAAGGAAAGCAGATGTCGGTGAAGAAAGTAAGAGATTGATTCTGTGTTAGTAAGGTCATATCAAAGGGTTTGTCTTCGGCTTTCTTTCACAGGTCTTAGTTCCACTAGTTCTAAGAGCGAGAGGTACGAAGGTCAGTTGACTAGGGAATAGGTATAATATACAGTTTAGACGATCTTGAAGACAAATAATCTGGATCAACAGAGGATAAATTATCCGATGCAACCTATCTTATCTGTTGATCTATCCGCTGCTTTGATTCCAGAAAGACAACAATGGTGAGCTCTCTTCCTTTACAACTATTGCGGTTTATTCCTTTCCTTTCTCCATTATCCCAAAGGCCCTCTTACTCCCATTCCTCTGTCATCGTTTTTTGTTTTAGACTTTGATCTTTTAAGTTTCAATGCAAGCTCTTCCTTATCGTTTCCTTTGTCTCTAACATTTATTTGTATTGCTCTTTTCCTTCCTTGTCAAATTTCAACACATTTTCCATCCAAATGGACACCATCATGAACTGCACAGCTAGTCGAAGACGAGGAACTGGGTTTTGCATATTGTGGAGGCCATGAAATTGTTGGAGGGGCTTGACTATTCGCTCGCAGTGTTTCCTAAAGTAACGGATTTTATTAAAAAAAACAAAAACATAAAACGAACTTAGAAAATGCCAATTACCATTCGATATGATTAAAACTAAAATAAGGTTTACACTCTATTTAATTTTTTTTTTGAACTACAAAGAGGTATTTTGGTCTTTTAATAACATTTAGAAATTCTTAATTAAACTTCTTGACCTGATTAAAAATTTGTTAAAAGTGTAGGTTTCATTTTGCATTTTAATATTCCAATTGGATTTAATTATTATTTTCCCTAATATTAAAGAACAGAAGAAGATCTTCTAAAAGATCCTTTATAATGAGACAAAATGGAGTACAACTCAAACAATTCTACTTTATCTATTAATGGGTAATTTACTCCATTTTTTTTTATAAATATCGCAACTAAATAGATACAAAATATTGAAGATAGGTCATCTTAAATGATTCTCACATATTTATTTATTTGAAAAACTTGATAGTTGACATATAAGTTTGATAAATTTAATTTAGACAAAAGTATACCTTTAATACTTTAATTGTATATAAGATTTAGTTTGGTCACTGAACCAAAAAAAAAAGATTATTTCAGTCCTTTATCATTGTTTATATGAAATGAAGTTAAGTTCCTTTTATATCCTGTGCGTCAGGTATCCTAAAGTAATTTATAGTGTATAGTATTTTTTCAGTTGATAAAGTTAATAAGAAATGGGGTTAAGCTGCTTTTAATATTCTAAAGTATTTTTTCAAATGTGTCAAGTATCCTAAAGTAATTTGTAGTGTATAGTATTTTTTTCAGGTGCTAAAGTTGCTCCTGAAAAAATATTTTAGAGCAATGGATACACATTCACTTAAAAGATTGTTTGAGAGTTCATGCTGAGATTTAAAATGCTCCTAACAAAATAATTTTTGTGCAAAATTTTTCCTAAAAATTAATACTTTAAAATCAAAATTACATCACAAAATATTTTAAGGTACTAGACGTACTTAAACAAATAATTACATACTACAAATTACTTTACGATATTGTATACACATGGGAAAATATTTCAGGGTATTGGACGCATATTAACCTTAAAACATGTCGATATTGAAATTTTAATGTTGACAATATAGTTTAATTTTCAAAATAATAATGATTTTTAAAAAGAAACACCATTTGAAACCAAGAGTTATAGGATTAAAAGGATACTTTTTAAAACTAAAACAAAACTGAAGCTAGAGGATAAAGGTATACTTTGTCATTAATTTAATTTTATGTATAAAATATTTGTTTATAAAAATTCCAATTGGATAAACCACAAACAAGCTAATGCCTCATCCTAATTTTTTTAAGGAAAATCACTTATAGGTCCCAAGGACCCAAAAAAACAACAAAAAAGTCCCAATCCAAATTCCCAAATAAAAAAAGTCCCTAAGGACTTTTTTGTGATTAATTGGAAATATGAAATGACTAAATTGCCCCCAATGAATTAAAAAGGAAAGGCATAGCAGGAGGAGTGTTCATGCCTTTTTTCTCATTAATGAGAAAGAGAAAACAAAGAAAACTATGGTGGTTGCAGGTCCAACGTTGAAGGAAAAAGTATGGTGTTTATGTCCTAGGCAAATGTTAGACTTTGCAGTTTTCATCTACTGTTTTAGAGCGTGAACATTGATTGGGATTTTTTTTTGCCATGTATGTTTGATGTATTGAGATTGAAGGGTTGGTTCAGGATTATAGCTTGAGCTCATTAGTGGACTATTTGCTTGGAGCTAGATAAGTAATGCTAAGATCTTACTAAAGATATGATCTTGACTACTAAAATTAGGATTTCATCATGATTGGGCAGTGTGAATAAAATTGTGCTACTGTTTTTTGGCAAGGTAATAGAGGAATTGCTCTATTTTAAGTGGGAATGGTTGAATGTGATTAATGTTTTGTTTTCTTACAAAATGCTGATATGAGATAAAAAAGTGTTGTTAATACGTACAATTGTAGTTGTTAATATGACTGTTACAATTGTTAATACAAAATGTATGTTGCAGATTGTCATTAAAGATGGCTAGCTTTATCATTGTGGGGGATGCCATGAAGTTAGACACACAGTGAAGACTTGCAAAAATCTAAATCTAAGCTGAAAACAATTTGTACATGCATGTACACTTTTGATAGTTACTTTTTGGTGATTATGTCTATATACACCTAGGATTATTGACTTCTTATGACCCCTTTTGGTTTTTTGGTAGGTCCAGAAATTGGTGTAATTATAGCATAGACAAGGACATGAAGTTATATTTCATATTTTCAAATGATATGATGTTAAGTTAACTGAGTAGATGTAAATAGTCACTTACTCGTATAACTTAATATTTGGATGTTATATAATATTTGGATATAATATGATATTCAGTTGTGAAAGTAGGCTCATGAAGTTGTCAAAATAAGCAGAAACAAATGTTAAAATCCTGATATGCAGTTGTGACAGGTGAGCCATGTGAAATTCTGATATGTTAAAATTAGCTTGTCAAAATAAGTCATGCAGTTATGAATACATGCATTAGGACTTGTGAAAATAGGTGTAAGCTCTTGCCAAAATTGGCACATATAGTTGTGAAAGTTGAGACTTGTAAAACTTGTAATTTCACGCAGTATGAAAAAAAAGTTGTCAAAATGACTCATCAAATTGTAAAAATAGGTAAACTGTAACCCCCTCCATAATTATATCCGAAACACGTGATTAAAAATGAAATAAAACCCAATAATAATCAAAATTCATTTACATTCCCTATCCTTAAGATAGGGTTTTTACAAATACATTTCACAAACACTTTAACCTGGTCTCACATTCACATTTCGAATACAATTACATTGCGAAGATAATTAACATTCATAATATATCAGAGTGCACAATAACAATCCCGGCAATTCTGGGTTCATATCTTCATTAAAGGTTCATGGGCACATACGCCCTTTACAATTCCTCAATGGGAATTACACAAATCCATCTCCAATACATAACAAAATAACCCAATAGACATCCAAGCACATATACATTCAATATCCAATTATACATTCTAATATATCATCCGAACATGTACAATTATCCCAGCATATAACGATAAACCAACTATCAAATCTAAATGCCCATAAGGGATTCTCGCCGTTCCTAGTCGCTTGCTCCTTCCTCGAGCCACTTGTCCTGTCTAAAATGTTGGTAGGGGAGGGTGAGATTCTAGAGAATCCCAGTAGGAAACAAATACTAATATGCATGCAAGATAAGTGTTTAATGTATGACATGCTTGCATCACAATAACTCGTGCTCACATAATGATATATCCGCATGCTCAATGTTTCAACAACATACTCATGGCCATAGCATAAATAGAAATAGAGCTCTAATCATTCATATATGTTTCACATAATCAAGCAAAGCAATAACATGCATCAATACACAAACACAAATATCAATACATGCAGGAGAGGTAAGTTCCCTACACTTATTCTTTCCACATATGCTCCAGCATCGACTACTCACGATTCGAGCGGATATCAAACCATGATCAGGGCGAATACCCAACCCTATAACCAAATCAAGGACATATGATCACTCTCTTTTACAAATTCTCATTTGCATAACACTTAAAGTTGGTTACTATTCATGACCTTTAGATGGCTAATCAAAGCCTAAACACATGCCTAAAGGCTTGGGAAACACTTGACCAAATGTCACCTTTTAAAAGTCCAAAATTCTGATTTTTGGGGGTTGGCCGCGGCCAGCCTACCCATGGGCCGCGGCCAATGGATGCACAGAAGGTCTTGGGCCGCGGTTCATAACCTCTGGCCACGGCCAAGAAAATTCTGTTTCCTGACTGAACTTCCATAATTCATAACTAATTCTAGAAAACTCGAAATGAGGTGATTCAAAAGCCAAAAGAAAGTTACTTAAGTCATATTTATAGGAAAAATATGTACCATTACTGGAAATCACCACAAAATTCCAGAATCACACAAAACTCCACACTGCCCTAAAACAGAGTTCAGTTTTGATCCCAAACTTTGGCAAAGCATATCTCCCAGAATACTAAACGAAATGACACAAAATATATGTCCATTTTGAAGCTTGGGATGTGAACTTTAAGACTGGAAAGTTTTACAATTTTCTGAAATTATTTGGTCACTCAAAACGTCTACACAAATAAACTGCCCAGAACAGAGTTCCAAGGGACAGATTTTCTAATTTTCTACCAAAGTGTCCCATGACTCCAAAATTAACAATCAAGCCTATTCCCACATAAATTTTCACAAGGAACACAATGGTAACCTCAAAATGACCGAAATCACAAACTATCAGCATGCCCTGTTTTGACCAAAGCACAAAACCAACACAAAAGGGGCTAAACTTCACTTTTAAGCTTTAATGCAATTCTATCAATTCAAAACACTAAACAAGGCACCATTTCCATAACAACAACATACCATACTCCCCAAGACCCTAAATCACGAAAATTAGGGCTAAAATTCCAGAAATTCAAGGCCTATCCAATGGCCACAAACTTATATGAAAATGAAGCTTTCACTCACCTCAACAACTTTCCCAAAGGCACTTCATGATTCTCCAACTTGTAGATTTTCGTGATTCCTCAAATCACCACCAATGGAGAAACTACAACCATCAAATTGAAGCTCTCATTCCAAGGAACAACTTTATAGAAGGAAGTTTTAGCATTAGAGGTCAAGATCTTACCTCTTGCAAGCTTTCACTTTCTTTTTCTTGGCCAACAATGGCAGCACAAGAGAGAGAAGAGAAAGAACGTGAGAGAGATGGAGAGAAGAGAGGTTGAAGAAGAGAATGATGACACTTCACATGCCCCCATACCCTTTAATTTCGAAAAATAGGGAGGGAGAGAAAAGAAAATATTAAACAAAGCCTATTTGACTTTTCCAAAGCCCTCTCTCTTGACCTCATCTTGACAAGTGTCCACTTTTCATTGGTCCTCATAAAGTAAGTAACCAAATTAGTTACTCTAATCCCTTCATTAGCTATTTTAATTTCACATCTCATACCCTCTTAATTAGTAATTAATCTCTTCCATTAATCACTAATTTAGAGCCATTCTTTCAATTTTCCCAACAATTATGACATATTAATTAATATAGCCACCAAACCCATAATTATTCCACTTTAATTCGATAATTATCCTCAATAATTACCATTAGCCTTTAATCGAAAATTGGAGTGTTACATAAAGTAGTTGTTAAAATTGTCATATACAGTTATGAAATTGGGACTTATGAAACTTATAATCTCAATCAGGTATATGACTCATCAAGTTGTGAAAATAAAGAAGACCAGTTGTTAAAATTATCATATGCAGCTGTCAAAGTTGAGACTTGTAGTTTCAATCAGGCATGAAAAAGAAATTATCAAAATGACTCATCAAGTTGTGAAAATAGGCAAAATCAGTTGTTAAAATTGTTATATGCAGTTGTAAAAGTTGGAACTTGTGAAATTTGTAATCTCAGTCAGGTATAAAAATAAAATTGTCAAAATGACTAATGCACTTGTCAAGGCTCAAAAAGTTGTTAACATTTTTTATAAGCAGTTATGAAATTTGGGACTTATGAAATTTCTAAAGCCCTTCGGATATAAAAAGCAGTTGTCAAAATGATTCATGCACTTGTCAAAATTGATTTGGGGAACATATTAAAAAAGCTCCTAGATTTAGGAATTTGGGTTGACACTTTTTGTTTTTGTCATTGGGACCTACAAATGATTTTCCCATTTTTTTATTCTGTCGCTAGAACCAAAAGTTTCCTAGGATAGAATATTTTTCGGTAAAAAAAGTCTTTGAACCGCCACCCAACGTGACCAGCATAAGTCAATGTTCACGTTTCTACCCATCTTGTGGGGTGCACGGGTCAAACTCTACCACAGAGACTTTAAGTGGAGACGAAAACATCGGAAGAAGGGGAAGAAGAAGAAGAGAGCATATAACTAATTATGTCAGAGTCCAATGCAGTGGCCAATGGGCTGGCCGGTGCAGGCGGTGGCATTATTGCTCAAATCATAACTTATCCTCTTCAAACGGTACCCTACCCCCTTGCTTCTCTCTCCCTCCCCTTTTCCTTATCAAATTCAATTTCCATGGCAGGTAAATACTCGCCAGCAAACTGAGAGAACTCTCAAGGGCAAGAAGCTGGGCCTTCCTCATGCCCCTAACACGCTTCTTCAGATCCTTCAGGTACAGATTTTGCTCCTTCTCTCGCATCTCTTGCTTCTTTTTCACCTATTTGGTGTTTGTTGATGATATTGTGATTGTGAATCATTATTAGGTTATTAAAAGCGAGGGGTGGGGCGGCCTATACAGTGGCCTCAAGCCTTCTCTCCTTGGAACTGCTGCTTCTCAGGTCAGGTTCCTCGGCTCCTTACTTCTCTTTGTCCGTAAAACAGTTTGAGGCAGTTTTTGCCGTGTATTGAACTGATGTAATGAATTTCTGCTATCAGCTAATGCTTCCTCAATCTAACAACATGAATCCACTCAATATGTCATTTCTCTGGGATTTCTAGCATCCTTAGTGTCAATTTTAACTACGTCTCCAACCATTCAGCTATGGCATGCACAAATGAATAGTATTCAGGCTCTTGTGTATGCTTTTCATTGGTCTGTTGGCTATGATCTAAATTATCTTCTTCTTCTTTTTTTTTAAATTGCTATCAGGGCATTTACTATTACTTTTATCAAGTTTTTAAGAATAAGGCTGTGGCCATTGCTGCTGCCCGAAAAGTCAAAGGACATGGAGATGGTACTGTTGGAATGTTTGGCTGGCTTGTTGTGGCTGCTCTTGCTGGGTGACTATTCATGATGCCACATCCATTTAAATATTGCATTTTGCCGAAAATGCTTTCTCTCTCTCTCTCTCTGTTTTTTTATATGCAATAGTTTACCTGACTCAGGAGGAAAGTCAGTTCCTTTTACTCATAAGCCTACAGCAAACAGATCACAATTGATTGATTTTGTATTCTAATTGGTTGCTTGTGCAGGTCCCTGAATGTTTTGTTTACAAACCCGATATGGGTTATTGTGACTCGCATGCAGGTGATTTTTGGTTCCCTTAGTTCTGAGGTTAATTTGTTTTATTTTTTTATTGTTGGTAAATTGATATCCTTGTTACTCCCTCCGGTCCTATTTATAAGCAATTTTCTCTCTCATAGGGCTGATCCCTTTTATAAGCAACTTTCACTTTTTGTTTGAAAATGTAACCTTCTATTTCCTATTTTACCCTTATTAAATACTCATTCTCTCTTATATCTTATGCTCATTACTTCTCATACTTTTTATTTATTCTCTTTCCTATACTCTTTTCATAAATAAGGGCACACATGGAAAAAAACATGGCATTTTTGACACACTTATTGCTTTTAACTACTAATTCGTTTTGCGCAATCAAGAGAAAAGTGTTTTATAAATAGGATCGGAGGGAGTAAATGGCATCTACACTTATCCATCAGTTGTTGGTATGTAACAACTTTCACTCACGTGATGGGTACTAAATGCAGAAAATGCCTTGGAGAGTCTCCGTTTTTTTTTTCTGATTTCCAAGTTTTATGGTTTGGATTCAATTGATTTTTCCAAACATTTTCTGAACCTGGATCTTGATTAGATGGATACACTAGTTTTCAGGCCAATCTATGTATGGATTGAATTATTGCCCGCAGAATATATATTTATTATGGAAGTTACGACGAAGGAGATTAAGCCAAAAGAGATGTTTAGATTACTGTGGTTCCCTTTTAAACATCTTGTGCTTGACATTTTGTTTTGTTTTAGACGCATACTCAAGCAGAAAGAAAAATCATGGAGGGAAAGAAAGAAGCTTTAAGCAGAGAAGCATCAGAAAGCAGTTCTACTGATTCAACATTACAAGGAAAATTGGCTGAACTGGAATCTATAAAACCTCAACCATATGGAACTTTACATGCAGTTAGTCTCTAGCTTCTTCTTCAATTTCATTCCTTGGTCTTAGTCTTACATTGATTAAGGCATGGGCATCTTTTTCTTTCGGTCTCTCGCTGCTTTCATACATATCTATAATATGTTGGCTCTACATGTCTTGGGGAATAATTCTTCTGGCTTTCCTGCCTTACAAGAACAACTTCAATGCTTCGAATTTTGTTTTTTTTTTTGCCATTTTTTTAATCAGGTATAAGTCAACTTTTTTTTTCTTCTTCTTGCGCCCCCTCTTCATGGGTGCTTTGTCAATTTCAGATGCTCCATTATCTATGTCATAAACAGCCAATGACTTTGATTTACCTCCTGACATACATAATTGTTCATCTTTAAGATGTATTTCATTATAATGAAAACATATCATTTCCAACTTGAAGGATATTAGTCGTAAAATTGTTGCCTTTCCAGACTCAAGTGGTTTCACTTCTGTTTATGCTGACACTACTTTTGTTTTGGATGAAAGGCAAATGAAATCTATAGTGAGGCAGGTATTGTTGGATTTTGGAAGGGTGTCATTCCATCTTTGATTATGGTGAGCCTCATCTTTATTTTGATGTGTTCAGTCCAATTATAATGTTTCAAAAACCCTTATAAATTGGAAATCTCATTCCAGGTGTGCAATCCATCAATCCAGTTTATGATTTATGAGAGCTCGTTGAAGCATTTAAAGGCAAAACGTGCGGCTAAGAATCAGGGGAATAGAAATGTAACTGCTTTTGAGGTATGTATAAGATATAGTAACTACTTTAGTGCTCTCCACTGGGGGTTTTTATATGAGTCACTTAATCTGATTTGCAAATGAATGAGAGATATCTAGTGCTCTTAAGTTTCGTTAGGCTTTTGTTCTTTGTTCTGTTTTGAGGACATCTTATCCTCCAAGAAGTTGCATTATTTCTGCCTAAAAAAATTTCTTCTAAACAAGGTAAAGTATTTATAGATGATTGCAGTGTAAGGAAAGTTGTACGACCACCTGTCAATTGATTGTCGCTAGTTCTGTACATTTCGGCTTGTGCTCATTAGTAAACATCATCTTGTCTTTTGTAAAGGTCTTTTTGCTGGGGGCGTTAGCAAAACTTGGAGCTACTGTCTCAACATATCCCCTGTTGGTTGTCAAGGTAAATTCACCAACTATTCTAATATTTTCCTGTCTTATTTTAATATTTTGTTAACATGGTGATAAAGTGCAATTCATCCTCATCAGTATCTCCAAAGAAACTATACCCTAAAATCAGTACCATGATCTTCAATTTAAGTGATTTTTGGATGAATTCTCTAAATTCATTCATTTGCAACTAGAGTTCATTCTGCAAATTTGCTCTCAATAATTTCATTTTGTTGAGCATTCAGCACAAGGTAAACACACATGCATAAATAACGAACATTTGACTAATGCTTGTTCTCTTACTGCCTTTCTTGCAATAAGTTGTATGTAACTGACTATTCAACAGCCAGCACAGGGCGCAGGTGTAAGCATGTATGCACATTAGCCTCCCTCGTACATATGTTTGGTGTCTCTCACTGCTTCATATATTCTCATTTTCAGTCAAGGCTTCAAGCTAAACAGGAGATCGGTGGAAGTAGCTCGTTAAGATACTCAGGTTTGCGTTTAGCATGATTCATGAATTGCTTGAATTGGCTTTAAATTCTTAAAGTGTATGTTTGAGTAACCGGTATCACGGGTCCCAAGACAATGTGAAGAAGCAGCATTGTTCCGTTTGCTAAACGTATGCTTAGGCCTTGATAAAAGACGCTGAAAATCTCAAGTATTATCCCCATTTTTATCTGACAAACGATAAATCACTTATGTTGTGCTTGGATGAAGAGAAAATCAATGAACAAAGAAAACTAGGGAAAAGACATCATTGTCAGTATTGTCAGTTTCACTATATTTGGTTCAATGTAAGCAAAGAGAGGGGGGATTTTAATATTGCTTTGTTTGGTTTATGAGGGGATAAGGGAAAATAATTATATATAGATAAATATATCATTATCTTATTTAAGCTTTCATCCTACTTTTATATGAATGTTTAATAAAATATTATTATGTTAGGAAAAAATTATATATTGTGTTGGCTGTTATTAATGCTAAATTATTTTATATATTATGTGAAAACAAATAATATTCATAGGTACTTCTTGCGGTTCCAAATATAGGAGCTAGTAAATGGATTTACTTTAATCTTAAATATAAGACCTCAATTGACTTTGTTTTCCAAATTTATTTATTTTTTTCTCAAAATTATCTCTATTGATTATAAATATTAAGAGCTTTCGTTAATGGGCAGTTTTAATAGAAATGGTTAAAGAAGGTATTTTAGTGATATCAACAAATTATTTATAAATAACTAACTTGACCAATTTCTTTAACCTTTGCAAATTAGTAACCTAACTCCTATGTTAAGGAGTAGAAGGAGCCTAATTTATTAATGTGATGCACAAAGTGAGAGCGGAGTCAACAAGGGGTGATGTTGGTGTGGTCAATACCATTGAACAAAACAACTAATAATTAACCATTTTGGACCATGTGTGAGTGTTTGGCAACATCCCAAACCTAAGTTTGCATAAATCGAGACAAAACTCCTTTCACACACTCACTTTATAAATTATAAAAATTATTCTCAAAAGCTAATCCAAACACACACGTAATACAAAATGGCTAAAGTGGGTGTTATGAGGAAGGCCTATAAGGACTGAAGGAAGAGTGAGCAGGGGTCGCGGGAAAGTTAATGGATGGATTTGGACGATGGTTAGCATTTCAACCGTGGATTGCTTTATTGATTCACCATACTATTTTTTTTTCATGTTTCTGTGCAAGGCATCTCTGCCATTGTTGTGAAATGCCTCTGCTTTTGGTTAACCTTCTCATTGAAGAAACAAAATGATTTGCTTCCAGTTTATGTTACTAATAAAGGCGTGTTTGGTTTGAGATGAGATGAGGGGAGGGGAGGGTGGGGACGGTGCAATTTTGAATAAAAGAAATCAAAAATTTAATCTCTCATTTTTTAAAATTTTGAATTCTCGTCTTATTCTCTCATTTCTTTTAAATTTTCAGTTCCCGTAAAAAATTTAAATACTTTCAGCCCAAAAAGGTAATTTACCCACCCTCCTCTCCGCTCCCCTCAAACCAAACGCACCCTAAGTGAATGAATTCGGTTAGGTAGGTGTGTTTCTTTAGCATGGAATTATTTAGTAAAGCCATCTTGTTTGAACTTTTCTGAGTATTTTATTGCCTCAACTCAAATTATGTTTGTTTTCCATTATATATATTTCTGGTCTTTAATATAAAACATATCTGAGGAGCTGATATTGGTCATAAATATAAGACAGTTTTCTTATTTGTCAATCTTTTCCTACTTTATCCCTATAAATACTCCCTTAACAACAATTAAGAAGAGGAGGGAATGAGAGAATTAATAAAGGTGGCTGAGGTTTTTTATAAAATACATGTTATATTAACTAACTTAACCAATTTATTTAATCTAATCGAACTAGGTAAATATATCTTATATTAAGTACGGGAGAATATAACATATGAGTCTTTCTTCTTTACAATTTCTAATTCAGTATCATTATCCACTATTACTATCTAAAAGAAAGAGGAAAGCAACCATGTTATTTTTCTTCTTCCCTTTGCTCAATGTATTCCTTTCTGCTAATAATTTTGTAAATGTAGGTACTTTCGATGCAATACTTAAAGTAATCCGTTATGAAGGGTTACGTGGATTTTACAAGGGAATGAGCACAAAGATGGTACAGAGCGTTTTTGCTGCCTCTGTTCTATTCATGGTCAAGGAGGAACTTGTTAAGGCTTTCATGGCGTTGGCAGATAAGAGTAAGAGACTTCTCTCGAAAAGTTAAGCAACCGTGGAAGGCATGTCTGTGCGTTGCGCAAATAATGGATGAAGTTGACTCGCAGGCCTGGATTATGAGCCGTCTCTGGGCAGTCAACTGTGGGCATGTGATTTGTATTTGTCCCAAAATCTAATAGTCACGTAAATACCAGGAAAAAACAAAATTCATAGTCCCATTGGAGAATGTTTCCTGCTTGGTAAGGGAGAATGAGAAGATAAGGATTTTAATTATTTAAACATGTTTTATGGTTTAATGTAATTGTGAATTTGTAATTATTTAATTTGGGTAATTAATATATTGGAGTTTGATTTATATTATGTTTTAGTATCCAAATAATGCTCAGTTTTAATATTTTAACCATTTTATTATTTGAATATGCTTTATTCATTCTTTGGAATAATTGTGAACCTACAAATTGCAATTATTTAAGCAGAACAGTTGGAGGTGATTGCTTACTTTTAAAAATGGTATATTGTGGTTAGAATTATTCGCTATTCACCTTTTCCACGCTGATCCACAATGGAGGAATCAAATTACAACCAAGCTGATTGTGATAAAATTGGAGAAAATGAACCAACAAGCTACCTGTTAGTTGGAGAACACAAGTTTAAGGAGGCGCGCTTATTGAGAGAGATGATAACTCTTTATCTTTTAAGCCTCGAGGGGAAAAATCCTTAACCAAATCAAATAAAAAAAAAAATAGAGAATTGACCTAGGGCTCTCTGTTGGAACATAATGACAATCAATTTCTTAAATTTATGTTAACTTATGCTCAAATTCCAATATTCATAAGTTATAAATAACAAGTTAAGATTTAAATTTACCTGGAAATTTTCACTCGAGAGCAATATTATCTTATAAATTTTTTTGACTTAATATTGCCTTGAAAGTTTTAAAACTTATCAATGTCACTCCACCTCATTAAAATTAATGTTGACCATTAAAAAATTAACTTTGACCGTATATATTTTTAATGGCAAGTAGTAACATTGCTCTTTTTTAATACTTACGGGGCAACTTTGAAGCTTGAAACCAATCAAGTTTTTAAGAAAACATTGCTCTTTAGTGAAAACTTTAAGATCAAATGTTCACATTAACCCTATAGATAACAATTAAAACAATTATAAATATCGGTGTTTTAATTATAAATTATGATAATTAAAAGTAATTAATTCCTAACTTGCAAGTTGCAATTTAGACTTTTGTATATGCAATTCTTTGCATCGATATCTATGATTTATATAAAATAATATTTTTAAGCACCTAATTCAATGTTATTAAAATTGGACCAGACCTACTTGTTTGAGTTGGAAACCTGCAAATTGGCAGTCTAATTGGTCCAGTCTGACAGGTTAGATCAGTTTGATCAATTCAACATTTTTTAATTTAAAAAATAATTTAATTCATTTTTTATTAATTTTATTCAGAATTTTCATATTAATAACTCTGAAATTTTCACATCCTCACTAGTTTAGTCTTGGGCTAACTCCGGTTTAACTTAGATTTAATCTACTAACTCTTAATCTAGTACCTCTATCAGTTTAGTGGCCTGACCGGTCCGGGTTTAATAACCTTGACCTAATTGTTATTAAATTAAAATTTTGAAACCTAATTGTTATTTTCTCATCAAAATATCAATAACGAAAAATCTCATAGAGGAACATAGTTGAGTGGTAAATTTAAATTATTTTAATAAAGTTAAAATTAATTGGGAGAATGACAAAAAAATACCACTTGAACTTCAAAAACCCCAATTAGTTCTTTGACAAAGATTTGCGTTGTCAATCCCATTACTATTATTGTCAATCCCATTACCATTTTTGTCAGCGGAATTTTAAAATTCAAATGATATTTTTCTGTCATTCTCCCAAATTAATTTTCTAGAAAATTAGTAAAAAGTCTAGTTTTAAAATTTTATTAGTTAGAATGTTCCAAACTTAAGTACGGATGCATTTTGCATGCAAAAGTCTGCAAAGTGCGGTCGCTCTCAAAACATTTAAAGATCTGACGAATAAATTTTCTTAATAGAAATTTTTAACGATTTTTTTCTTAATTTCCTCTTTATCACATCTTGAATACATTTTTTTTTGTAATATTTTATTTGACTAGGTATAAAAAATTACTTTCATTATCAAAAAGAAATTATTTAAAGAATATTTTTTAAATTTTAAATATAAGACTGAATTGATTTTTTTAAAAAAAATTAAGGAAGTTAAATAAATTATTTAATCATATCATATGTTGTGTATTATTATATTATATATTATTTTATATATTAAATAAAATAATTTAGAAAAAAGATAAATATAACTATTTTAAAATAATTTAATTAATTTATTTAATATCTCTAAAAATTAATTCTATCTTATTTTTAAGAGGAGAGAGTGCAAGTATTGACTAGCCTGCTGTTGACCAAAAAGAAAAAGATCAGTCTGCTTTGTTTTCGTACATATTTTGTTTTATCGTTATTTAAATAAAATGGCGAATGCCCTTGTTTTTTTTAAAATATTCGGACTGGCGTCCGGACGTTTGTTTCAGTGAGACGGGGTGATTTATTCATATCTTCCCGCCATAAAAATAGATCGACACCCGCCATCTTTTGAGACCAAGAACTGAAGAAATGGCTTCACGATCATCCAAAACCCTAATGGATCTGTACCAGCCAGTTTCTAAGCGATTGAAACCCAATGTCACCCCAATCTGCAAATCGGTGACCTCTCAGTCCAAACCCGACTCAGATGCTGACACGAATGACTCCCCACAGTCCTCTATACTTAGTGTCAAGCAAAAATCACGTATTGAATGCAACAAATTGCTGGCCAAGTCCAAGAGGAATCTGAAAATCTGTGCCGATAGGGTCTCTAGTTGGGAAGGTACGTTACAAAAGTTATGAGTATTTATTTATTCATTTAATTATTTATCGGTGTTGGAAAATATCTTAGATAATGCGATGCTAATGGTCGAACCCACTCCCAAGTCCATATCAGAGGACAACCTTTGGCATTTGATTAGGGTAATGCGTCATGTGCTTGGGTTTTAATTTTGGTATAATGTCACAGGTCACGTGAAACTGGAGGATTTGCTGGTGGAGGAGACCTGGTTGGAAGCTCTTCCAGGAGAATTTCAGAAACCTTATGCCAAGAATCTCTGCCAATTTGTGGGAAGAGAGATATGCAATGGCCCCGAGGCTATATATCCACCTTCCCACATGATTTTCAACGCCCTGAACTCTACCCCTTTTGATAAAGTTAAGGCAGTAATCCTTGGTCAGGCGAGTGAATTTTATGCCCAAAATTTTAATTTATCCTGCTAAATCCTTATAGAAATTTCATATGTTTGGTTTTTGCATCAATTATTCTGAGGAGTTATTCCCCTGTCTGACAGCAATCAGGCTTGCTATTTAGTTTCCTTTGCTGAGAAATTTAGAAACTTGATGATCCTAGTCAAGAAAGGAGGAAGATGATAACCCATATGATTTGGACAATCTAGCATACAGCCTTGATGCCAGATTGTTGTAGCATGTCGATAAATATTTTGAACAGAATGAAAAATAAGAGGAAATGGAACCAAATTCCAATTACTAAATCAACATCAATGCTAAATCATCTGAACCATGTATTCTTGACAAATCCAGAGAACAAAATAATTACTGTATATTACTGTATAAAGGAATATCCAGGTAATCTTGATTCTAGTTGAACCAAAAAATCCAGTTTGTTAATCTGGATAAGTAGTTGAACGTTAATCTGACGTGCAATAAGAAATCATTAATAGCTATATAGTCCAGCTTAATTTTCTCATTTTGTAGAAGTATTCTAGATACTTGAATAATATATAGTCAAGTAGAAGGGTCTCAACACCCCTTAAATAAGGTCATGGGTTTAATCTCGGGAATAAAAAAATCACGTCGGAAATCTTAATATTCAAAGATCAGCCATAATTAATAGTTTACTATGCCAATATAGCTCTTTAACAGGTTGGCTTCACACCGATGGTAGGACCAAGACTGGAAGACATCTGAAAAACTATGTGTAGACTCAACAGCTCCTGGACCATGATTGAATATTGAATATCGTCCACTATTAGCTCCATTGGGTTTCAGAGCCCTCCCTTTTAATCCCAGGAAGGAGTGACTCTGATACCACTGTTGCATAATAATTAGGAGGAAGTGAAGAGAAGAGAGGGAACAGAGAGAGGGAGAGAAGGAGACGAGAGTAGAGAAATACAACAATCAAACTTGCATTCTCTTAAGCCCGATCACAGCCTAACAAACCATCTATTTGTTGCCATAGCCTTAGCCCCAGTAACTAACCCAGTAACCACTCAGGGGCTGTTTGGTATGAGGGGAGGGAAAGTAGGCAGAAGAAAAAATTTTTTTAAGTTGAATTTAAAAAAATTAGAGAAGTGGGGTTAAATTTTTTTAATTAATTTTTCTCACTCTTTTATCTTGCATCTTCTTTTTATCAAAATTTAATAATCCCATTTCTCCAATTTCTTCAAATTCAACTTTTAAATATTTTCCTTCCCCTGCCCTCTCCTCCAAATCCCTCATACCAAACAGACCCTTAACTAACACCCTCCTCCTCCTCCTCCTTATTATTATTACTACTAAGTACATGTATCCTCCTATTGAAGGCAATCCTATTTGAGGCATTGTCTGGCACTAAATGTAGGCACCTCTCCCAATAGGGATTCAAACCTTAGTTCACCATGTTGTGAGGGACTAGCCCCTTTCGCCAGACCCAAGCCTCGTTGGTAACACCCTCCTTATTTATTAGATAATGATCTTCCTCTTTTCTTTTTGCCCCCTACATGTAGCGATATGGTAATTACCTCTCATACCCAAGCTTTTCATTGCTCGGTTTTCTTGTTGAGATTTATGTACCCTGTTTTCTCCATTAATATATTCTAATATAGTTTGGCGAGCATCTTCAATTTTATGCCCCCCCCCCCCAAAATAAAACCACAACACAAAAAAAATTATACTCACTTTACCACAAAGGATCAATCTAATTTGCAGTGCTGGTATCCTCATTAGTCGTTGATTTCAGCTGTTCAGGATTAAGCGCAACTTTGTGCTATTTCTGTTTTTCTGTTCTACATATGCCTCAAATGAAAATTTCACTTCTGTTGAGAAGTTAAAGACTCCCTTCATTCCTTTTATAAGATTCCATTGTATGAATGGATATGTTTATTTTTATAAGATGCTATTAACATTTAATGCATTTATTTTTTACCCTCAATTAATTATATGTCTTTCTCCTCACTTTTTCTCACTCTTTCTCTCTCACCACTTTTTCCACTCATTCTCTCTCCCATCCACCTTCTTTATAAATAAGGGTGTTTTTGGAAGATGAGTTGCATTTTTTACATATTTATTGTCTTTAACCGATTTTACCTAACTTTTTTATCTACCTAATTTGGTTATTGGTATCTTATAAAAAGGAATGGAGGGAGTATGTTACATGTTTGGATTCTGAAGTTTAGATTTAGACCTAGAAATAGTAATTTCTTTAAACCTAAAAAGTTTTCTTAATTTTCATTCAGTTTTAAATCTCCTGAAATTTAGTTTTGTAAATCTAAACTATTTACAATGTAGTGCTGCTGCTGCAATTTAATATTTTTATGTATTGTAAATAAGCACATTTAAGAATTTTTTTAAACATAATGGTGTTGTGCGATTCATGTAACCGATCTCACTTATTGAGATTAGGCTTGTGGTTCTTGAACCTGGTATCAAAACTAGTTTTGTTTGTTTTTTGAACTTGTAGTTCTGCTATAAGTGATATAGAAAATAAGGTTACTTTGTGAGAAAATTTCGCAGTTTATGCCTTAACAATAGTATACCTCTTGAATAAATAATTCAAGCTATTTATTTTTCAGGACCCTTATCATGGACCTGGACAAGCCATGGGCCTTTCGTTCTCTGTGCCCGTAGGAGTAAAGGTCCCTTCAAGTCTGGTAAATATATTTAAGGAACTCAAGCAAGACCTTGGTTGTTCAGTTCCATCTCACGGAAATCTGGAAAAATGGACTTCACAGGTATGTATTCAACCATGTTTCTTTTTTATTGATGTGATGCATTATTTTTGGTTCAAGCACATATTCATTGTTGCATGGCGAAAACAGCGTAATTTATACAACCTCAGATAAGACCTTACTTTGTATCCTGGACTTTGTTGAATGAGGTCAATCTTGAACATTTAAACAGCTGGAAGGGCACTTGTTTGTGAAGAGTTTGTAGAGCTGAATGATGCTTTCATTCTAATTCTTAAAGGAGAAGAGGTGCTTATAGTGAATAGAGAACTGAGGCTACAAAACAGCCTGTTAAATGCCTTAATTTAGGAATGTAAATCAGTTTATAACTTGATAGTAACAACTGAATTCATAGGAGATAAAAATAAGAAAAATGCAAAGTACAGATAAGATAAAGATGCTCGTGATAAATGAAAATAAATTAAGATGCTAATAGCAAATTAAAACAAACCTTCCATTTTATTCCCATTTTCCAAGCAAACTTCTCTAGAACCTCCTAATAATGCTTTCATGTGTCACACCTGCCCAAAACTCTTAACAGCTCCGTATACTTTGTACAGCTCTTACTAACTATTCGTTTAGAAGTTCAAATTTGACTATAAAGGCTCAAGGTTTTAGTCACTGCTAATAACTGCAACTGGAACTCAAACAGTACCAATCCATGCCTAATTTGATGAAAGAATTAGTAAATTTTTCTACTCAAAAGGAATTTTGGTCAATAAAAACTTGTTAATGAAGATGTAGAATATAATCTCACGGATAAATATGTTATCAAATATCTGGCTACTCTATACCCTACACTAACTGTAATAATAGGTAATCAAGACATGTTCCGCTCAATTTTAATAGCTAAAATTAACAGCTAATAATTTGAAAGTTATAGTAATTGGTTTTGCTTTCATTGCAGGGTGTTCTCTTGCTTAATGCTGTTCTCACAGGTAAGAACCTTGAAATTTAATGAATTTTCAGTAGAAGTATACTATCTTCTTAAGAGTTCGATACACTCTTGTTATCATTTTTTTTGGATAATCCAATGTTTTTATTGGGTGTTATTTGTTACAGCCTTGGTTAAGAGTATGATTTTATCAGTGCCTTATCTGTCAATGATTTTAGCTCCCAAGATCTCACTTCTTTGCTATGATTTTATTCCATATTATAATAGCTGCTTTTGTAGGATTGAATGGAATAATTGTTGCCATCTACTTTTATTTATGCATTCACCTCTAGCCTTTGGCGTGTTGGGAAATGTATTGTAATTATTGTGTAATCAATTAGGATCACTAGAAATCAGGGATTAGAAATTATCATGAGGAGCCATAAATGCTAAGGCTCCTTTCTCATGCCCTTTTTTGTGCATGATCAATTAAGAAATTGAGAATACATTTCATTTCATGGTATCAGAGCTGATCCTCTAGGATTATTCTCTTCAAGCATTCTTCTGTCTCTGTTCATCTGTGCCTTCACTCTACAGAGAGAAAGCAATATTTTAGGGCTTTTGTTCTTGGAAGCATCTTGCTACACGTGCTTGCCGGGGAGGTTTGTGCTGCTCTGATTGGCGTTTTCCCCAAGGTCCGACAACCTTCTGACTAGCACGGGACACTCATGTGCACTTCGAGCTTCGCCATCAAATCCACACGCCAGCGTGTAAGGTCTTTTTCCGGTGCTTCTTCCTCCGGCGTCGACTTGGCCTTCCCGACGTGATTCCAACGATTCCTTGACCTGGGTCTTCGAGTTTGTGCCCTTTGTGGACACGTTCATTTTGTTTAGAAGTATTCTTCTGGTTTTGTTGCTTCTGGTTTGTTAATTCTGGTTGGCTTTTCAGAGTTTGTGCTCCTTGTGGACATGTTTGCTTTTTTTTGTTTAGAAGTATTCTTTTGGATCTGTTGCCGGAAACGTATTTCCAGATCTGAGCTGCTAATTTCTCCCTCCTGAATTTCATTCTGGTTGGAGTTTTTTTGTGAGATAGCATTTCCCCATTTGCTTCTATTTGATGTTGGTATTAACTTTTATTTGGAACCTCTATTAAGGACTTGGTGTTGTGTTTGGTCCCTGGTGTCAGTGGTGTGAGCTTGAGTTGTTGTTTGGTCATCTTGGTATTTGATCTCATCTAATGGCTTACTTGAGGTCTCTTGGTTTGTTCTCAATATTTGAGCCCTTGGTATGGCTGATGCGTTTCTCCGTAAATTTATTGTGGTTTGAATGTTCATTGGCTAGTTGTCCTTGGTAGGATGCTCTGAGAAAATTTTTTGTTTTTAGTATCATGTTTGGCTATCTAAATCTTCTCTTCAATTATTTTGTGGATGATCGTTGTGGCGATGACATGATTATGATTTCTATTGCGGAGTATTGTACGTTGCAGAAGTAAGCCCATCTATCTATGAGTGGCCTTGTAGCAATAAGTAATACTGACACGTGTCTTGTCTCTTCCTCCAAATGGATTATAGATTCTGGTGCTACTGATCATATGACAGATAACTTTCATTTGTTCTCCTCGTACGCGCCATATGCCAATCCCTCTAGTATAACAATTGTCAATGGTTCTTCCTCTCATGTTCTTGGATCGGACACTGTTAAACCTACTCCTCCCGTTTCCTTATCCTCTGTCCTTAGTGTCCCTGACCTTGCTTTTAACCTTTTATCTCCTAGCAAACTTACTCGACAGCTAAACTATTTTATCACACTATTTCCTGACCATTATTTGATTCAGGATCTCATGACGTAGCAAGTTATTGGTAAGGGCTATGAATCTGGTGGCTGTTACGTCCTTGATGATGGGGTATCGCGTTCAGTTGCTTGCTTTGGTGGTTCATCCCTTTTGATGCTTATTGTCGTTTGGGTCATGTGTCTATCTTCTTTAAAAAGGATGTATCCTCAGTTCCATCATTTTTCGTCTTTAGAATGTGAGTCGTGTCTGTTTGCTAAACATCATCGTGTTCATTTGGCACATTGAGTCAATAAACGAGCTGCGTCTACCTTTGATTTAGTCCATTCTGATATTTGGGGTCCAGGTCATGTCGAATCCAAGCCTGGTTTTAAATACTTTGTTACTTTTATTGATGATTTTTCTCATACCACCTAACTCTATTTAATGAAAAATCGTTCTAAGTTATTCTCTCACTTTTGTGGCTTTTGTGCTGAAATTAAAACTCATTTTGGTGTATCTGTGAAAACCTTGAGGAGAGATAATACTAAAGAATATTTCTCTGCTCAATTTCAAAACTATATCCTGCAGTATGGCATACTTCATCAGTCCTCCTGTGCAGATACATTGACTCAAAATGGTGTTGCAGAATGTACGAACCGGCACTTATTAGAAGTCGCTCAGGCTCTAATGTTTCAAATTAATGTTCCTAAGCCTTTTTGGGCTTATAATGTGTCTACTGCATGTTTTCTTATCAATCGTATGCCCTTTTATATCCTCAATGGTGACATTTCGTACGCTACTCTATTTCCTTCCAACCCATGTTTCATATTCATCCAAAAATCTTTGGGTGTGTCTGTTTCATTCAAGATGTTCGTCTTATTGTTACAAAACTTGATCCCAAGTCTCTTAAGTGTGTTTTTCTTGGGTATTCTAGGGTTCGGAAGGGTTATCGGTGTTTCTGTCCCACCCTTTGTCGTTATCTTGTGTCTACAGACGTTACCTTCCATGAGTCGACTCTATTATTTCCTTCCTCTTCTCCACCTCAATCCTTTGACAAGGCGGCTGATCTCTTGGTGTATCAAGTTCACTTACCACCAGTGCAAGTGTCTATTACGGCACCTGTTAAACCACCTCTCCATCATGTTTATCGGAAGCATCCAAGGAAAACCAATGTAGTCGATCATGTTTATGGCCTACCAATACCCGGTTTGGCATCTGATCCGGAACAAGTCCTCCTCGCTCATGCTACTGAACTTGCCCCTGAAATAGAAACAATGCCTGATACCCCTAATACTTCTGATGACTTGCCCATTGCCTTACGCAAAGTTAAACATACTTGTACCTATCCTATTTCTTCGTTTATTTCCTATAACCACCTATCTCCTCCATCTTGTTCTTTCATAACATCCTTAAACTCTATCACTGTTCCCACCACTTTACACCAAGCCTTGGCCATCCCTGTTGGCATGCTGTGATGGAAGAAGAAATAATGACTCTTGATAAGGCCGGTACATGGACTCTCGTTGATTTACCTCTTGGAAAGAAGGCTATTGGGTGTAAGTGGGTGTTCATAGTTAAAGCAAAAGCTGATGGCACCCTGGGGCGTTTGAAAGCTCGTCTGGTTGCCAAGGGATATGCTTAGACCTACAGTATTGACTATTCGAAAACCTTCTCCCCTGTGGCAAAACTATCCTCTGTTTGCCTCTTCATTTCTATGGCAGCCACTTATGGTTGAGATCTTCATAAATTGGATGTTAAAAATGCTTTCTTGAATGGTGATCTTCTTGAGGAAGTTTACATGGAGCAACCACCTGATTTTGTTGCTCAAGGGGAGCATGGGAAGGTATGCCACCTTCAGAAGTCTTTATATGGTTTAAAGTAAAGCCCTCATGCTTGGCTTGACCTATTTAGCCCTGTGGTTCAGAAATTTGGTCTGAATCAGAGTAAGTGCGATCACTCTGTGTTTTATCAACAGACGGATGTGGGCATGATTCTCTTAGTGGTATATGTTGATGACATTGTGATCACCGGTGGTAATACATTAGGAATCTCATCACGTAAGGCCTTTTTTAATTCTCATTTCCAAACGAAGGTTTTGGGTTCGCTATAGTACTTTCTTGGAATCGAGGTTATGAGAACAAGAAAGGCATCCTCTTGACACAAAGGAAATATGTTCTTGCTCTGCTCCAAGAAATTTGGAGCAGTACCAACTAGCTTTCCCATGATTCCTAATCTTTTTTGGACATTGATGACAGGATACCATTTGACGAGTTACCTAAGGATGTGAAAAAAAAGGTTGATCCTGAGAGGATCAAACCATATGTGTATCCTGAGAGATACTGTAGACTGATTGAGAAATTGAACTATCTCACGGTGACTCGCCTTGATGGGACCTTCCTAGTTAGTGTGCTTAGCCAATTCATGACAGCATTGACCGTTGCTCAATGGGAAGCTTTGGAGCATGTCTCATATTACTTGAAGGGTTCACCTTTTCATGGTATACTTTATACGAATCATGGCTACACTGAGATTGAATGCTTTTGTGATGTAGATCATGCGGGGTCAAAGGGTACCAGGCGTTGAGTATAGAGCCATGGCTCAGTTGGTGCAAGAAATTGTGTGGATTCACCAGTTAATGAAGGAGGTTGGTTTTGCCATGTCATTGGCCGCAAACCTGTGGTGTGATAATAAAACTTCTCTTCACATGGCCTCCAATTCTGTATTTCATGAACATTTGAAACACATTGAGATCAACTGTCACTTTGTATGCAATAAGATCAAAGAGAGTTTTGTTCCTACCGGGCATGAGCAATCTAGCGACCAATTGGACGATTTTCTAACTAAGGCCTTAAATGGGACTCGTATTGACTATCTTTGTAACAAGTTGGGCTTGATTAACATCTACCATCCAACTTGAGGGGGAGTGTTAGAAAATATATTGTAATTATTGTGTAATCAATTAGGATCAGTAGAAATCAAGGATTAGAAATTATCATTAAGAGCCATAA
Organism: Inga leiocalycina; assembly: GCA_963242795.1. Classification (NCBI taxonomy): domain Eukaryota; kingdom Viridiplantae; phylum Streptophyta; class Magnoliopsida; order Fabales; family Fabaceae; genus Inga; species Inga leiocalycina. The sequence goes on along the minus strand of OY725330.1, from coordinate 63,201,199 downwards.
ATGCTAAGGCTCCTCTCTCACGTATATATAGACCTTCTTTTGTACATGATCAATTAAGAAATTGAGAATACATTTCATTACAGGGAGAAACAAGCACAAAAACCTTGTACTATGAAATTTTGTATATCAAAGGCCCATGCAACCTGACCTATTAAAACGGCCAAACCCGGCCATCATGACTCACAATGCACACATTTCTATCATTCCTCCTTGGCAAAATGCATTGGCTTCACAGAGTAAAGGAAGCCAAGTTTTCTGTTCTCCTATTCTAGTACCAAGGACACCACCACGAGCCTTCTCATCATTTTCAAGAGGTGAAGATGGGCCAATACCCTGAGTTTGATAGTTGTTTGCCTCTCCTAGTCCAAGGCACTGATGGCTGAGAGTTTTTGAGCCATTGTTCATTCAGTGCTTCCCAACTAGGCCCCTTCGTTGATTAGTGGTGTTTGTTTATGTTTCCTAACACAACATATGAGGCTCTCCTCTGCCTGCCCTTGCCTCACATTCTCAAACTTGCTCCTATTGGTTGTCAAGTTGGTAGATTGCCTTTTCTCCTTTGTTTCATAAATCGCCGCTGGTAATTCAAGTTTGTCTTCTCTCAGATAGTGTCATCGGGATTGGGGTTGTTGATTGTGGCACAATCTTGTAATGTGTCTACAGGATCAATGTCTCATGCTCAACCGTCCAAAACTTGGATTGTTGATGTTGCTGCTACTGATCACAGAACAGTAAATTACTCTTGCTTGAAAATTCGTTTTTTATATGGTTATTTGACTAAGTCAGATTCGAATACTCCTTGTATTGGAAATTTTGTTGTGAAAACTGATGATGGCTGACTTTTCACAACGAATGTTGCATGATCTGTGAGAATATGAGTGCTGAAGACAGAGTTTTCCAAATTGAGCAATGTTACCTGTGAAAATATTATCCTTGTAATGTTCATGAGCAGCTGGGTTTTGTCTTTACAATTTTCCATGTTTTCACGCTTGATGAGTGCGCCCCTAATTTAAGCCGCACACTCCCTTGAAGTTGCCATGTTTGTCTCTGAGTTCTCCAAGCTGTCAGATGATAAGCTGGCCATATCATTAATAGTATGTATATGGATGTGTGTTTGATTGTACAGATATTTTTAGATGGCATATAAACCAGCCAAGAAGCTAGTATACATTATTTCTCTCTAAAAAATAATCCTTTTATTTCAATGCTTGTTCGTTCACATCAGCACATGCTATAATTCTTCTGTCTCTATATCAAATGTTTTTATGTCTTAATTTACGTGTTTTCCATCCAGTCAGGAAGCATCAAGCTAATTCTCATGCAAAAAAAGGTTGGGAACAGTTTACTGATGCTGTTATCAGAACAATCTCACAAAAGAAGGAAGGGGTTGTGTTTCTTTTGTGGGGGAACTCTGCTCAGGAGAAATCTAGGTACTTCCATTTGATAACATCAGCAAATATAAGGAAGTCAAATTAGGACTAATTAGACTTGCATTACTAAAATCAGCCACATATCAGAAATAAGGTATTTTTCTTCCATTGCCTCTTAAATTTGGGATAATATGTACACTGGGAGATGAGGTCAACTGGTTAATTTGCGTCAGCTACATCAATATTTTAATGATAAACATCTGTATCAAATGTCTGCTGAAAGTTTCCAAATGCAATGAATTTTCTACTCAGAATCCAGTAATACACTAAAACAATTTGGTGAGATTTTTCCTACAAACCCTTGTTCCTTTTAGTGACTAATTGATTGGAGAGAACTAATCGTATAAACTTAAAGACTTGTCAACGGACTCCATTGAAGACATTGACATCAATTGGCATATATGTTTTTTACAAATATCTTCCGAGTTCAATTTTTAGTAGTCAAATTCCTCAGTTATCAACACTTGTGTGGGACTGATAGATCTACTGAGTTTGCCAAGACCTATAGGAGGAAAGGAATAAAAGGTTCGAAAGGGGCAATGCTGCTGGTTTACAAGATTATCTAATGTTTCCTGGCCAGAGGGGAAAAGAAGTGCTATATAAGCAGGCTTTAGGTGCAGCTAGGTGTAGGGGCAGTGCCTGTTGACTTTTTGGTTCTTTAAATGCTCCCTTGGTCCAGGGAGAGGGGAGTTCAGTCTTTTGGAAGTATTGTGAGGACTGGGAGAGTTCTGGCCTCTCAAAAGCCCAGAGTCATTGTGTTTTGTCTTTTGTTCTGTTTCTTGTTAATTTGTAATTGTATTTATCTGGGTGTAAGAATCATCGTTTCCCTTGTTAGGCAGTAAGTCTCAAGTTATTCCCACTCTCTTTGTTGTCTATTTCTGGGTTTAGTCTTGTTATCTCCTTTTTTTAGGGGAGGGTTCTATCAGGGACGTGTTAAACTATTCTAGTCTTAATCTTCCTTAGTCTGCTAACTTTAATTTCTTAGTTGAACTCAAATTTATCTCAATTCCAATGCTCCGGTCAAATACAATTCACCTATGCCAAACATGACTGCATTCTATCAAACACTTGGTAGGCGTTCAATTTAATGGTTCGTATTTAAGATCTACTGCAGAACCCTCTCTTAAATATTCATACATCATATATGAATTGTGATTTCTTTAATTGCCCTAATAACTATCTCCGTTCAATAACTTCAGTTGAATTTAATCTACACAGGCTGATTGATACAACAAAGCATCACATTCTGAAAGCTGCACATCCTTCCGGTTTGTCTGCAAACAGAGGCTTCTTTGGCTGCAGGTCTGTTGTTTAAGAAAATTGTTGTTAGCATGATTATGTAAGTGCCGCCTATATAGTTAAGTAAATATGCAAAACACCCCCCCGCCAAAAAAAAAAACACAACCTGCATACACACGCAAAATATATAAATACATGCGCGTGCGCATAGGTGGGAGGGAGTGGGTATTATTTTTGCTTCTGTAGTTTCTTGGTTTGTGTGTCATATTCTCGGTATCGTTCCAATTTTATTGGATGCCCCGAAGGGACCTTTTGTACTTTTAACTTTTAGCCTACCATTTGGAAAGCTCTCCTAGGCCTAGGGCTGTTCATCAATTTCCCGTCCCGATCCCGAGTAAATCAGGACGGGATTTAATTTCAGGAACGGGAAAAAGTCTGGATCGGGAATGGGACTTCCTGATCCCGATTTTTTCCCGATCCCGAAAAAATATATATATATATATATATACATGTATATTTTTTAAAAATATTTAAGAAAATAAAACTAAATGTAAAATAAAATGTAAAAATCCCTAACACCCTTAAGGTAATGTCTGTTCTTTTAGTTTATTTAGTTAATTTCTTTTATTATTTATTAAATAATTCTAATTTTTTGTTCTTGTCTTTGTTTTTTTTACAGCTGAATCGACAATTTTAAGCATGTATTGGACTAATTATATATTTATATTAGACTTATTTGGTATAATATGATATTAGAAAAATTATATATTTATACTAGATTAAAAGAAACACAACAAAAAATTCAATATAGAGATTTTTTTTTAAAAAAAAAGCAAATCCGGGATCAGGAAATTTTCGGGATCGGAATCGAGATCAGGAATGAAAATCATTCCCGAACCCTTCTCGGAATCGGTATCGGGAATGGCATTTCTTGATCCCGTTCCGATCCCGAACACCCCTACCTAAGCCTACCATTTTGAAAGCTCTCTTTGTTGAGGGGCAGTTTGATTTTTCAGCTAACCAACTTTAGTGATGGAGGCCATGGAACTTGCATTGACAACAGCGGCTGAAACATTCTTGTATACGTTTCTCAATCTTTTGAAAAATCTCGACTCATAAGCTCACGACTGATTGGTCGTGATCTGTTTGTATTTCAAATCCATTTTTCTAGGTATGAAAAGATGTTAATCAATATGGAGGCTCAAACCGGCATCAGAACAAAATAATATCTCATGTTAATGGACTGATCATTTATTTATTCTTACTACAAAGAATCCATTTGAATAATGGGTTAAGGTGCAAATTTGTCTCGGAAGTTTTTAATGAGAAGTAATGTTGCCCTAAAAGTTTTTTTAGGTTTAATGTTGTCCTAGAAGTTTAAAAATGTAGCAATATTGCCCTTTACCGTTAAAAAGTTTTAACAGTCAATGTTAATTTTTTAACGGTATAGGACAACATTACTAGATTTTGAAACTTCCGGAACAACATTGAATCTGAAAAAACTTTCAGGATTATATTATTTTTCAGTGAAAACTTATGAAGCAAATTTGCACATTAACCCTTAAATAATTTATTGTGAACCCAAATATTAATGTTGATAATGATTATTGCTTCTCATTTTTTTTGTTTTTTATTTAAAAATTAAAAATGGCATATCAAAAACTTTAAAAACTAAATCATGCTTGTTTCTTCTGCATTGAGTAGGAGTTGGCTATTTATTTGTTTTTTAATCTGGCAGGCACTACTCTAAAACTAACCAACTTCTGGAACAAATGGGGATTTCCCCCATTGATTGGGAGCTATGACATCTCGGGAAGTTTGTTGTTTCGTGAAAATCACTGGAGGATGCGACAAGTTTTGGGGCGCTCTCAAATGAACCCAGTATTTTTTTTGTTGTATGAGCCCATTTTGGTTTACACATGTGCTTAGGTAAATAGTTTGGCCCAAAAAATGTTGAGCCAGCCAATCGGCGTTCGTTTTGTGAACTACTCTACTGCTACTGTACTGTCTATAACAATGCAGCTACATGTATTTTATAGTTTGGGGATGCTAAGTTGCCCTGCTGTATATTATTATTTATGAGCGACGTGGTCAAACATCAAAGAAGAATCCCTTCCATTTCTTAGCATTAGGAGAAAAAATTATAGTGAGAAATTACAAAAATCAACCAGCCCATTGTAAGGAACTACTCTGTTAGGTTAAGGGGAAGAAAGTAAAGTATAAGAAGAATTAAGAGTTTATGTTTATAACTAGGCAAAATTAATTCCCTGCCCTGATAGTTTTCTTGAGTTGTATATCAAGTCCTTATATATATATATTTTTTAATCTTTTTATCAGGTCCTTTAAACTTACTTTGTCCGCTTGGTCTTTGATATTTAAGTGCCTGTTTGGTATGAGGGATTTGAAGAAGAGTGGAAGGAAAATTTTTGAGTTGGATTTAAAAAAATTAGAGAAGTGGGATTATAAAATTTTAATTAAGAGATAATGTATAATGAAATGGTAAGAAAAATTTAATTAAAAACTGTTAACCTTACTTCTCTAATTTGTTTAAATCTGAATCCAAAATTTTTTTTTTCTCTGCTTACTTTCTCTCTCCTCCCCTTATACCAAACAGCCCCTAAAAGCTTACTCTATCAACTCTGTTAATTTCTGATATTTTAAAGGGTTAAGGTGTATTCAACACAATATTTTAAAAGCCGGACTGGAAATCGAGTCGGAGAGGTTAGCGGGTCATGGTTCAACCGGTCGGACCGTCTGATTGGACCGGTGACATAATATTTAAATAAAATTACTAATAGTATTACATATTTATATAAAATAAAATATGCGTAAAAATAAAATATTAAAAAGTTAAATAACTTAAATAATCCAATTTTATAATGGATTAAGTAACTTACATAATAATAATATGCTTATATCACAACAAAATTAAAAGTATTATGAATATATATGAATTTTAAACAAAAACTATAAATACTCTATTCGGTCCTATTTATAAGCAACTTTCCTCTTGATTGCTTAAAATGAATTGGTAGTTAAAAGCAATATTTGTGTCAAAAATGCTATTTTTTTTCCATATATGCCCTTATTTATGAAAAGAGTATAGGAGAGAGAATAGATAAAAGTATGAGAGATAATGAGTATAAGATATGAGAAAGAGTGAGCATTTAATAAAGGTAAAATAAGAAAAAGAAGCTCACATTTTCAAACAAAAAGTAAAAGTTATTTATAAAAGGGACCAACCCTATAAAAGAGAAAGTTACTTATAAATAGAATCGAAGGGAGTATAAACAAAAAGATTAAAGTTTTAATTACCTATTAATAATAATCTTATAAAAATCTAGTTTTTCTAAGTTTAGGATGAATTTTTTTTTCAAATCCTTACTCAACTATTTTTAAAAGAGAAAATATTACAAAAGAAAAAAAATCATCACACATGACAGAGCCGCTTTGACTAGCCTGTCATGCCTAGTAAGAAAAAGTAACATTTAAGTCTTTTATCTTCTGGGTACTACAATGCACTTTTAACCCCTGGATAATAAAAGGCTTCTCTCCTCAAAATATCTCACCTCTTCAACGTTCAATGTTTCTCCTTCATGTTTTTAGTCGGGCCTCTCCTTTCTTCAATTTCAAATATACTTTCTTCTTCTCTTTTCGTCTGATCCCCACCTCCTCTCCATATTTCTGGGCACTAGGTTGCTGACGAAGTCTCAGATCGTTTGGGTTTCTCTCATACTTTCCACTTTTCATCTCAAATCCCACCAGCTTTTCTACACACGTTTCTCTTTGTACTAGAATATGTTATCTGAATCTTAAGGTTGAGTTCAGTAATGCCTACAATGCACTTCTTTAATCTTTTTCTCATTTTGTTCAAAACTTTATATCATTTCGGTAAGTGATTTCTTCCTCAATTTTTCTCTTTTCTGCTCTGTTTTGTCTTCTTCCTTCTTCTTTTTCTCTGTCGAAGTTTGGCCGTCCGGCTCTTAAAAAGCCGCTCCGGTTCACGGCTTAATGGCGGTTCCCAGCTCAAAAGCCGGCTCACAGCGGTTCAAAACGGGTGAACTCTTAAAACAGTTGAACACATTGAAACAGCCCGGTATACCTTCCGGTCAACGGTCCGTCCGGTCCGGTCCGGATCTTTAAACATTGATTCAACACTTCCATATATTTTTTATTTTTACACATGGCTCTATTTTTTCAACTAGATGCTCAATTAGATACTAAGATTCATTTAACAAATTTCTTAGCGCCCTTATAAAAGAGGAAAAAATATACAAGGGCTTGATTTAAAACTAAAAAATTATAAGAATTGGGGGATTAGTCTCTTCTCACAAGTATGGACTAACTAGTTATTCCACGTATGATTATTATCGTAGCTTCTTGGATCCACCAATAATATATATATATATATATATATATATATATATATATATATATATATATATATATATATATATATATATATATATAAAAGCTTCTTTTTCTAAACAAAGGAGACCTTGTTAACTATGGAAGTGGAAGGGACTAATACTATTTCTTCGGTAAAAGTTTGAGCATAAATCTCGAGAATGAGAAACTTTGTTAAGAATAGCTAGTCATTCTCTGTTACAGCTTGACAAAACTTAAATTTGAATGGTCATTAAAAATAAAAGAGCTTGTGCTTCAGATTGATAGGCCAGTTAATGACCGCTTTTAATATTTGGATATTTCTAGTGAAGCGGTTAGATCTATGATAGACACTATAAGGACTAAAAACAGAAAGATTAGTTTCACTAATAGGGACTAATACTATTTCTTCAGCAAAATTTTTAGCATGAATCTTGAGGATGTGAAACTTTATTAAGAATAACCAGCTATTCTCTGTCACAGCTTGATAAAACTTAAATTGGTCATTAAAGAATAATAGAGTTAAAGAGGCATGTTAAAGGGGAAAAAGAGTCTACGGTCATGTACACTTCCACAGTTTGACAATATTATTAAGTATCAACATTCGTTTTCATTCCCTCACAAGGTTAAATGAATTTACCTAAAGGTTGTTCTCAAGATTTCCTTCCACTTTCGTATATACCTTCCAACCAAGTCGTTAGTTTTGTCATTTACATGAGAAATGGTATTTGGGTTTGTCAGAGTTATGAAAGGAAGAATTAATCAACCCATAAATAATAAAATTTGTCGAATATAATATACCGTCCTCATTATTGCATTATTACTTTTTTTTTTTGGTTAACAGCATTATTGCATTATTAATTGATAGTTGTAATTGATCATTTTTTTTTTCCGGGAAGCAATAATTAATTACTTTTAATGGACACTGCTGGATGCATTATCATCTTAAGTCTTAAGAACCGTGTTCTATGTTTCGTCCATGATTTCAAAATGAAGCTTTGTCCCGCTCAATTATTATGTTCATAGAGCACGTCCCCACTTGGCCTCCTCAACTCTATTGCCATATATGTAGCCCGTCCGGTACATTAAAAAAGTTAGGCTGGGGAATTGAGTGAGAGAAGGACAATTGGCAATTTTTTCCCATGTTGGCCTCGGAAACATGATGGGAAAGGTGTGTGTGGAGAGTTTTCATTGAAAAGTGAGAATCCCGGACAAAGGGCCTGTTTGGGTTTGGTTAACCCTGGGTGCTAACACATTAATAACCCAAATATGTAAAATATAAAACTCTTTTGTGTCTATATGTTACTTAGAAATGAAAAGGATCTAGTGGCATGGCTAGCTATTAGAGCCGGGAAAATTGGGCCGAACCCCTCAAACCAACCCGTTTAAGCCCGAGTTTGTCAAAGTCAGGTTATAATTTAGAGCCTCTAAAAGGAGTCGGGCCTAAAAAGATCAGCCTTGGAGGGCCGCTGGCTTAAAAGGGACAGCCCTGCGTGTCCGATCCTTTTAAACCCGATTATTTTTTAAAAAAAATAAATTAATATATGTAATATCATTATATCAAATTATCAATATAAGAGACACCTAAGTACCTAATAGAGTATTAGTAACAAGCTAACACTTATTAAATAGTTTGATTTATTTAGTTTTCTACAATGGTTTATTCATTTAAAATTTAAAAAAAAAAGGGTTAATTTAAACATTAGATAATTTTTTTAACTAAAAATTTATGAGTTTTAAAAATAATATATCTCAATTTAAAAAAATAATAATAACTAAATTATAAAATTTTAAAATAAATTTTATTTAAATTAAAATAAGTTAGCAGGGCCAACCCCTTTTCCTGACTATGGGCATGTTTGTTTTAGCGATTCGATTGTTTATAAGTTGCTTTTTAATAGTGATTTACGGTATACGAAGTAAGTATATGAGAGGAGTTGTGTCTCGATTTACGTAAAAAGCAACTTATAAGCAATCGTAACGTCCAAACAAACATATCTTATGCTGGCTGCCACGATCCATATCAGATTTACGTGGGGTATATAACCCCATCCCAGAGAGACTGAGAGAGACATGATTCAAGATCCACAGTATCGTAACCATGCCGTTGCCTTTGTTTATAGATTTTTGATGATGCATCATGACAATTTACACGTGAATTAGAGATTCGTGCCGGCACTAATTCAATTTAATCAAAAGTTTGCTTTACTCATGCAGTACTTTAGCATCAAAATAGTAAATACTCCTTTCAAAAGTTGCCTTTATTTATTTAATAAATAATTAAGATCGAACACAATCATGAACCCCAAAATATCATGAATCATCACACCGCAAACATAGTTCACATTAGAAAGGACGCACCCTTGCATGTCTCATTTAATTCAAGTAACATTTTGATTATTTTTCACTTTTCAAAACAAATTAAATCCAATTATTTGGGTTCAAGTTTATAATTATGAGATAGATGTTTTTTATTAAGAAAAATAGTAGTAATATTTAATTTTAAGAAGATAACATCTAGATCGCTTGAATTAAATCCAGATAATCTACATGAGATGTATAGCCCACGTGATGAATATTCCAAACAAGTACCCCAACCCACTCCCATTTCATAATTTTTGAAGAGGATACGTTAGTAAGGGTCTATTCCTGTTTTTTTAATATACATTACTATTATTTTTTAAAAAAGTGGATAAAGGAGCAATAAATGATATAAATTCTAAGTTTTATAATTATTTATGAAGAATATAATTTATATTTTACTATATATGCATAGTATACGAGAACATGCACGTATGATCGCTTTGGTATTTTCGGGCGAAATTATTATGCCGATTCCCAAAAACCAAAGAGTCCATGCATCCAACATTCATGATTAAAATTAGATTTTTTTTTTTCCAGAATGATGAAAATTAGATTTGAATCAATTATTTTATACGGGTTTAAGATAAATATATTTTCTATAACTTCAGTTTTTACAAAAGGCGGGAATATTCCATTAAAAAAAATAAAGGATGGAATGGAAAACTTACAAAGAAATAAGGGTTAAAGTGAAAAAATACCCATGAACTTTTTTCAAAAGTGCATCCAACACCATAAACTTTTTTCAGGTGTAAAAATACCCATGAAATTCTCAAAATGGGGAAAAAATGTCAAACTGTTAATTGGTACAAACGTCTGTTTTGTGGGACTCTCAATATTATTTTTTGAGATGCAAAAATACCCATGAAATTTTCTAAAAAGTGCACTTAACACCATAAAATTTTTCTGGGTGCAAAAATGCCCATAAACTTCTCAAAAGTTTATGGTGTTTGGTGCATTTTTTAGAAAAGTTTATAGATATTTTTGCACCTCAAAAAATAATATTATGAGTTTCACAAAACAGACATTTGTACCAATTAACAGTTTGACATTTTTACCCCATGTTAAGAAGTTTATGGGTATTTTTACACCTAAAAAAAATTTATGGTATTGGATATACTTTTAAAAAATGTTTATAGATATTTTTACACCATCACTTTCAAAAAAAATAATGACCCCGATATTGATGGGCCCTCAAAATATATTTTTATATAAAACTATTGTCAGAGTTGTAAGCAACTGGCGTCGTCACATGGGATGCCGATTGAGTGATAAAACGTGATTGCCAACGAATCCCATTGGCCTTTGGCAAAAAAAAAAAAAAACGAATACCATTGGCCTGGCCCACTGTTTATCAGCCATTGGGGTCTTGCAAATAGCCGAAAGCTTATTATAATTATTTACTCCTTATTTTACAATTTACACTCACTTACTCTCATTTGAACCCTTCTTTGTTTTGTTCATATCTTTTGAATGCATTCATCAGTCGACTTTTAATCTTTTATACCAATAAATTTAATATTCATAGGCTTCAATAAATATCTTATCAATTTTTAGTTATGCGTATAATAATGTAAATAAGATATTGATATGTTCAAAATCTCTTTTTTTTTTTGCCCAGAAAATCTCATTTTATTCTTACATGTCAAATATTTATGCATGTTGAATATCAAGGAGGTAAAGAGTGTGCTAATAAATAGCGTGGCTGTATCAAAATTAACATTATACAAATAAATTGAATAAAAACAATTTAGTACTCCCGTTGATTTATATAATTCAATTCTTCCCGACTTTTATTTATTTTGTGACCAGCATGTTGGCCGCTTTTTTCGCTGAAGCGCACACTCTCTCTCGGTGGAGTCACAATCACAACTTCCAGCACTCCTCACACCCCAGTCCTCACTCCAGGCTCACTATTAAAAGGCACTAGAACCCTCAAAATCTCGCAGCTCTTCTTCCCTCAGGGCTCAGGTACTCTACCTCCGTAGTCCCTCCCTATCGTATTGGTAGTATCGCCTTGTGTATACCGATTGTGGTTCTCTTGTTTCTTTTGTTTGCTTGCCGGGAAAATGTGATCTCCGGCAAGGGAAGCCCGTTTCCAAGCATTGTTGTCACTCAATCTGTTCTTGTGGCCACAGATTTAGGGTTTTATGACTTTCTCGGTGAACCTCGTGAACCACTTCGTTGCCTCAGGGTTCCACGACTTGATTTGAAAAGAAATACAGCTAGTGTTTAGATTCAGTGTTTTGACTCTCTCTTCACTTCATTTTCTCGCGAACTGCTAACATTTTCTGAAAGAGAATGTAGAGACTCTTGTTGAGATCTCTCATTTCTTCTCATAGTGTAGGCTTTTAGATCTTTCGTGGCAGTGCTTTAATTTCTTCTCACTTCACGTCATTTGTAAGTTTTTTTGTGGCCGTTTGCTTAGAATTGAAGTCTGCATGCTTTTCTTTTTCAAGTTGTGATAAATCGTTTTCTTAAGTTCGTTTTCTGAGAGATTATATTCGTCACTGGAACAGTGTTATGTTGGAGGCAAGATGAATCGCTGTTTGATTAACTTCATCTGCGCATGTTTTTGGATTGTTATATTCAGTCTTCTGCTTCTCTTAACATCATTTTCTTCCAGACTTGACAGACTTACGTAACTGATTCTCTTTGAGATCTGTATTTGCTTTTCCATAGCATGGAATTTTAGATCTTCAATGGACGTGCGGCCTATCTGATAATTATTGTTGGACTATTCGCTTATAATTGAAATCGGCATGCGTTCTTTGAATTTCAGACGAATGGTCTAACAATTTTTCAGAGACATCTTATATAGCGACTTGAATAGTAAACCACGCGTGAATTCATGGATATCTTTCGTCAAAACTTTGTCTATGCTTGCTTCCTGAGTTAGTTCATGTCTACATGCTCTGTATTAGAAATATATCAATCTAGTAGCTCTCGTCTGACAGCGGATCTTTTACAGTAACTTAGTTTTCCTTCTTTATGTTGTTTGGTTTGTAACTTTCAAGTTGTAGCTTGCTTTTCTGATTTAAAAAAAAAGAAAGAAATATATCAATTTAGATCTTAGAAAATCTACTTTGAAATGTTTAGCTGATGACTTTGCTCACCATGATCCAAACAACTTAGGTTCTTGAATACTGGACTCCTTGTTTGCACACGCATATGAAGTATTAGATTTATTGTGCGCACTCCTCTTGTGACATGTGAAGTACATAAGTGACATGAGGCTTATCTTGTCACCTCATAATTGCCTTAAGCTTTTCATTCCAAGTCTTGTTATAACATGAATATGGCTAATAGATACTGATTTAATGTTGTCAATTTAATATTAACTTTGCTAGTGTTAATTGGACACGCCTGATTTACATCATCATGCTTGAATCAGTTTTGTTATCTAAAAAAATCGTGATATTTAGTCCACAATCTGCACATTCATGTTAGCATCAGATTAACCTAGTCTGAGGATATATTGTTAAGATTTGATAGTTAAATAATACCTAGATGTGGCCTTTCTTATTCTTTTATGGTGCTTCAATAAACTATTGTTGAGCTTTCAGGTGCAGCAAATGAAATTAGCTTCTATTTGATTCCTACACAGCCATGTGCTGTTTTTGTTTGATGTGTTTATTTGAACTTATCCTCAGTGTTCTGCAAATTTTACTAATTAAATGTATTTAAACCTCCAAAACATAAGTTTTGTTTTCTCTCGTTACATATTATGCTTTGAGGTACCTGCTTAAAGTGCAGAATTTATTTAACTAGTAGATATTTTCTATATCTTCTCATCGTACGAGGATCATAGATTGAAGTTGTAGGATGCACCTGCATAAAGTGTAGCATCGATATATTTTCTCATTTTTTGGAATATGAAAAACGTCATGTAGGTTCTCATTCTTGTCTATTGTCACCTATATATCTGTTTATTTTGTGCTTTAATGATTTGTTCTGGACTCTCTAGAGAGTATACAACTTTGGTTGCTTTTTCTCCGCCCCCATCCCCTGCTTGAGTGATGCATGTTAAAACTTTGTTCCTGAAACTTGTAGGATTGAATTTGAATTCTCGTTTCGTTTGTTTAGTAGTACTATTAATAATATGAATGACATTGTATTGTAAATTGACAAATCTTCAGAGTTAGAGCTTAACTATAAGCATTTACTGGACTGTCAAGATTTCCTAAGTATAAGCAATCCGCTTTCCACTTTGCTCTTCTAAATATCTTTTACTTTGTGTGCCAGACCCAGATATATTATTGATTAAATGATTAAGTCTGACCATTTTTAAATAGTTTGCATTTATTCTTTTTCTTACAGCAGACAAAAGAAAATATCAACTGATTGCAATGTCAGACATCGAGGCCCCATTGCGCCCCAAAAGGAAGAAGGGTTTGGTGGACTTCTTAGTTCAGTTTCGATGGATTATCGTTATCTTTGTGGTCCTCCCCTTCTCCTTCACCTTTTATTTTCTCATATTCCTTGGAGATTTAAGATCTGAGATGAAGTCCTACAAGAGGCGTCAGAAGGAACATGATGATAATGTCAAGAAGGTTGTGAAACGTCTCAAACAGAGGAACCCAGCCAAGGATGGTCTTGTCTGCACAGCTCGTAAACCTTGGATTGCTGTTGGAATGCGAAATGTTGACTATAAACGGGCTCGTCATTTTGAAGTAGATTTGTCTGCTTTTCGGAATATTCTTGAAATTGACACTGAACGAATGATTGCGAGATGTGAGCCCTTGGTCAACATGGGGCAGATCTCTAGGGTGACTGTCCCAATGAATCTTTCCCTCGCTGTTGTAGCAGAGCTAGATGATCTTACTGTTGGTGGCCTCATTAACGGCTATGGGATAGAAGGAAGCTCCCACAAATATGGGCTTTTCTCAGACACTGTAGTGGCTTATGAAATTGTTTTAGCTGATGGTCGTGTTGTTAGAGCTACGAGGGACAATGAATATTCTGATCTATTTCATTCTATTCCATGGTCTCAGGGGACACTTGGGTTTCTTGTCTCCGCTGAGATCAGGCTTATACCCGTTAAAGAGTACATGAGGCTGACCTATAAACCTGTTGTGGGTAATCTCAAAGATTTAGCTCAGGCATATATGGACTCTTTTGCACCAAGAGATGGAGACCAGGATAATGATGAGAAGGTTCCGGACTTTGTAGAAACCATGATTTATTCCCCAACTGAAGCTGTGTGCATGGCAGGAAATTATGCCTCTAAAGAAGAGGCCAAGAGAAAGGGCAATAAAATCAACAGTGTTGGGTGGTGGTTTAAAACATGGTTCTACCAGCATGCCCAGTCAGCGCTGAAGAGAGGAGAGTTTGTGGAGTATATCCCTACTAGACAGTATTACCACAGGCACACAAGGTGTTTGTACTGGGAGGGAAAGCTAATCCTCCCATTTGCAGATCAATGGTGGTTTAGGTTTCTGTTTGGCTGGTTGATGCCACCCAAGGTTTCTCTGCTCAAAGCCACTCAAGGTGAAGCTGTCCGAAACTATTACCATGAGATGCATGTCATCCAAGACATGCTTGTTCCTTTATACAAGGTTGGAGACGCACTAGAGTGGGCTCACCGTGAGATGGAGGTATATTTTCTCGTCTTTCATACCTTAAAAAATTCTTACCTGAAACTTATTTTTCAAACTTGCTGAGAAGCTGAGAATGAGGCTGATATCTCAGTTTGTTTATGATCAACTTCATTTGCATTGCAATTTCTCTTTAATAACTTGGGTTTATGGTTTTTCAAACTTATTTGCATTAGCATTGTGTCGTATAATGCTCAAGAAATAAGCTACACTGTTCACAGCTTGTGAGCCTCCAGTTCTTTAATTATTTGTACATAACTACATATATATCCAAAGCACTTGATGTTCGTAAAAAAGATGATTTTTCCACCCCAAACACCAGTCTTTGTTAGTATGAGTACAAGGATTTGGTAAAATTTTTAGGTGTTCGCAACTAGATTCTTCAATATGAGGGTAATATGTTGGGGAATACACACACACACACACACATTGATACATAAAAGGTTTGGGTGCGCTAAAATTTCCATTGTCAGCTATTTAAAAGGATTTCCTCATTTTATTTCCTATAATTTGATCTATAGTCCGGAAAGTACTCTGATATAATTCAAATATTTCAGATATGTCTTGTTTTTTCTAACCTTTCTATTCTTTTAATTTTAAACAATAATAGGTCTACCCAATTTGGCTCTGCCCACACAAACTATTCAAGCTGCCTATCAAAACTATGATTACCCCAGAGCCAGGCTTTGAACTACATCGCAGGCAGGGGGACACGCAGAATGCTCAGATGTACACAGATATTGGAATCTACTACGCTCCAGGCCCTGTGTTGAGGGGTGAGGTATTTAATGGTGCAGAAGCAGTGCGTAGAATGGAGGAGTGGTTGATTGAAAATCATGGCTATCAGCCACAATATACCGTGACTGAGCTGTCTGAGAAAAACTTCTGGAGGATGTTTGATGCTGATCTCTACGAGCATTGTAGGGAGAAGTATGGAGCTGTTGGCACGTTTATGAGTGTGTACTACAAATCAAAGAAGGGAAGGAAAACTGAGAAGGAGGTTCAGGAAGCCGAGCAAGCGCACCTTGAAACTGCTCATGCCGAGGTTGATCAGCCTGACTATTGATTTCGGAGTTTCAGACTGTTTGATGGTAGGATGTCTTGTTTCTGATTTTTCCCCCTTTTCCTGCATATCTTGGCATCTCTGCCTCTCAGATAGCAGTAGTTGCTGATACTGTTTTTGGGTTTCTATGGACTTTCGTCGATTGTGTGGGCTTTAACATCTGATGTTCTAGCTAGTTGACTTGAGACTTAAAATAGCTACTGTTTGTGGGTTTAATAATCTCCTATTTGGTTTGATGCACGTTCTTAGTAAATACTGGATGTTCGACGCAGCAAGGTCATGGCCTTGCTCCTTACTAGTGAGGCTGGGGCGGTATGGAGGATCGAGACGAGATCCTTCTAATATCAATGAGTGAAAAGAACATGGAAATATCCACTAATTGCGTGGCGAAATTTACTGGTAAAACTTTATCACTAGTCACAATTTTATTTAGGGTTGGAAGTTTAAAAAAGGGAGTAATTTTATTTAGAATGAAATTGCGCCTTAACCATTTTATTTATCGTATTCTAACTCAATAAAAATACCAAGTTATTGCTGTGTGATTCCATGCAACTAGCTTGAATATATCCACAACCGTTCTGCCACGACACCGGTGCCACGTGCTACCTGTTCTGCCATGACTCGTGTAATATCTTCTTATTCTTCTCGGTTATCGATGGTAAGGCTGTTTGTGGGTTTAATATCTTCAATTCCCCAAGTGATAATGATTGCGCAACATATATTGATATTTTTTGGGGGACCGAGACCTGGATAGCGGATTGATTGATTAATACAAAAAATCGTGGTCTGTGTTCAGAAAAGAAAATGTAGTTAGTGTGGCTCTAGTATCGGCAACTATACATTATTTTATATGTAAAACTGATGAAATTAGGGGGAAAAAAGGATTTGAACTACAATCATGGGTTCAGAAGGTTAAAAAATTGTCGTAGCTTCAACAGAGTGCAACACAATTTTTGTACTACGGATTTTGTAAAATCTCTCTATATACATTGTTGGGGCTAATCTTTGGGGCATTTCGACAGTTGAGATCTTAAAGAACATTCATACTGCTCACTTAAGATAATATAGATACCCATGTGTTCATAATGTGTTCATATGTAAATACTAAATACTCTATGGGATTCTTAATATAAGATTTATTTTATAGTTCAAATTGAATTACAAAGTAAATAAGGGTCAGAAAGAGTGTTATATAAAATGATGTAATTCTACATTTTTGGATAATTCATTTTGACTACTCTAGTTTATTCTAAAATGGTGTAAACTTTTTTTTCCTTTTTATTAAATTCATAGTACTAAAATAGTTTCGGACTCAATCACCAATCCTCTCTGCCTCAATCTTCTTCCATAATACGAGCCTCAACTATGATATGTCAGTTTTCCGAGGCAGAAAATAAAAAAAAACAGTGGCCGGCGCTCCATTCAGCAAGCATACCGCCCCTGGCCTTGTATCATTTAGCCAATGCCCTTTTCCATGGCCTTCCTTTTTCTTCCCACGTTAAGGTAGGGAAATTAAAAGTTTAGTTATTGATGCTACTAAATTTTAAGTATGCACCGCAAGTGTATGGGTCGTTGAAATAGTATAGTAGCAAATTAATGTCATCCCACAGAGATTCAAGGTAATAAATAATTAGGCATTAAAGTTCCCATTTTCATTTAAGTTGAACAAATCAAAGAAAGAGATTGAAAGACAATTTTTAACAAATGCAAAAAAAATAAATCTAATGATTTAAAGATTTCAATTGATAAAAACAACCTAAAGTGGCTAATCCCTTCTTTAAGTTTTAGAGCATGAATTTACCCAATTAAAAGTATTTAATGTTAAATTGTTAATCTAGAGTTTAAATGAATATAAGTATCTTCCAATCACTTATACTCCTCTCTCAAGTTAAAATTGTTATTCCTAACTAATTTACTCAAGAGGCAATAAATGTCCAAATTCACTCTAATATGATTATATGGGTCCAATAGGTATATTCCTATCCTATTAGCAAATTAGAATAAATTCTAATCCCACATTATTTAATCCTATGTCCAATTAAGATCCCTCTCCCAAGGATAATCTAAATTCCCCAAATTCATACATAGTGATAATCAAGCACAAAGTAGATAAATTAATACAAGATTGAGTAAACAAAATTTAACACTAAACACAATTAAATGGTTCATACATGCTCAATCCTTAAATTAGTTCTTAACAACAACAAAAAACTAGCCACACATGAATTTAATTCTAATCGCAGCAGCAGCAAATTCAGAGCAAGACCCACCCAAATCCATCAGAGTCTAGAGTGAAAGAAATGAGAATAGATTAAAGCACTGTTACTATCTTCTCCCTTTCAATTCAGCTCAATGTCGAAGAAGAGAGAAAAGACAGAATCATGGCTTCAACAGTGTTCAGCTCCGTCCACCATCGCTGCTCCAATGCGTGGCTCCTCAAGAAGATGAATCTATAGTGTTTCCGGCTCCCCTTACTCCGCTCTGTTCTCCCTCTCCAAGACCAGCCGCCCTTCACACCTCGAGATCGTCGGACCTGGGGAACAAGAAGATGAACCAGAAGCTAATGGAGCCTCCCCAGGTCCGGAACCTCCAGCTGATGCTCCTCCCTCTCTCTCGATAGATGAAGATGGCGACTTGTGCGGCTGTGACTTTTTTTTTCCCTTCGCTGATTCTGTTTTTTCCTTTTCTATCCAGCGCCTCTTCTTTTTTTTTCCTTAGGTCTTCATTTCAGCTCCAATTCCCATAGCTCCTCGGCCCAGGTCCATTCGTCCTCTTCTTCAGATAGTAATTTGACAAAAAAAAAGCACAAGCCCAATACCAATGCAAATCGCTGGCCCTGAATCCATTCCTTCCACCAACGCCTCTTGTTTTTTTTTATCTGTTTGGCAAGTGATTCAAAATACTCAATTGTGAAAGCCCAAACATGTAATAATAATAACAATAATAAAGGCTGATTTTGTTTTATTTAAGAAATCTTCCCATTATTATTTATTCTTAAACTCAAAAGCTTCCATTTTAAATTGAAATCCTATAAATAATGCATCTATTGATATCTCATAAAATCTCATTGAATCTTTCAAAATTACATAGATAACTCTCCAATTATCTTCAAAATATCTTTTAAATGTATAAAATATGGAGAGTTATCGATTATGATCTCACCATGCCAGCATTCTATTCAAAATTCTAATCTATACATGACTCCACAATTCCCTATTCTAGACCTCTCAACTGCTTTTTCCTATGTCATCATCAAACACCCCCCCAGGCCCAAAAAACACAAAACACTTGCCTCTATTACTATCATTCGTGCTCCCTCTAAATTTTGACTAATATGTGAAATATTATGACAAAAATACTTTAATATTTGAAATAAAGCTTCGTTGACAGAGTTGTGTCCTGTTTTTAGTCTAGAGACCTATGCATCAGCTACAACAGCATTTGAAGAAAGACTTTGGTAGGAGTATAGCAGATAATGGTAGCTAAGCTATGTTTTTGGTTGAATGTTTGTTTTAGATTTTTTTATTTGGGTTTATTTTCGTCTTGGGACTTTATGTTATGGTTTTACGTTAATGAAAGTATTTCTTCTTCGGGTTAAAAAAATAAAAATGACAAAAATACTTTAATAGATAGGGACAAAATTCAGATATATTTTATTTAATCCAAATTATTTTCATGATAATTTTTTGTCAGAGCCTCAGAGGCAAAGGAGCGTTGAACCGCGTCGGCTCCGACCCACGTGCGCAATCGGCCAAAAGCGACTCAATAAACGGAACAGAAATTTCAAAGCCAAGCTGTTATCCACGTCCTCTCGTTTTGAGGCCATGAACACTGCTCCAAATTCCCCACGATCATAAAACATATGCTCGGTGGCTTCATCCCATATTAGTTTTTCCTCCTACTCACACCCCGGCTTCTCCCCCTGCAGATAAAACTCCCTTTTCGATGAGCTTTTCAATTCCACTTCGGAGTGCAGTTCCTCAAGATCCTAAGCTTTCTAGATCCCTGTTGTGGTATATCCCAAGCTTTCAACAATCAAATTCATGCTATAACTGCTGTATATACCTCTGGGTGCTGTAACTTTGGGAGGACCTGTGAAGTCGACGCCTCCAATCCGGGATTGGGTTTGAATTGGATTCATGTTTAACTATATTATTTCTTATGCCCGTTTCGCTCTTGGGCCTTTCAGACTTACACTACAGCTACTAGATGATTTTACAATCTGCTTCTGCTAGCTTTGACTTCTCGCAGCTACTTCCTTACGTTTGCCCATGTAGTAACTTGGGTGCGATTAATGCTTCAAGGAACCAGAGTTTTCTAACGTTTCCTATGTCTAGAAGAAGAAGTAGAGGATTGATTGCCAATTCAGGGTATCGAAAATTTCGAAGGAAATGGGGATTTCGCTTGTGCGCAATGCCTACAGATGGTTCCAACCGAAACCGGAATGCAGAATTCGCAAATTCTGTGAGACGGGTTGCAAAAACTTTCGTCTTGAAACGGATTTCTAACGAATTAGAGGGGGATGAATTGTCCCAAGAATCGCCGATTCAGTTGACCTCGAACTTTACCAATTTCCAAGAAGACCCTATTGTAGATAAGCTAAGAACCCAACTGGGAGTGATACATCCGATACCATCACCCCCAATTAACCGCAACGTGGTTGGTTTGTTTGTATTCTTTTTCTTTGTTGGGGTTGCTTTTGATAAACTGTGGACCTCAAGGAGGAGAAGCAAAGTGGGTAGCGTAGACACCAGTCGTGGCGTGTGGCCACAGGTGCCCACCAGCTTTTCATTGTTTCTAGAGAAGGATTTGCAGAGAAAAGAGTCAGTTGAATGGGTGAACATGGTGTTGGTGAAGTTATGGAAGGTCTACAGAGCTGGGATTGAAAATTGGATTATTGGACTGCTTCAGCCTGTTATCGACAACTTAGAGAAGCCTGATTATGTGGAAAGGGTTGAGATAAAGCAGTTCTCACTGGGAGATGAGCCATTGTCAGTTAGAAATGTGGAGCGAAGGACTTCTCGCCGGGCAAATGATTTGCAGTAAGCTGTAGCTTTCATATGCTTCTACGACATTTTCTGTTTATTTCATTAGATGATTTGCTGAAAGTTGTTCTCATATGCCTCTTCCACATATATTCTGTTTCAGTCATTATCCAATTTCTGATCTAGTCAAAAAGTGTTGCCTTTATTCATTGAGATGAAAATCATCTTCGAAGTGCAAAATTTAATGTGAATTTGGAATAGTGATCGATCAAATGAATATCCATTTATTGCAGTGGGAGAGATAAAATGATAGAAGAAATGATGATGAGGACATAGTTGGAGGATAAATTGTTGAATTAGGTTTTGCAGAATGTGTGTACGACCACAAGCATAAATGAAAAGGGGGGGGGGGGGGGGAGTAAAGTGAGAGAGGAAGAGAAAAATGTAGAAGAAGGGAGGAAAAGAGATAGCTAATGAGCTGGGAAGATATAATTAATAATCAATCAAATAGCCTCCCCTAATCCTTATTACTTAGCGCTTTATATAGAATTCAAAAGATAACAGTTAGCGTGTAAGATTACCAAAAGATTGTAATCCTAACAAAATAATTTAACTGATGAAATCCTTAAAGAATATAAAATAAAACTCATTAGTATATTAAAATCAAATCCTAATTTATGCTTAATTAAAATACTCCTAATCTCATTAAAAATCATATTTTTGATATTTATCTATAATTCCTGTACCAAAAGCTAACTTCTCATGTTAAATTTTTAGTCATGGAAGGCACTTAAGTGGTTCACTGAATATGATCTATGATTCCTTTAGAACATGTTTGGCAAGCCACAAAACTGTAGTTTCAAAAGCCCTTTTCCGCAAGCTGAGTCAAAACTCCTCTCATATACTTACCTCGTAAATCATAAAAGCTATTCTTCAAAAGTTAATCCAAATATGCACTTAGTGGTTTGGGGCACCAATTAATATTTCACTCTTCTCCATCCATAAGTTCTTTTATTTCTACAAATATCACATAATGAACACATTTTTGTGTGATTGTATGTTGTTTCTTTTACAGGTTGGTGGGTTCTTTAGCTTAGCTCACCAGGTATTATACAAGAAGTTACAATAAGTTTCAAAATTTCGTGTATAGAGAATGAAGTGTCATTTTTCAAAAATGCATGTCACACTTGGTTCATTTTAATCTTGCCAGTTGGAGCTAGAGTGCCCTTGGCCTAAGTATTCCTAGCACTCCTTTGTAACACTGGCTTCCCCTCCCCCAACATTTGTTTTCTTTTCTCATATTTCCTGTCTAAATCTTACTCCCTCTGTCCCTATATATAAGGTCCTATTTTTTGAATGGGTTTGTCCCTTTTTTTGAGGTCCCTTTTGAGTTGGTCTGAATAATAAATGCATTTTTACCCATTTTACCTTCAATTAATTTCATACCTTGCATTAATTAAAATGTTGGCTCATCCACTTTATTCTCTCACATTGTCTTCCCCCATACATTCTCTTTCATCATTTTTTTTTATTATCACACTATTACTCATTCATAAATAAGGGCATTTTTTAGGGGGGGAAATATATTTCCTACATATTTATTACTTTTAACTAATTTTAACTATTTTCTGGAACCCCGCAATTCAGTTAGAAGAATCTTATATATAGAGACAAAGGGAGTATAAAGAATCTTACAACCATCAAATTATAAGTTTGCTCCTCCAACTTCTTGTCGTATATTGCAGCATAAAGTGTTATTTCCCTGTCTTTGAGTCAATCACTTTATTGCTTGATCTGGTCTTATTTTTGACTTTTTTAGTACAATGTTTTGGTCAAGATCCAGTGAGTAACACTACATTTCTTGATTTAAATGTGGGGATGATGATTTGGTCAGACGATGTCAGGTATATTCCTGGTCTATGTTGAATTCAAGTTTAAATTGCTGAAGCCTCAAATCTTTTACTGGCTACCAAACGTCAAAATAGATCTTTAATATGTGTTTCAAGTGGTTTTGAAATTCTTTTTGGTTACTGCTTTTGGCTTTGCCTTGTGCAGTTAAGGATCCGTGTGGAGTAATCTAAATAGTTGTATGTCTAAAGTTATCAGCTTGATATGCAAAGCTATAACATATATTTGTAGGTTTTCCTTGTCATATGAGTAATGCTTCATATTATTGACATTGGTTGATCCATTGATTCATATACTTTGATCTCTTTTTTCAAAATTCAAACTAGTCCCAATGCTTTAAAAATTTATATTTTGGTTGTGAAGCTTGAATATGATTAGATTCCTATCTTCAATGTAGATTTGTAAACAGTTAATGAGTTGGCACTCAACATTTACCTGCGGTTGTGTTGCCAAAGACCAAAATGATGTCAATGTGTTAAAGGGTGTGTGACAAGACTGCCATGGCAGGTCCCAAGTAGAAAGTTGAAAACTTTTAAAACCCAATTACAAAATATTATATTATAGGGACTAAATTTTGTGGTGAAATTAATTAAACCTATTTTGTATAATAACGTTATTTCATATAACCTGTTAATTTGCTTTTGTTATATCTATTGATTTAGGTACCAAATAGGCCTTAGGTATACTGGTGGTGCTCGCATGCTGCTGATGCTTTCACTAAAATTTGGCATTATCCCAATTGTTGTGCCTGTTGGTGTTCGAGATTTTGACATTGATGGTGAACTGTGGGTAAAATTGCGACTAATCCCAACAGAGCCTTGGGTGGGAGCTGTTTCATGGGCTTTTGTTTCACTTCCAAAGATCAAGTTTGAATTGGCACCATTTCGTTTATTCAATTTAATGGGTATGTTATAATTTTGTGGCCATAAGAGATTATGTTTTTTACATTAATGTTCATATGATTGCTTCGACAAACAATTGCACTTGGAATAATATTTTTTGGGGTTTGATAACCTATATAGTATATAAAAAGGTTGAGGGTGACTAGAGGAAAGGGAAAATGAAATAATTCTTCTGGCGGAATCAGAATGCGAGCTTTCTAAACACTGCCTTATTGGTGTTTACCCAAGATGTTGTCAATTCCCTTGTGCTTATGAATTGATGATAACTGATTCTCTTTGATTTATGTACCTCTACTCTAGGGTTGAATGACTGTTAATAACAAAAAATGTTATTTTATTCCTAGAACAATTAGAAGCATTGCAGTGGTAAGTTTATATATTCTCGATTCATGTAGCAACCCCACTTGTTAAGTAAATTTTAACAATCACTGCTTGTCCTTATAGCCACTTAGTAAACAAAGGAGATCAAAATTATTTCCCAAAAAACAAGGAGATCAAAATTATAATACACTATTACCTTTTTTTTAATTATTTTTAAAATTTTAGCGTTTGATTGAAAAGGAAAACTTCATTAAGTGGAGGGTAGGCTATCCTTTAAACAAGATGAAAAATTTCTGCAGGGTAACCTTTTGATATAATTGCAAGGTTCTTGAGTTTCTTTTCATTTTAAAGACATCAAGTAATGGCAAACAAAGTGCACCTCCCTTTTGCTTACCAACAACAAACCATCCTTTGATCAGGTCTGTATCCAACCTTCTCCCATCTAAACCCGAATAATCTGCACTGCTTGATTGAACATCCAAGGAAACATAAAAACAAGTAATTATAATAATATTCCATCATATCATAAGACATGGTGGGAGCCTTGTGCACTAGGCCACCTTTTTTTATACCATAAGACATGGACTGCTACATCTAAGCTGGATCAATATCATAAGAAAGCTGGGGTTCACTAAACATGTTTCAAAAGTTCTGTTGGATTGAAATTGTTTTGTAAATCTTGGGTAACTCTTTATATGGTTATTCTAGCATTTAGCTAGTACATATAGTGGCTTTGTGAACGGCTATAATTTATAATTGATGGAAAAGGTGTTTTGAACTCTAGTTGGATTTCTTCTGTCAGCTTGTGAATTTGAAGACTTACTAACTAGTAATGTCCCATGTCCCCCTTTTAATAGCAGATGTTATAATTTAAGAGTGCAAAGAGTTGCTTTCTTGGTTTTTTATGGATCGCTAGCACTTGCTTTTAATTTCCATGCATGGCTCCTTTACTGACACTTTTGTCTCTTTTTTCCTTGTACATCATTGGTCTTGATCAGCAATTCCAGTTCTATCAATGTAAGTCCCCATTGTCTTTTATATGTTAAAAGTTCATTCTTTTGATGGCAAACAAATGTTAGAAAGTTCATTTTATAGGATTTCTGGGTAACATTCTTTGTGTATGTGGTTGTTTACGTGTATGATGCTGTTTATATTAGCTCGCAACAGAGGAATTATAGAGCTATGACAGTTAAGGACAGTTTCTGATCATTCTATCCATCTTCTTCTTCTTCCTATCTGATTCTTTGTTATGATCATAATATCGTCAGATTTAATATGCAGATGACATGTAATACTGCTTGCAAACTTTTCTTATAATCAGTAATCACTTGTTTTCTTGATCAAATAAAATGTTTTAGTTTAGGTTTAAGTGCTTTCTCAATTTTGGTTTAGCTTTTCCTTTTTTTTGGGCCAACTGGGTTGGCTATTTTTAAGTTAAGAGAGGTCGTGTATGAAGAGCTCTGAGCTCTTAAAAAATTCTGATACGTAACTGTAATAACAGTTCATAAGTTGGTTATGAGGTTAGTTAGGATATAGCCGTTAGTGTGTTAGGCTCTTACATGATTAGGCCAAATGACCCCCTGCCTTATAAATAGGCATACCCCTTATTGTAACTCTCAGATTTGTGATGATGAAATAATAATGTTTGTCTCAATTCTTTTCCTCTCTATCTCTCGATTCTCCTCTCTTATTCCCTCTCTTCTTCTTCAATCCTCTAAATCCTCTTCTCTTCTACCCTAATTCCCAATTCTACAACATTCATATTACATCTCCTTATCAAATTCTCAGTAAAAGACCTTGAGGGAAATAGCTTGTGGGTTAAAAGTGCATGTTCAGTGTGAAATACAAAACTGATGGTGGTGTTTGGAAGGTATAAAGCAAGACTGACGGTAAAAGGCTCCACTCAAACATATGGAATAGAATATCAAGATACCTCTGCTGTTGTTGCAAAGCAAAATAAATCCTGGTGCTTCTACTTATAGCTGTTAATCTTGATTGAAAGTTTCATTAACTTGATGTCAAGTCAAGAATGAGTGGTGACTTAGATGAAGAAGCTTACCACTCTAGGGTTGAAGAAATCCAATAATAAGAACCTGACGCACAAATTGCAAAAATAGTTATTTGGGCTTAAGCAATTCTCAAAGATTATAGTTTGTCAAATTTACTGAAATTATTAAACAACTTGGGTTTGCGCAAGGACAGACAGATCACACTCTTTTCAACTTGGATTTATATGTTGTCACCACTTGTATTTTTTTTTTTTATTGAAACGGATTTAGTATTCGAACTTTATCATAAAAGCTTTGGGGGTGTTCCTTTTTTTTCCCTCTTCTTTAATGGGAAGGTAATGTTTTTGGGTTTTATCTTGTAGGTTTTTGACAAAACTCCTCACTGAAGATTTACCTCGGTTATTTGTACGTCCAAAGAAAATTGTTTTGGATTTCCAGACAGGAAAAGCTGTTGGACCTGTTTCTCATGATTTAAAATCTGGAGAAATGCAAGATGGAAACAAGGATTTCGTTGGTGAACTATCTGTCACTCTTGTTGATGCTAGAAAGCTTTCTTATTTTTTCTATGGTAAAAGCTCTGTCTTAATTTTTTTTTTCCCGTTATTTCTTTCTGATTCTGGATTTTATTTTATTAACTTATCTGGTGTATTCTCTCCCTTGTAATGAAATTTTCTCTCAGAAATACTTCTGCACTGCCATCTATTTCAGCCACCGAAATAAACCCACCACTAGGGCAGCAAAATCCTAGGATCTGGAAATAGAAAAAAAAAATGTTGTCAAGGAATGGTTAAAATCACAACAGGAAATAAAATGGGAAATAAGTATGATGATGTTATGGAATATTCCTGTAATTAGTATGGGCAAAATTATAGGGATTCTCATGACCATAGGCAATTACTATGTAATAGACGTCCTATAGGTCTGTATGTTGTATCTATTGGGGGCTATTCTGATGAATAATATTGTGTAAGCATTTTATCAGTTGTTGACTTGGATGCTAAAATGATTTGATCTCCCATTGTAACATCCAAATCACTACTAACTTGCCTCCTACCAAAACTCCTACTTGGGCGGAAACCTTTTGGTATCTACAAGATAGAATGCAATATTATTCAACATAAGAAAGTACCTAATAAGCTTAAAGAAAAGTTTTATTGAAGTGCGCTATAAGATCAGCAATATTATATAGTAGTGAATGTTGGGCTCTAAAGGGGACAATAAGAGCATAAGTTGGGGTAGTAGATTTGAGAATGTTGAGATGAATACGTGGTCATGCAAAATAAGATTCAAAATGACGATATTAGAGGAAGAGTAGGAGTGGTGCCTATTGAAGAGAAATTGGTTGAAAACTGTTTGAGGTGATTTGGTCATGCACAAAGAAGAGTATTGGAGGTGCCAGTGAGGATGGTAGATCAGAAAATATGGAATTCTCTAAAAAGGGGCTGAGGAATTTGAGTAACTCAGAATCTGTTATTGATGATTGTATCTTGAGGACAATAGAGAGATATATAGGAATACCCGCTCCACTAGAAACCCTAGTAACTGGCCGAAAAATAAGGACAATACAAGTGGAAAGATAACATATATTTAAACGTAAGATTCTGACCTAAGATACTAATTTATTCTAGATCTGATAAGATATCAATAATTAACCTAATAGGCTAAGGCCCAAGTTGCTAACCAACACTCCTTCTTAAGCTGGTGAGTAAATATCAATCATTCCCAGCTTGCCTACTAACTCATCAAATGGCTTGTTAACTAAAGGCTTGGTAAGAAGATCAGTTGTTTGTTCATGTGATCTTATATGAGTTAAATTGACAATTCCTGCATCAATTTTTTCCCTTATGAAATGCTTGTCAATTTCAATATGCTTTGTTCTGTCATGATAGACTGGATTAGTTGC
Organism: Inga leiocalycina; assembly: GCA_963242795.1. Taxonomy (NCBI): domain Eukaryota; kingdom Viridiplantae; phylum Streptophyta; class Magnoliopsida; order Fabales; family Fabaceae; genus Inga; species Inga leiocalycina. The sequence continues at coordinate 63,173,098 of OY725330.1, read as the reverse complement.
CAGTTCAATTGCTGCTTTGCTATCACACCAAGTTTGGATTGGGGCCTGTAGCCTCAATTTCAATTCCTTGAACAAAAGTATTAGCCATATTCCTTCACAAATACCCAGAGCCAGTGCTCTATATTCTGCTTTAGCACTACTTCGTGATGACACTGGCTGTTTTCTGCTCTTCCATGTCACTAAGTTACCCCATACAAAGGTGAAGTAACCAGTTTGGGATCTTCTGTCATTCACTGACCGTGCCCAATCAGCATCTATATAGAGGTCAACTCCTCGTGAGATATGTTTTTTGAATGAGATTCCCTTACCAGGGTTCGATTTTAGGTACCTTAGGATTTCATGCACAGCTTCCATATGTTCTTCTTGAGGGTTACTTGAGAATTGACTCACTATACTCACAGGATATCCAATGTCTGGTCTTGTGTTAGTGAGGAAGATCAACTTTCCCACCACCCGTTGGTACCTTGTTCACGGGCACACCATTTTCCTTGAACTCTAGGTTAGTATTAGTATTCATAGGGGCGCCTGATGGACTTGCCCCAAGCATACCTGTTTCCTTCAGGAGATCCAATGTGTACCTTCTCTGTGATACTACTATTTCTTCCGTAGACCTGGCCACCTCCATTCCAAGGAAATACCGCAAATTTCCCAAGTCTTTAACTTCAAATTCTTGTGCAAGGGACTTCTTTAGTCCTACTATGCCTTCTCAGTTATCACCTGTTACAATTATATCATCTACATATACAATCAATACTATCATCTTATTGTTGATATGTTTTACAAATAAGGAATGGTTAGTTTGACATTGAACAAGTCCAAGCTTCTTTACACAACTCGTAAACCGTTCAAACCATGCCCAAGGTGATTGTTTCAAGCCATATAGAGACTTGTAAAGCCTACATGCAACATTTTGAACATTAGGCTGTTTTACTCCCTCAGGAACAGCCATATACACTTCCTCTTTGAGATCCTCAGTGAGGAATGCATTCTTTACATCTAGCTGATGTAATGGCCAATCTAGATTAACTGCAATAGATAATAGTACCTTGATAGTGTTTAGCTTGGCTACTGGTGAGAAGATTTCTTCATAATCAATTCCCTCAGTTTGAGTGAATCCTCGAGCCACTAGTCTTGCTTTATACTTATTTAAGCTTCCATCGGGGTTGTACTTCTTAGTAAATACCCATTTCGAGCTTACAATCTTCTTCCCTTCTGGCAGTTTCATCAATCTCCAGGTTCCATTTTTCTCAAGCGCCCTGAGTTCATCATCTATTGCTGCTTTCCAACCAGGATGTACCACAGCTTCTTGTTATGTACTGGGTATTTTCCCACTGTCTAGGTTAGCAATAAAGGCTTTATAAGTTGTAGATAGGTTGTTGTATGACACAAACCTTTGAATTGGGTGTTGAGTGCTTGTGCGTACCCCTTTCCGGAGAGCAATGGGCCAGCCTAGATCATCAGGAACTGAGTTAGATGCAGATTCTTGGGTCTTCCTTGGAACATTTGAGGTTATACTTGCCTCTCCATCTTGCTGGTTTGACTGCCTTGTTTCTGGTGTCATTCCTCGTGCACTATCATCATTTTTTGGTTCAGTGATGCTTGTGTGCATTTCTGGTTGTGTATGTTCAGATTCAGGCACGGTTTGTGTAGGTGTAGAGTCCGGCTCGGTTTCAGATTCTGGGAGGTCTAGATATGTTTCTGGTTGGGTTGAGAGACAGAAAATATAAGAAATAGAGAATACTGGATAGGATGAGATAATTGTGCTCTCATACCTAGCTCTTTATATAGAATGAATCAATAACAGATTATTGTTACAAATACATCTGTGCCATACACGTAGAGAGAGAAATAGGAATGTAAATCTTTACAGGATTGTGTACAGCTGTATATTACAAACTAATATTGCTAAATATTATTTTACATTAACATTCCCCCTCAAACGAAGGGGTGTGAGACACAAACCAAGTTTGTTTTTGAAATATGTGAACTTTGTACAAGTCAAGGCTTTTGTCAAGCAATCAGCTATCTGAGAAAAAGATGGAACATATCGAATATCCAATACACCAGACAATACTTGATCTCTTACGAAATGTATATCAATTTCTATATGCTTACTTCTAGCATGCTGTACTGGATTTGCTGCAAGGGCTCTTGCACTTAGATTATCACACCAAATTATAGAAGGTTGTTTAAGAAACAATCCAAGCTTAGTTATCAAAGAACGCAACCATTGTAATTCAGATGCTCCATCAGCTATTGATCTATATTCAGATTCAGAACTAGATCTAGACACTACCTTCTGCTTTCTAGAGCTCCATGAAATAAGGTTCCTCCTAAATAAACACAACAACCAGCCATAGACTTCCTATCATCAACATCAGTGGCCCAGTCTGCATCTGTAAATGCTGTCAACTGAATTGATTTTACTGGCTTGATATGTAAACCATAATGATATGTGCCTTTGAGATATCTCAAAATCCTTTTAACTCCTTGATAATGAACTTCAGTTGGCCTAGATAAAGACTGACTCAACTTGTTAACAGAAAAAGCTATGTCTGGCCTAGTTGTTGTCAAATATTGTAAAGATCCAATAGCTTTCCTATATAAGGAAGGATCTGCCATTACAGTACCATCTGAAGCAGAAAATTGTCTACTAGTAACCATGGGAGTTGACGCTGGTGCACAATCATACATATGAAACCTTTTTAATATATCTAATGTGTACTTGCCCTAATTAACATAAATTCCAGTAGCATCTCGATAAACTTCTAGCCCAAGAAAATAATATAAATGACCCAAGTCCTTAAGAGAAAACACAGAATTTAGCTTGACTATAAATCTCTAAATTACCACAGAATTGTTTCCAGTTATCAAAATGTCATCAACATAAATTAAAATGAATACCGTGAGAGTTCTAGTTTGTAAGAAGAACAACGAAATGTCACTTCTAGCATTAGTAAATCCCCATTGTAGCAAAGTATGTCTCAGCCTATCAAACCTGCTTGAGTCCATAAATAGCTTTCACTAATTTGCAGATATGAGTAGGTTTCCCTTTATTGTAGAAACCTTCAGGTTGGCGCATAAATACATCCTCTTGAAGATATCCATTCAGAAATGCATTATTAACATCTAATTGTCTGATTTCCCACTTGAATGTAACTGCAAGAGTAAGAATCAGACGAATGGTAGTAGGCTTTATTGCCGGACTAAAAGTTTCTCCATAGTCTAATCCGGCTGTCTACTGAAATCCTTTGGCAACCAACCTTGCTTTGTGTTGGAGGATCGTCCCATCTGCCTTAAATTTTGTTTTGAAAACCCATTTGCAATTGTTAAATGTCAGCGATATCTGCACCTACTGGCACACAATATTTGACACTCACACACACCCTCCTTCAATCACTCCTTCAATCACTCACCTATCCTATGACTTTCGTGTATTCAGTTTCCTATATATACTTTGTAATCTTTCTATCAAATATATAATGAGAATGAGATCCTAGAGTCTCTTATGGTATCAGAGCCTGGTCCTAAAATCTCTGGCAACCAGAAACGGTGAGGTGAGAGAGAGACAGAGAAAACAGAGTCAGCAGAACCAGCTGGCAACCAGAAACGGTGAGGCGAGAGAGAGACAGAAAAAGCAGAGCCAGCACCGACCGAAGTGCTACGCCGGACTGCTCACACTGCTTCAGGAATTCCTCCACCGAACCGAAGACGACGCCATTCGCTGCCAGACGCCATTTGCTGTCGGAAACAGAGAAAGACGAGCAAGCTTTGGAGATCTGAGATCTCACTCACACCGGCGAGTAGGCATACACCGCCGGCCAAGGGACGATCGCAAGCCGCCGATCGGCGGATCCCAGAAGCCCGCTGTCAATCTGAGCAACGCGTGGAATTCACGCGCCAACCAGTGCAGAGGCGCGTGAATCTCACACGCCACCGTCCGTACAGTGCGCGTGACCGCACGCGCCGCCGTGAACAGTGCCTCCGACATCCATTTTTTGTCCCGGAAAATAAGCCACAGTGTTTCCAAACCCCATTTCTTCCAAAAACACATGGATTCTTCAAAATTTCCTCCTCTTTTTGGGTCTCTTCCTAGAAATCAAACCACAACCGGGACCACACCAATGGCACTTATGTCCGGTACAAATTCTGAAATTCAAGACTCATCTTCCTCCTCTCATTCCTCCACTACTAGTAACACAATAACTACGCCAGGACTTTCCGATAGTCAGATTATGGCCATCAACCATAGGTTCAATGGAAATAACTATCTCCAATGGTCTCAAACAGTGCTAAGATATATTCGTGGTAAGCGAATGGAGAAATATATCAATGGAGCAGCTCCTCAACCTCCTTCTAATGACTCCAATTTTGATACATGGTTTGCTGAAAACAATCAAGTTATGTCTTGGTTGTGCAATTCCATGACTGATGAAATCAGTGAAGGCTATCTCCTAGCAACCACTGCAAAAGCAATTTGGGATGAAGCAAAGCAAACTTACTCTTCCCTTGATAACACCGCTGCTCTAATCCACCTGAAGCGACAACTTAGAGATCTGAGACAAGGTAACTTGACAGTTACTAATTATTATAATACCTTACATAAACTGTGGCAACAGCAAGATCTCTTCGATTCCCATCCATGGGATACTGTTAAAGATGCTCAGTTACATAAGAAGATCGTGGAAGAAGAATGAGTGTATGACTTCCTCCTGGGTCTCAACGATTCATTTGAAGAGATAAGAGGTAGAATCATGGGACTAAAACCCATGTCACGTCTGTTTGAAGTAATCAACCATGTGCAATTTGAAGAAAGCAGAAAACTCTTGAATCAAGGCAGCTCAAGCTCAACTGAAAAGTCAGATTCAAGCTCAATCGAAAGATCAGCCCTGGCAGCAAAACGACCACAAGACGAAAGACGAAACAAATGGTGTAATTATTGCAAAAAGAAGGGTCACATCAAAGACGAATGCTGGAAACTTCATGGAAAGCCAGCAATCAACAGACAAAGCCATACTACTGCAACTGAGCCAGAAACTGAAGATAAAGATTCCCTGAGCAAAGAGGAACTGCAGATGTTTCGCAGGATGCTAGATAAGTCTAACTCTAAGCCTGGTATCAACCTTGTGCAATTAGGTAACTCTATCATAGCTCTAAATACAGTACAAGCTAGTGAAAATGCTTGGATTATTGACTCAGGAGCAACTGATCACATGACTGGTAATCGTACATTGTTTGCAACTCTTAAATTGATTCATGAGAATCTTCGAGTCAAAGTTGCGAATGGCCTATACACTACAGTTGAAGGAATTGGCACAGTCATACTCTCTAATTCCTTGAAAATTCACAATGTTCTATTTGTGCCTGCACTCACTGTCAATCTCATATCTGTGAGTAAATTAACTAAAGATCGAATGTGCCGAATCATCTTTGATAATGATGTCTGTGTTTTCCAGGATTTAAATTCGAAGAGGACGATTGGAACTTCTAGAGAATGGGACGGATTGTTCTACCTTGAAGAATCAAACTTGAAATCAGAAGATGCAAGGAAGGCAAAAAGAGCACTGGTTAGCTCCAACTCTAAAAATGATGTAACCTTGTGGCATTGTCGTTTAGGCCACCCTAGTTTTGATTATATGAAGCACTTGTTTCCAAATTTCTTCAATAAAAATTCTATTAATTTTCATTGTGAAACTTGCCAAATTGCAAAACAAACTAGGTCTTCTTATCCTAAACAGCCCTACAAACCTTCCTCACCATTCACACTAATCCATAGTGATATTTGGGGTCCTGCACGACTAAAAACCCTTACCAATGCTAGATGGTTTGTTACTTTCATAGATGATCATACTAGAGCCACATGGGTTTATTTAATGAAAGCCAAATCCGAAGTAGCTAAGGTATTTCAAAACTTCTATACCTTTGTGCGAACCCAATTTAATGTCTCCATTAAGGTACTTCAAAGTGATAATGCCAAAGAATACATGAGCAACACCTTTACCAACTTTCTTGATCAACAAGGCATTCATCACCAAACTTCCTGCCCATATACACTTCAACAAAATGGAGTAGCTGAGCGAAAGAACCGTCACCTGTTAGAAGTAACCTGAACCTTACTAATGGAACGAAATGTTCCTACCATTTTTTGGGGTGATGCTCTCCTCACTGCAGCTTATCTCATTAACCGCATGCCATCCAAAGTCCTCAAATTCCACACCCCTATCCAAACACTCCTTGAACACTTTCCAAATTGTTCCATAATCACTTCCTTGCCTCCTAAGGTATTTGATTGCATTGTCTTTGTTCACAACAATGATAGCAATAAATTTGCTGCCCGAGCTACAAAATGCCTATTTCTTGGTTACTCTCCGACTCAAAAAGGGTACAAATGTTACTGTCCTACTTCCAAGAAACTTATTATCTCCCATGATGTAGTCTTCTTGGAAGAAGAAGCATATTACCCCAAATTACCCATTCAGGGGGAGTACACTGACAATGAATGGTTAATCTTGGATAAATTTGCACCACCACAACCTAATCCTATACACATCATTGACTCCTTACCTTCCACAAACCACCCAAGTCCTATCCACCTTAATGATCATGAAGCTGAACATCTTTCATCTCAACCTGAATCCACAACTAATGAATTGGAAACAAATGTTGAGATCAATTCAGGGATGGATACTGAAGGAGATGAAGAGTCCAGAGTACAAGCCAACGATGAATCAAACACTGGTAGAACTATCTCTCCCATTCAAAGGAATGATCATGACTCCAATTCGGGATTAAATCCTGAAGAACTGGGTTGGCCTATTGCATTGAGAAAAGGGGTAAGATCTTGTACTCAGCATCCAATTCAACGTTTTGTCTCGTATGGTAATCTATCTGCAAAAATGCAAAGTTTTGTTGTAAACAGCGCACAGATTAAAATCCCAAGCACGTTTCAACAAGCTATAGCTGATCCGAATTGGAAAAGAGCTGCAGAAGAAGAGTTGAGGGCACTGAAAGAAAATAAAACGTGGGAGATCACAACTCTTCCCAAAGGAAAGAAACCAGTAGGATGCAGGTGGATCTTTAATCCAAAATTCAATCCTGATGGCAGTGTCAACAAATACAAGGCAAGACTTGTTGCAAAGGGATATACCCAGACATATGGAATTGATTATCAGGAGACATTTGCTCCAGTAGCCAAGCTTAATACCATCCAAGTGCTATTATCAATCGCAGCTAACTTGGATTGGTCATTGCACCAACTTGATGTGAAGAATGCCTTCCTAAATGGAAACTTGGAAGAAGAAGTTTACATGGAGATTCCAGATGGAATTACAGCCCCTAACAACTCTGTGTGTAAACTCAACAAGTCATTGTACGGACTTAAGCAATCTCCTCGAGCATGGTTCGGTAGATTCACCAAGACAATGAAAAGACTTGGGTATACTCAGGGACAAGCAGATGACACATTGTTCATCAAACGTGTTAATGGCAAAGTCACCATCTTGATCGTCTATGTTGATGACATGGTCATTACAGGAAACGATGAAGAATCCATTGTTCATTTAAAACAAGACTTGTCAACTGAGTTCCAGGTGAAAGACCTTGGACAAATGAGGTATTTCCTAGGCATGGAAGTGGCAAGAACTAAAAAGGGTATCAATGTATCTCAGCGGAAATATACCCTAGATCTGTTGCATGAAACTGGAATGCTAGGGACACAACCTGAAGGAACACCAATGGAAGAAGGTTGTCACTTAGAAATCAAGCCAGATGGTGTCCCAGTCAACACAGAACGGTACAGAAGATTTGTCGGGAAACTCATATACTTGACTCACACACGTCCAGACATTAGCTATGCAGTTGGAATAGCAAGTCAATTCATGCACCAGCCACAAGAAGAACACATGGTAGCTGTATACAGAATCTTAAGCTATTTAAAGCTTAATCCTGGAAAAGGAATCTTCTTTAAGAAATGTACTGCAAAAGATATTGAAATATACACCGATGCAGACCATGCAAGGGATAGAGAGACTAGAAGATCAGTCTCAGGATATTGCACATATGTGTGGGGAAATCTCGTTACATGGAGAAGCAAGAAATAGACTGTGGTGTCACCAAGTAGTACAGAAGCTGAACTGAGAGCTGTTAATCATGGAGTACGTGAAGGACTTTGGGTCATCAGATTGTTAAAGGAGTTGGGAATTCTATACGAGGGACCAATGCAAATTTGGTGTGACAACAAATCCAACATTGAAATGGTCAAGAACCCAGTCTATCATGATAGAACAAAACATGTTGAGATAGACAGACACTTTGTTAAAGAGAAAATTGAAGCAGGCATCATGAAATTGTCCTACATCAGATCTAAAGACCAAATTGCAGATGTGCTGACAAAACCACTAGGCAGAGCTACGTTTGAAAAGTTTTTGGGCAAGCTGGGTATGATTGACATATACTCTCCAGCTTGAGGGGGAGTGTTAAATGTCAGCGATATCTGCACCTACTAGCACACAATATTTGACACTCACACACACCCTCCTTCAATCACTCCTTCAATCACTCACCTATCCTATGACTTTCGTGTATTCAGTTTCCTATATATACTTTGTAATCTTTCTATCAAATATATAATGAGAATGAGATCCTAGAGTCTCTTAGCAATCAACAAGTTTCTGAGTTCCATCGTACGGTACTAAAACCCATGCGTGATTTCGTTGTAAAGCTTCAAATTCCTCTTTCATGGCTTGCCTCCATTGACGAGACGTAAGTGCTTCTGAAACACTTTGAGGTTCTATAGCAAGACGAAGAGAAGAGGGATTTTCGGACTGAAGGAGACCATCAAACGGATATCGCGATTTTGTGATTCCTGCCTTCGATCGAGTTATCATGGGATGAATGTTTTGATCATGGGCAGATTCAGAATTGGGAATAGAGGTAGTTGGATGTGCGACAGCATCGATTAAGCTAGGTGAAATTGAGTGGGGAGAAGAAATTGGAATTTGTGATGTAGGTGAGGCTAAATCTGAAGAAGAGTGTGCTGACTGACGAGAGAAAGATTCTGCATTTGGAGAGGGAAATTGGGTTTGTGGGCTTGAAGTGTGTGGGTTTGAACTTAGTGGGCTGGACGTAGAGAAATAGGAAGTTTGTGGACTGGAAGTAGAGGAATGGGCTAGTCTCTGGTCAATAACTATTGGTGCTATGAATTGGTGTGTTTTAGGAGCACTGCGTCTGTTAATGAAGCCTGTTACAAAAGGAAATTTATTAGCATAAAAAATCACATGTCTAGAAATATAGATCCGGCCTGTTGGGCTTAGGCACTTAAAACCTTTTTGATTTGTAGTTGGACCAAGATAAACACACTTTTGACTATGAAATTGAAATTTATGCTCATTGTAAGGCTTCAAACATGGATAGCATGCACACCTAAAAGGTTGTAGTGAAGTATAATTTGGCTTGATCTTGAATAAACACATCAATGGTGACTGATCATTTAGAGTAGGAGTAGGTAATCTATTAATAAGAAAAACAGCAATTTGAAAGGTTTCAACCCAATAGGCTAGTGGCATTGATGCTTGAGCTAAGAGAGTGAAACCCATTTCAACTATGTGATGATGCTTCCTTTCTGCTCTACCATTTTGAGGAGATGTGTAAGGACATGTAAGTCGTATAAAAATACCGGTAGATTCAGCTAAACGTATAATAGGCTTATATTCAGATCCATTATCACATTGAATCGCCTTAATTTTTGTAGTAAATTGATTTTCAACCAAGTTCTTAAAATGTGTAAAAGCTCCAATAGCCTCTCCCTTATACTTAAGTGGATAAATCCAAGTAAATCTTCTATAATCATCAATAAAATGAATATAGAATCGATGTCCATAAATTGATTGTATAGGTGATGGTCCCCATAAATCAATATGAATAAGTTCCAAACGAGATGAAGCATGAGATTCAGATTTTGAGAATGGTAACTTCTTTGATTTTCCATATTGGCAAGATTCACAAACATATTTCTCATTTACTCTAACATCAACATCACATTTATTCAAAACTTGTTTCAAAACTTTAGAACTTGGATGTCCTAATTTGTAATGCCATAAAATAAATTCTTCATCCTTTTCTGAAATTTCAGCCACATGTACTTCCATAATTGATCTGCTACTCTTAATTGGATAGAGCCCTTGACTTGTTTTTCCCTTCATCAACACCTGTCTTGTTGCTTTGTCCTTCACCATACAACCATCATCAGAAAAAATCACAACCGCATGATTATCCTTGACTAGTTTATTTATGCTTACTAAATTCCTTGTTGCATTAGGCACAAGTAAAACTCTATTTAACTTGATATTCAACCCAACAGAGGCATTTCCTACTCCATGAACAGAGGTTCTATTCCTAGTACAAGTGAAAAGTTTGAGATTCTTACCCACTGGAGCTATGTTTTCTAGATTCGCAGATGAAGATGCAACATGGTGACTCGCACCGCTATATAAGAAATAGAGAATACTGAATAGGATGAGATAATTGTGCTCTCATACCTAGCTCTTTAGATAGAATGAATCAATAACAGATTATTGTTACAAATACATTTGTGCCATACACGTAGAGAGAGAAATAGGAATGTAAATCTTTACAGGATTGTGTACAGCTGTATAGAACAAACTAATATTGCTAAATATTATTTTACATTAGCATTGAGATAATAGGTGAAGGTGCTAATGGTGGTTTGTGTTGATGCGAAAGGAGAAAATTCAATTCCAATTCCTGTAGATCACTCTCCCCCTAAATTGGATTTTTCTGGTAGTATGGACTGTCTTCAACAAATGTAATATCCATAGAGATAAACATTTTCTTTAGAGTAGGGGAGTAGCACTTATAACAAATGTAAGTCATCAGTCATATGGTCTGTTGCTCCTGAGTCAACGATCCAGGAATTAGGTCTCAACGCTTGAGCCCATAAAGCTTGATAATATTTACTTGTGTAGGCTAAATTTCCCATAGTTACCGTTTTCTCAAGATGGATATGGCCACCATTCATCTTTCCTAGGATCTTTCTCAGATTTTCGATCTCTGCAAGATTGATACTGCTGGATTCTTGTCCTTCATGCTCAGTGGGTGTTGCAGAATATCCTCTAGCAGTTGGCCGTGTGGGACCTCGACCATTCTGAGGCTTCCCGTGGAGTTTCCAACAAATATCCCTGGTGTGGTCACTTCAGTTGCAATGATCACACCAGCCCTTGCCTTATTGTTTACCGCAGCCTCCTGAATTTTGGTGTCTGGTCCCAAATATTCGATGTTATTGGGAACAAGTTTCCCTGAGTTAGAGATATCCTGCTTTCTTCAAATTTCACCATGTTTAACACCTCCCGTAGGGTCGGTAATGGTCTAGTGGCCATAATTCTTCCACGAACATCTTCGAACTTTGGATGTAGACCGAGTAGGAACTCATAAGTACGTTCTCTATCCAGTCGTTTCTTGTATACTGCTGCACATGTCAGTTCTAGTGTGTCATATAGATCCACTTGTTGCCAAATCTTCTTTAGGGTTGAGTGATATGTAATCACTTGTTGATCACCTCGTTTTAATTCCTTGATCATCCCCTTAAGTTGGAGTAGGGCGGCTGTATTTTCCATAGCAGAGTAGGATTCTCTTGCTATGTCCCATATCTCCTATGCTGTGTTTGCCAACAAGTATTCTTCGCTAATATACAGGTTCATGGAATTGATGAGCCATGACATAACCATGGAATTTTCAGCATACCAGGTATCAAATTTGGAATCGGTTTCAGGTGGTCGAGCGGCATCACTGGTGAGATATTTCTCCTTTCCTTTTCCTCTGATGAAGATAAGAATACTCTGGGACCATTGTAGATAATTGTCTCCATTTAGTTTGTGTCCTACGATTGAGAGAGGGAAGGCATCAGAAGGTAGGTTAGCATTGAGACCAGGGTTGGATCTCAAAGTTGTTGCACCAGGCTGCTACACATCGTCATGCGATTGTGAGCTTGTAGCGTTGGCGCTACCTTGCAAGGCACTGTGTGTGCCGAATTTAATCAGATTCTGACTCATCGCTCTGATACCATGTGAGTAACTCAGAATCTATTATTGATGATTGTATCTTGAGTACAATAGAGAGATATATATAGGAATACCCGCTCCACTAGAAACCCTAGTAACTGGCCGAAAAATAAGGGAAATACAAACAGAAAGATAACAGATATTTAAATCTAAAATTCTGACCTAAGATACTAATTTATTCTAGATTTGATAAGTATTAATAATTAACCTAATGGGCTAAGGCCCAAATTGCTAACCAACCAGGAAGATCAAAGAGAGCGCCCAATAAATTCATTGAATGAGACATTTTAGTTAATAATATATCTAAAGATTTGGTCGATGATAGAGAACAATAGCGCCATGCGATCCATGTAACTGACCCCATCTAGTGAATTACGGCTTGTTGTTGTTGACTTGGATGCTAAAGTCCAATGCGATAAATAAGACTAATCAGCAAAATGAGTAGGTCTATAAGCTGTAAAAGAACATGAGCAAGTCCATAATTAAAGGATTTCAACAATAAGTTGCATATATGAGTGAACTGTATTCACATTGTTCGTTATTTACTGTATCCCCTATCATTACCACTTTTAATTCCAATCGACATTAATCATGCAATAACAAATGGACTATATATTTCTTGATGTTCTACTATCCTCATTTATGTACTTCATTGGCAGGAAAGACGGATCCGTATGTTAGTCTTGCCCTTGGAGATCAAACTATTCGCAGCAAAAAGAACAGTCAAACTACTGTGTTTGGTCCCCCCGGTATGCCAATTTGGAACCAGGTGTGGGTTGCTTGATTTTCTGATTAACCTTTATACATGTTTATGTGTAATTTCCATGTTTTAATCCTAACATTTCAAACTTGTGTATTATAAACTTTGACAGGATTTTCATATGCTGGTCACCAACCCTAAAAAGCAGAAGTTACACATTCAAGTAAAGGATTCGTTGGGATTTATAGATTTGACTATAGGAACTGGGGAGGTATGTGATTTATGGTTAAATTTTTTTTATGTTCTATATTTTAATTTATTAAATGGTTAGTTTAGAATTTTGTTACTTAGTTACCTTGTATTTCTAGTGCCAGTAATTGCAATCATGTTCAGTTTTTGAGCGACGATGCTTGTTTTCTTTTGGTTTTTGAAACTTTTAAATTTTTTAGGCTTCAGCTAGTTGGCATCAATTGCATCTCCCTAGCAAAAGGTATTAAACATTTGGCAAAGTGTGGTGGGTTAAGAAAAGAATTAATCTGAATTTGGAAATGTCATGTAGATTATAGGGTTAATTACTTGAGGTGCAGCTCAAGTAGTGGGCTGAAGATTTTTCCTGTGGTTATTGTTTTAGTATCATTAAAAGAGGTTACGAATCGATACTAAAATGCAGAGTCTTTCAGTCTCTAAAAAATTGAATGCTGTTCTTATGAAAAAAAAGAATTTAATTTGATTGGTCCCTTCGTTTTTCCTTCCTGACTCTTGCGTTCCCTGTTTTCTTGACACACAATCCATACCCAATCTTGCTGACAACCTTATCAAAGCATGCCTATTATTGGATAATTAGGTTCTGATGGGCCTGTTTCATTTATGGGCCAAGTCTATTCAAGGAAGAAGCCCAATAGAAAGGTTGCCACAGTTCCAAGAGGTTCTATGCCTACCTCATCACTGGTGCTGTTCTCCAGTTTGCTTTTCTGGCCCCAAGAATAGGGGAAGTCTTTTCATAAGTTTTGAAGAGCTTGGTGGATATTATCTCCTTTTTTTCTTTTTTTGCTCAAGTTGTCAATTTATTTTTAACTTATAGTTCAAGATCCAATTGGAAGCCATTTGTTGATATGAAGTTTGTCAGAACAGTAGGCTGAATAACCTCATAAGTAGCTGAGTAATTTATCAAGAGCCTTGAAAATAAAACCACTTAGTTTATCCACAACCGAAGTAAACGTGGATTGCCTGCCCAAGTCTCCTCTATCCTTGAAGCTAAAATTCAGGTTTGATTTTCACAAAAACAAATAGTCATGTTTGAAAAGGAAACTTGAACTACGCCTTCCCCATATTTAGTCACCTCTCATGGTCCAAACTTTATACTATGTAAAATCCATCTTAAAGGATGTGCCATTATTATGATGTTGTGTGTTCTTCATAGCTGTAAATTTTTTCAGATTGATCTGGGATCTCTCCAAGACACTGTACCGACAGACCGAGTTGTGGCTTTGCAAGGTGGTTGGGGGATTTTGGGAAAGGGCTCTTCTGGGGAGATATTGCTACGACTAACTTATAGGGCATATGTGGAGGATGAGGAAGACGATAAGACCGACTCCATTGATACAGATGCTTCAGATGATGAGTTGTCTGATTCAGAGGAATCAAGTGATACTAATGAGAAGGGTGAAAGAGATGCTATGAGTGAAAGAGAGTCATTTATGGATGTTTTGGCAGCATTAATTGTTAGTGAAGAATTTCAGGGTATAGTGGCATCTGAAACAGGGTATCCCAAACCTTTAGATGACAGCTTAAGTACAGGGTCTAATGTTTCAAGGTCCAATGTTAATGTGGAACCAAACCCTTCAAATTCTGATAGTTCTACAGGTACAATATTTCCATATTTCCTGTTAAACTTCATTTATCATGATTATTTGTTGAAAGTTTAATACTATTTTTAGTCTTTAATATAAGACTTAGTTGACTAATTTGGGGAGAGTAAGAAAGCTAAACAAATTATTTTAAAGTATCTATATTTATCTTTTTTCCTCCAAACTAATTTACCTGACTTATAAACTAATATATAATGTAATGACTCACAAATATTTCAGAGAGATAATGTAACTTATGTTATAATTAAGTAATTTATTTATCTTCTTTAATTCCTCAAATTAGTCAAATGGGTCTTATGTTAAGCACTGGAGGTAGTATTTATTTATGCTATCTTGCATTTATGATAACAATTTAATCTTCCAATTGCAGGGTCAGCCTTATTCTGGCTTGCTGTGATTACTAGCATATCTATCCTAATTGCTGTCAATATTGGACGTTCAAGTATTTTCAATCCTTAACATGGTGTTGTGCTCCTTCCACGACATAGATTTGTTCTTCTCAAAGTAATTCTTAAGGCCTCTCACCGTTGCTTGCCAATTTTGACCGTTTGACTTGAATTATGGTTTTTTAAAAGCACCAAATATTTGTTCCCTTTGTTTTAGTTCTGATGTTCCTTAGCCCCATCACATTTGTTTATCCATTTGATGTGTTGTTTTGACTACATGCTTATGCATTTTTTGGCTACCAGAGAGTATGGAGGCCACAATTAATGGTCTGTAACATACCTTTGAATTAATTTGCAAGGCCTCCTGAAACAGTCTTCTCCTTAGAATATAGTGATGAAAAATCAAAATTTAAGCAAGACCTTGTAATGAAGAAACATGATCTTTTAAGTTTTGGGTAAAATATAACAAATTTACATTGTTGTTAGCTAAAATGGAAATCCGATTTTGTATTAGTTGGAAAGCATGGCATAAAATTTTGTTTGTGACCTGTTATTTCCATGCATTGCAGTAAAATTCATTAGAAAATGAGAAACAGACAAAAACATGATGTTATAATTTCAAGAAGCAACAGCCTTCCCCATGAATATTGAATACACAATTTTTATCTTCCTCTCACTCTGACCTCACCCTTAATTTATTTTCACTAGCCTTATTGACCTTTATAAGTTCTGTTGTTGCCCTGTATGTTTTACCTACCACCATATATCCCATGATTTTATTGAGTGTTCAGGATATTTGTATAGCAGTGGCACAATATTGGGCTTAACATAAACAGGAGGAGGGTTTTAGTCTTTTAGACGTTGTCTTGAGATGGCTAGAGGCAATAAAACTGATCCTTTATCCCTTGAACCTTTGATAAAGAATTTTGTACTTTTATTGATGTATTTTTCCAATTAAAATACTAATGTAATGCAATTGTGATTTGTGGTATCTAGTATCTACTTGATTCCTTGTTTGAAACCACTAGACTTTTTTTTAAGTATGGTTAAATTGCGTAATTCTGCTGCTGGACCTGAAAATTGTATACCATGATAAAAAAATTATGAACTTTCTAAGAAGCGTGACATTAACACAGACATCATGATCAATTTTATTCTATTTCATTTTGAGTACCAAAAGGTCTGCAACAAAAAGTTTCATGGTTATAACTTATAAATGTTATTTGCACGGCAACTGATCATAAATTTTTTCTCCTTGAAGGGTCGGTATTAGATTATAATCTCTTCATTGTTGTTGATCAACCAAGTCAGCATTTTGTATACTTACATTTGTCCTAGAGTTCCGATGGAGGGAGGCTTATTCTGCGGCACAAGATTTTAGGCCTTTATTTTCTCAGAGCCACAATGCGATTCATGAATCTCGTATAATTGTTTGTACGCATGGTTACTGTTAGACGGAATAAAGCAACAGATTAGATGGCGTCTCTTTTCAACTGTCCAAGACCTTGTCTATCATCTCTGTATACGACAGGAGACAATGCTTTTTTTTTTTTTACATTATTGATATTACCAGGTTTGGGCATTCAACCCATGGACAGGGTCTTCCAATTTACTTTTATCAGAATCTGCGGATAATTCTACACAAAATCGCGTACCCTTTGAAAAAGAAATTTAAATGTTGCAACTTGTGCTGTTCAACATTGATAATTAGTCGGGTAGAAAACGTATACTACATACACACACGCGCGTAAATGCATGTGTTAGTTTTTTTATTATAATTTTTAATTATTAAAAAGACCGGGTAGACTACTGATTTATATTTCATTAGTTTGATCCGTTTCATGGATTTCAGTACAATAATGAATTAAAACCCTAGGGTTTAAAAGAATTATGATCATTGTTGCCAAAGGCAAAACGTATCCTTAAGGACGTTTTTTTGTATCCTGCAGGCAACCAAGGGCATTAATAAAGACACAGAAGTAGGGGAAGGTATGCTATAATAAATCAAAAATAAAGTGTAGTTTGAGAAAAATTGTTGAAAAGTCCTCCATTACAAGTGCAACATACCGTGTGTGTGTGTGACTCTTTTTCAGCCATGCAATCTATCTACAACTAAATGCAAAATGAAAGATTTTTACATATAGCTAAAAGCATATCGCATATAGTTGAAAGAGTCATACCGACTCAACATCAGAGCAATAAATTTTGCAATGGGGGATTTCTTGGCAATTTTTTCTGATTTAAAGTAATATCAAACTAAAATTCCGAAAAGATAATATCCACACAAAAGCGACGTGAATTCAATAGACATTAAAACCATAAGCCATTAGCAGAAAAAATGGCACAACGCAGTGGTTAATATAACCGAAAAAGAAAAATAGTAACTGAAGAAAGTTGAGCCATAAATAACCCCGAGTCTGTAAGTTAGCGGAACTAAAAACTAACTAAAAGCAATCATTCTATAGCAACCTATGGTCAAGCTTAAGTCATGCCGGAGAGATTATATAGATGCCCTTCTATATTTGGAATAAAACCTTTCTCCATCATTTCAACTCTAACAATATCATAGGTGGTTCGATTCGGGGTCAGACCCTTCTCTAACATCTCATTAAGAAGTCCATTAGCTGCCTCCATCTTCGACATTTTACAAAATCCTTTAATTAACACGTTGTATGTAACAACATTTGCCCGCTTACCGTCTCTCTCCATCCGAGTCCTCACATTCAATGCTGCCCTGAGATTTCCCTGCATACAATAGCCATCCATCAAAGTATTGTATGTTATATGATTAGGCATTACACCCAAATAAAACATTTCATTTAATAGCTTTTCTGCCTTTCTTGATTCCCCAGCCTTACACCAACCATCTATTAATATGTTATGTGTCACTATATCAGCCCTCAAGCCCTTCTTCTCCATTTCACTTAAAAGCTCCTTGGCTGCTATCATATTTCTTTTCTTACACAAACCTGCAATCAAGCAATTATAGCTTGAAACATTTGGGAAAACTCCTTCATCTAGCATTGACCTATGCAGTGCAAATGCCTCCTCCATCATTCCTTCCTTACAGTAGGCATCCATTATTGTGTTGAATGTTACAGCATTGGGAACCAACCCTTGAATAGTTATATCATCAAAGAACTTTGTTGCTTCCTTTATCATCTTCTTCTTACAACTCCCATTAATAAGAGCATTATAAGTAATAATATTGGGCTTTAAACCTAAGCCTGCCATTTCACTCCACAAAGCAATTGCCTCTTCTAGCTTCCCATTATTACAAAGGCCATTTATCAACGAGTTGTATGTAACTAGAGTAGGTTTTAGTCCCTGTCTTCGCATTTCTTCAAAAGCCTCCACTGCAGCCATTGCATTTTCATCCTTACAAAAGCCATCAATAATAGTATTGAAGGTAATCTCATTCGCACAAACTTTATTAGCCAGCATTTCCTTCAAAATAGCCTGAACCTTGTACATTCTTCCAGCCTTGCCTTTCTTACAGTATCCATCAATAAGAGTATTATAGGTAACAACATTTGGGGAGAATCCCCAAGCCTTAATGTCTTCAATAACATCTCCTGCCTTATTCAACTTCCCAGCTTTACAGAGGCCATTGATGAAAATGTTAAATGTGGTCAGATTAGGTTTAATCCGCCTTTTGATCATAGCCTTGTACACTTGTTCCACATCGCCAAATTTATTCTCCTGAACCAAAGCACTCAATAACGGATTGCAAGAATTCAGTGATAAATTAAAGCCATAATCTTGAGCACGCTTGAATGCTTCACATGCAGAATGGAGTTCCAAGTTTCTCACATATGCAAGGATCAACATATCAATTATTAGAGCATTTGCATTAGTTCGATCACTGCAAACCAAAAGGGAATGAAAAATCGAGAACACCGGATGCTTTTCATTCTTGACAAGATCATCCAGAAAGGACCTCACCGCGGAATACTTTTTGGCGTTCAATAAAGAAAGTAAAACTTTGCCAGTGGTTTCAAGACCATACGAAGGTTTGAGCTCTCTCAGAGACCATTTATAGAACCTAAGAACAAGCTCTGAATCAACACCTGCATTAAGCAATTGCTCAAGAAGTACCTTAGGTTGAATGGCTCGAAGCTGAGTTTTGAGTTCTGACCAATGTTGTTTCCGTATTAACTCTAAAATGGACAGCATACTGAAAGACTAAATTAGTGGACCTGCAGGCAGAATACTAAGAATTAGTTAGATGGAAGAATTATATGTGTACATGACATGAAAACTGTCTTTTTTTCTTTATAAATGGATGAACCTCACTTTCAAATTAATGGCTACGAAGTTGCAAATAAGGGAATCTGAGTATAAAGCATTTGGAAGTCATGATCACTTTGCCATCTGAACTTGAGAAATATGTGGGGTTTGAGTTCTCAGGGGTGAAAGTGCCGGCAGCTTTAGGTGTGATTGGTTCAACGGAGCAAGGGGAACTAATTAATAGTTGACAAATATACCCTTATAATTTCATAAGATCTTTGACTAGAAGAGCCCTTAGTTTTTCTAGCCTTGATCCACGTCAATTCTTTTAGAAGCAATGTCAATCATAGCATAGAAATGGCAACATGAAAATTAAACTTCACAGATGCATTGGCAGTTGCAATTAACTTAGAAAATTAACTTACAGTGACTATTCAGAAAAAGTAATCCTTGGGAACTAATCTTTCGGTATCAAATTTAGAAGAATGAAATTCGCCATCACCTGAAGAAAATTTTTTCCCACATCTTTCTTTGCCTATTCCAGTAACAGAAGAAAAGTCAATGACCCTTTCCACGATGACGATCAGCACGCTTCCTAGGGAGAAAGCCAAGGGAACCATGTCCTCAATGCTCAAACTTCCTGTGAGACATACTTCCTGTTTAAACAAAGAGAGAATTCAGATCGTCAAACCACCTAAGCACGAATTTTACATCGCATAAGACATCTAACACCCTGGTAGCGATCTAGACTCTAGAGCTCCACACCTTGTTCCCCACTGACCATCCAACTCCTCCTACAACTTTCACAACAAGTTTTCGTCTCAAAACTCAATTAATTTGAACAAACAATCTCACTTGATTCCAAAAAATACGAATAGTCAAGTCAATAACACCATATATATTTTGTTTGAAACAATGATATCGTTTTACAAAAAATTAGAAAAGGGCAGTCTCTGGTTTGCCAAAATACTAACAAGCTGCCGATGAGCTTTACAAAGTAAAAGGCATAAAACAATCATAAACCAAATCAATTCTTTATGACTTCATTATCAGTGAAAGGCAAAAAGTATACGAATACAAAGTCATTGCTTGGTTATCTCTCTGCACATACTCAAAATCCATTATTTTTCTCAGATTGCTTCTTATCCTTAATTATCCGATACTCTTGAGGGGAATTATTGTCACATTAACATCAAGGGAAAGTACAGAGAGTGCTTGAAGAACCAAGCGGTGAGTTTTGGCAGATACCGTAATTTCCACCGGAAAGAGACCGAACCATTTTTGTTAGCCTCACATCACCAGCAGCAGCAGTTGCCGCAGTTTGCCGCAGCATATTATCCAGCGCCGACGGGGTACTTTCACATGAAGGGGCAGCACAGGGGAGGGCAGAGGACCTTGGCGCTGCCTTCTACGTCGGGGGTAAGTGGTGAGACACAGCACGAGGGACGAGCAGAACGAATTCACGAAGGCGGATTCAGAGGCAAGACGAAGAGTTGGTCCTGTTGTTCGAGATGAAGAGTCTTTCCGGTCCGTGTCACGGTGAGGAGGAGGATGAGGAAAATTTTTTTAATTAGTTAACGCCGTTTGTGAGTCCACTGACCGCAACCATTAAGGGTGTGTTTGGTTTGAGGGGAGAGGAGGGAGGGAATGAGAGGGTGGGTAAATTACCTTTTTAGGTTGAAAGAATTTAAATTTTGGGTGGGAACCCAAAATTTAAAAAGAATAAAAAAGTAAATTTTGGGCGGGAAACCAAAATTTAAAAAAATGAGAGGGTAAATTTTAAGTTTCTTTTATTTAAAATGGTAATTTCCCCACCCTCCCCTCCCCTCCCCTCAAACCAAACACACCCTAAGGGTGTGTTTGTAACAGTGATAGATAATTGGATTTGTTTTAATTAGACTTATTATAATATTATTTTTGATAAAAATCAAATTGTGTAATGTGATTTATTTGGATTGGCGATTGTCAATTGAGCTTTTACAAAAATAAAAATTTGTTTGGATTAGCTTAAACATAAGGGTTTTTATGATAATGGTAAGAGAGAGTAGGTGGAAAAATATTTAAAAAATCAAGTAAATGTTTAAAAATTACTTTAAAACATTAGGTGCTACTAGAAAAATATTTTAGAGTGGGTGGAAATCAATAAATTAGTATTATAAGTTTTTGATGCTCTTTACTATTAAAAAAAAATACATTAAAAGTAAAATTGTAATCGGTCTCCTAAGACT
This sequence comes from Inga leiocalycina, assembly GCA_963242795.1. Classification (NCBI taxonomy): domain Eukaryota; kingdom Viridiplantae; phylum Streptophyta; class Magnoliopsida; order Fabales; family Fabaceae; genus Inga; species Inga leiocalycina. The sequence continues at coordinate 63,151,612 of OY725330.1, read as the reverse complement.
GGGTATAACTGAAAAATTATTTTAAAGAGTTAAAAGCACCAAAAAAATATTTTAAAGTAAATTTTGGAGCTGAAAAAATACATTAAAGGTAACATTGTAATCAGTCTGATAACACACTAGATGCAATTGAAAAAATATTTTAAGGGGTTAAAAGCACTTAAAAAATATTTTTCGAGTGGGTACAACTAGAAAATGGGTAAAATTCCAATTAGTCTGATAGTAAACTAGGTAGTGGGTACAACTAGAAAAATATTTTAAGGGGTTAAAAATACTTAAAAAATATTTTTTGATACTACATACTATTTAAAAAATATTTTATGGGAAAAACCAATATCATATAACTAATTTTCAGACAACTCAATCTAACATAAAATGCCATTAGCTTTTAACAAAATCTCCATTCTCTAGCTTCTCCCAATTGGTGCTCAATTGTCAATAGGCCTCTCCAAACACTGAAAAAAAATTGATGGCTGCCAATTGAGCTTTTACCTCCTTCAATTGGGCTTATTGGCCTCCCCAAATACACACTGTTATGATATTACTTTTGGTAAAAGTTAAATTATGTAATGTAATTTATGTTTGGATTGGCGATCGGCGATTGGGCTTTTGCAAAAATAGAACTTGTTTGGATTGGTTTAAGCATAAGGGCTTTTGTGATAATGATAAGAGAGAGTAGGTGGGAAAATATTTAAAAAATAAAGTAAATATTTAAAAATTACTTTAAAATATTAGGTGCTACTAGAAAAATATTTTAGAGTGGGTGGAAATCAATAAATCAATATTCTAAGTTTTGGGTGCTCTTTACTACTAAAAAAAATAAATTAAAGGTAAAATTGTAGTCAGTCTTCTAAGACTAGGTATAACTGAAAAATTATTTTAAAGAATTAAAAGCACAAAAAAATATTTTAAAGTAATTTTTGGAGCTGAAAAAGTACATTAAAGATAAAATTATAATAAATCTGATAACATACTAGCTACAACTTGAAAAATATTTTAAGGGTTTAAAAACACAAAAAAATATTTTAAAGTAATTTTTGGAGCTGAAAAAGTACATTAAAGGTAAAATTGAAATCAGTCTGATAACACACTGGGTACAGCTGAAAAAATAATTTAAGAGGTTAAAAACACCAAAAAAATATTTTAAGGGGTTAAAAACACTCAAAAAAAATTTTTTGAGTGGGTACAACTATAAAGTGGGTAAAATTACAATCAGTCTGATAGTACACTAGGTAGTGGATATAACTAGAAAAATATTTTAAGAGATTAAAAACACTCAAAAAATATTTTTTGATGCTACATACTATTTAAAAAAAATTTTATAGGAAAAACCAATATCATATAACTAATTTCCAGACAACTCAATCTAGCATAAAATGTCATTAGCTTTTAACAAAAGCTCCACTTTCTAGCTTCTCCCAATTGAGCTTTTACCAATTGAACTTTGGCAAAAGCTCAATTATTAATTGGCCTCTCCAAACACTTAAATTTGAGTTCTCAATTGGCAATTGAGCTTATGGTCTTCAATTGGGCTTAAAAGGGGTCCTCAAACACACACTAAGGGTGTGTTTGGAATAGCGATTGTTAATTAGGCTTGTTGTGATATTACTTTTGATAAAAGCTAAATTATGTAATGTGATTTATGTTTGGATTGGCGATTGTCAATTGGGCTTTTACAAAAATAAAAAATTTGGGTGTGTTTGGAACAGCGATTGTCAATTGAGCTTTTGCAAAAATAAAACTTATTTGGATTGACTTAAGTATAAGGGCTTTTGTGATAATGGTAAGAGAGAGTGGGTGGAAAAATATTTAAAAATTACTTTAAAATATTAGGTGCTACTGGAAAAATATTTTAGAGTGGATGGAAATCAATAAATCAATATTATAAGTTTTGGATTCTCTTTACTACTAAAGAAAATACATTAAAGGTAAAATTGTAATCAGTTTCATAAGACTGGGTACAACTGAAAAATTATTTGAAAAAGTTAAAAGCACAAAAAAATATTTTAAAGTAATTTTTGAAGCTGAACAAGTACATTAAAGATAAAATTACAATTATTCTGATAACACACTAGATACAACTGAAAAAATATTTTACGGGGTTAAAAACACCAAAAAAATATTTAAGGGGTTAAAAACACTCAAAAAATATTTTTTGAGTGGGTACAACTAGAAAGTGGATAAAATTACAATCAGTCTGATAGCACACTAGGTAGTGGATACAACTAAAAAAATACTTTAAGGGGTTAAAAACACTCAAAAAATATTTTTTGATATTACATACTATTTAAAAAATATTTAATGGGAAAAACCAATATCATATAACTAATTTTCAGACAACATAATCTAGCATAAAATGTCATTAGCTTTTAACAAAAGCTCCATTCTCCAGCTTCTCCCAATTGAGCTTTCACCAATTAGGTTTTGGCAAAAGCTCAATTGCCTGCAACCCTTCCCAAACACTCAAAAAAAAAAAATTGTGACTGCCAATTGAACTTATGGCTATCAATCGAGCTTATGGATGCTCACCAAACACACACTAAGTGTTCGTTTGGGATAGCTTATTTTTAGGTAATAAGTGTTTATAATTCGTGATTCACGGTATATGAGGTAAGTATATGAGAGGAGTTTTATCTCGATTTATGTAATAAATGCTTATTTCCTAAAAATAAGTCATTCCAAACACTCACAAAATAACCAAATTTTCCTTTTCTTTTCCATTTACTTTTTTCTTAACAAATGAGACTTAATCCTACTTCAATTGTACCAGCAGAAATAATTAAGAATTAATATAATTTTTAATCTCTTAAATTTATCCTTATTTTAATTTTAGTTCATCAAGTTTCAAATTGTGAATTTTTATCCTTTAAAAAGAAAAATGAGCCAATTTTTTATTAAATTATAGAACCAGTATTTTAAATGAAAGAAGTTAAATTTGAGGGACTATAATCAAAATAAGGATAAACTTGAAGTACTAAAGATTGTATTAACTCAATAATTAAAACCAGAATTAGACCTTCACCTATCTTCAATTTTCCTTTTTAACTACATTAGGGCATTTTAATTTTTTAAAAAAAAATAAAAATCCCTAATTAATCTCTTGACTTAATTAAGAATTTGTTAAAAGTATAAGGCTGAATTTAAATTTTGTTATTTCTTTTTTTGGACTGAAAATTTTGGTAGAGTAAGTGTTAAATTTGATAACCTTTTTAAAAATTAATTTGTAATTATTACCCACAATTTTAATTTAAAAATTTAGTTCTTAGAATTTCTTAAGAATTCATGGGTCACTATCTTCTATTGGTCTTTACAATTTAATTGAATTTTAATTTCGGTCTTTATAATTTAAAATCGTGATTTTTTGTCACTATAATTTCTTCTTTCCAAAACAGTATCCTCTATAGTTTGATAAGGACTTGTATCCAAATTTTATAGCGTTAGTGAAATTTGTTACAGTGCACATCCTCTTTTCGTAGAGAAAATAAAGGAGAGGACAAGTTAGATTACTTGCTTCCTTGATTACTTGATCGGACTGATTGAGATAAGCAAGTAAAAATGTGCCCGCATAAAGTATGCATTGAGTCCCTTTCCTCAAAAAAAGGCACTTCACTCAGGTTGTATCCTATGGGGATATCTTGGGGTCTCGTTCCATGATTCCTATCAATAAAGCTATGTTTAACAACCATGTCAACATTTTTTTCTAATTTTAAGTGACAGGTGCAACATCTTAAAAGTGTGGGGATCGAACTCAGGCCTGATACCACTAAAGGCACATTTAATGCTACTAGACCAAAAAAAATTTTGTGGCTTTGCCAATATTTAATTGAATAATTTTTGTCCTTAAAATCCCAAGTGCCCACACATATAAACACAGCATTTTAATTAAAAACCAAAGTACGATTTGATTGTTTCGCAACCCTTAACTTACTCTAGCTTAGGCACTAACTCTCGTCCTTCTCAGAGGATCTTCTAGAGGGGTGCCCACTTTAATTCCGTCCCCTGGGGGAGGTTAAGCAAGGTAAGATGTTATGTAAAACACCCCCCCCAAAGAAATAATAGGAGGCTGGAGGATGGGAATAAAGCTGTCCTATTTTTGGAATTGTCCCAAACTATTAAGTGTAAAGATTAAGATCAAAATTCGTTATAAGTTTAAAAATTAAAATAAAAACTCATTTAAAGTATTAGGACCGAAATCAAAACTTTTTAAAAATATAGATGAAAAAAGAGCAATTTACATAAGTGACATATGAGCAAGATATTGATTTTGACTAATAAAATCGATTTTGAGTGGAAAAATCAAATTTTAATAGTAAAATCTGACTTCAACATTTGAATTCATGCTCTATTATTCTTACTTTGAAGCCTCATTTCATCAATTTGAGAGGGTGCAGCCCAAAAATTGAGTACTCGTTTTGGTCTTTATATTTTCAATGAATTATAGTTTTGATCCTTGCACTTAAGGTTTGTTAACATCGTTAAACTCAACTCCAATTCTTATGAAATTATGAACCCTGATATTTTGGACCAAACAAACGCACACATTTGGCAGGCAGAATTTATTGTGATGGGAAGGAAGAGAATGGAATGGAAAGAAAGAGGATATAAATTTTACTAGCACCGGCATGTTTGGTATGCATCAAAACGTGTTTGGATTAGTTTTTTGAGTATAGCTTTTAAAAAAAAGTGATAAAAGTGATTTTAGAGAATATATTATGAGCATAATAAATTATGGGAGAAAAATGATTTTGATAAAATGATAGTATTTGGATATTATTATCAGAATAGCTTTTTTCATAGTCAAATTACTAAAAATGACATTAATTTTTCTGATAATCTCAAATCTTAAACATAAAAAATAGATGGAACCATAGTTTGCCTACCAGACTCCAAGCTCTCATGTCCCTATCATCTAAGAGAAACCATGGCATATTTTTGGTTGCTTGCTGATTATTAAAACCCATTTTTGTCCATTTTGTTTCCCTCTGACATCCATTTTTTTTAATTTTATTTTACTTTGTTGGTTTATCCTAGTTTGCTTTAGACCACCAATATCTTTGATAGAATCCCATGGAGCCCACGTGGAAAGAGAAAAAAGCAAATGAGGAAAGAGAAAGTTTGGATCATTTGAACATCACCAAACAAATTTGCAAAAAATTTTGGCTTTTCCGAAACCATAGTTTTAGAACCCAAAATCATGATTTTGGGGATAAAGCAAGTTTTCCATAAAACTTGAGTGTTTGATAGTTTTAGGGATAAAATAGCTTTTCCTTAACATTTGAGTGTCTGGATATTATTTCTCAATACCAAGATTTTGATTTCAAAATCACTTTTTTACTTATATCCAAGCAATTAGAATAGAGAATGATTTGATGGAAAACTTTACATTTGGTAGATTGGAAATGATAGTAAGAGAAGTAGGAAAAATATTCAAATGACTAAATTGCCCTTAAAGACTATTTATTAATCAATTATGATAAAATATTAACTACATAAATATAAAAATAATATATAATATTAAATATCATATAAAATAAAATAATTATATAAATATTAATTAATATATAAATATAAAATTAATAGAAAAAATAAAAAACAAAATAAAGAGTTTCTTAGGAGTTCGAATTGCTTGGTTCCCTCCTAGGCAATCGATATTGATGGAGAAGAAAAAGAACCTGAGTGCAAGTTCATTCTTCCATCTTTTGCACTCGATGGCTCCAGAGAAGAAGAGAATGGTAGGGTTTAAAGAAATGATTCCCCCATTCCCTTTGTCATTTGAGTTGCAACTCCCTCTTCATTCCCTCAAACTCATATCCACTGACTGAAACAAGAAGAAGAACCAAAGACCTAACATAAGAAGAAGAATTAGAGGTCAGGTTAAGACATGGGAAAATTGTCTTTTGGATTTTCCTACTAACAATTGACAGTTGATTTTCAGTAAAAGTGGTGGAAAGTGATTTTCACATGTTTATAGGGAAATTAGCTTCCACGTGAAATTCAATCCTCATATCTCTTTACTGGCCAAATGTCCATCGCCAATGGAAAATCCAAATTTTCCTTTTCATTGTAAGATTTTCAGCATATCAAATAGGCCGTCTTGAAAATTAAAAAACCCATGATTTGTAATCATAAGGATAAAAATAAGGGATAATTAATTTATAGGTCCTTATAGTTTTAATTAATTTTTAATTAAGTTTCTATAATTTTTTTTCTTTTCATCAAGTTCTTATACTTTCACCCATTTTTAATCAGGTCATTATAGTTATTTTTCTTTTTTCGATGTCTTTATTATTTCACCAGATTTTTAATTAGGTCCTTGTAGGTTTTTTTTTAAATTTTTTAAGTTTATTTATTTAATTGAAGTTTAAATAAATGAATAATATTAAAATATAACTTATGAATAATAAATTTAAATTAATAATTATATAATTCAAAAAAATTAATATAATCAATTAGTAATTTTTAATTAATTAATTAACTATAATTCTATTCTATTTTTACAGAAATTTATTATTATAATTCAAATTTTAATTTTCCTCATAATTTTTTTAGTAAACGATTTTTTTTATATTTTATAGTATTATTTTTAGTTATTTTTATAATTATAAAATATGAATTATTATAATAATAAAAAATAATAATAATAATTTTTTAAAATAGAATCATAATTAGTTAATTAAGGATTACTAATTAATAAGTAATTATATTAATTTTTTTTAAAAATAAATAATTATTAATTTAAATTTATTATTCTTAAATCATATTTTAATGGTATCCATTGATTTAATTTGCAATTAAATTAAAAAATTTAAATCCAAAAAATCCTACAATGACCCAATTTAAAATCTAGTGAAATAATAAGGACTTGATTAAAATAAGTGAAAGTATAAAGACTTGATATATAAAGATTTAATTATAAATTAGTTGAAACTCTAAGAATATGTAGATTTATTATCCTTAAAAATAAAAATTCCATCAAATTAAATTGGAGGACAATAATGAAATTAACCCAATATTTGTTTTTTTACATGGCCTGTCAGCTCTCGTACTAATCCCCTACGGCTACGCGGGATGGGGAGGAGCCCATGATCTGCTCCGTTAGCCGCAGTTTCTTTGTCCGAGCCACCATAAACAGACAAACACGTCTCTGTTTTCTCTCCTCCGGATGCTGAAGGTTCGAGCTCAGTAAATATCACAGGCTAGCGGTTTGATGCTCCCCACTTTAAGCTAATTCTCTCTTCATTGCTTCATTAATCACGCTGACGCTTACGGTTCTCGCTTCGTCACAATCTAATTAGGTTCTTCTCTCACCCTCTTCTAAGTTTTCTCGTTCGTTTTCATGGATACTAGTTCCCAAAATCTCATATTCGAAATTATATAGATCTATGGTTCGGAAGTTAGTTTAATTTTTGGTTGAGCTACGTTGCCTTTTGGGGTGCTTCCTATTTATCTAAACTTTGCTGTTTTGTTTCTGTTCTATTTCGCACTCGGAATTTCCCCCGGTTTTGGACTAATGTAGCCCTAGGGGGTTCTACTTTGCCCTCCGTTTATGTTTTTAAGCTAGCTGATAAATTAAGCTGAAAACGCAACGCGAATATCAAGTTCGAATTTTTGTTTGTATAATGTGATAGTTCTCTGACCACTACGATCTATGAATCCCTGACTGTTGGAACTTAGAAATAAACTCGACATTTAGTGGCTTAACTCGTCTGCGTACAAAAGTGCCCTCTATGTGCTCTCCATCTATTTCTTATTTTAATTGCTGCCATTTAATTCTAGTGTCTGTTTGCTGAATTTGAGATGGAGGACCACTATTGACCTAGAGGCTGTTATGATGAACCACCATTGGAGCTCATATTTACCGCCATGTCATCTCCCAGTCTCTTTCTTTGTTACACTCAAATAATTTACAGAGTTCATTCCTTTTTGTCTGAGGAATCGGATCTCTTTTCGGTTTCTCAAAAATTAGATCATTAATCTGAATACAAAGCTACACATAAAAGGAAGCTCCACAGTGTTGCATCTAAGCTGCAAAGCTGCGGTTAAACATGGTGGCCTCAAAATGAAACTGAGAAAGCTAGCAGCTCTTCTATGTTTTGAGGTTCTAGTGGGCTTTCGTTTGCTTTATGAGAAACCCATGATGAGAAAGTTCAGGAGACAAATTTCATATCTTGGTCACAAAATGTAAACTTCAGAAGAAATTTTATATAACAAATTTCAGGCAAGCAATAACTGAAAATTTCCACCAATTATGACTCAAATTTCCTTCCAATTTCTGATCTTATCTCCATTAGCATATTATAGTGTTACGACATCATGAACTGGTTTCCAACCTTATCTAGACCAACCCCACCACCAAAAAATTAACATTGCTGTTGGTGGGTTCTCTCCCCCCTCAAATTCTGGCGCTAAAATTCTCCTATTATTATTGCTAATGCTACCCTTTTATTATTTTTTCCATTTAGAGACATCAAAGATAAATATCATCTACGTAGTCATTTTTTTATTCCATTGTCTATCGAATGGGCCACTGCATGTCGAATGCTAGTTGTAGCTACTTCTTTTTTATGCTTTAATCAAGCGAATTCTTCCAGTGACCAGGGATCATGTCGATACTGAGGTATTAGCCTTTTTTTTTCTCTCAAGTAAAATTCCTCTTGCATTATGCAATATTCTTTTATATTTACTTGGTTATTTGAATTTTTTGTAGAATTCTACGGATTAAAACCTGGGAGTTGTGTTTTTCCTAATACTGCACACCGTATTGAACTGCATCTTTTATGTGTGTGTGTGGGTCTATATATATGTTATGTTTTGGGTTTCTTATTGTGCAGATAAGCAATGGCAACACCAGCTTGGTTTGCTCAGGACGCACGTCCACCAGTTTCCCAAATTCCTGTGTCTGGTCAAACTTCTGGAGAGCTATCTGTAGCTTCAACTTCAAATTCTGCTTCTACACCTCCTGGTGCAGGCATGTATACTAAAGGGTTTAAATTGTGTCATGCGTGAATCAATGCAAAAAAACTGCTTATGCAAAATTCACTAATGCAGCTGGGTTGTTTATTCCAGCGCAACCAGTCTCTTATGGTGTGCATCAGAATCTGAATGCATCTGGGAATTCTCAGCTGGTATTAATTCATTCTGTTAGTACAGATATATTTGTTTGTCCGTATTGTCAGTGTATTGTTGTTGTTGTTGTTGTTGTTGTTGTTGTTAATGTATGCTGATATGTTACTAGGACTCTAATTGCGGAAATGGATGAACACTATAATGTTTTAGCTAATTTTGTTATTTGTCTTTTAATGCAGGTAATGAATTCGGCTGTACCACCAATGGTTGGTCAACCTCCAGTTCCTGGCCTCCCTTCATCTGCTGCACCTTCATTCTCATATAATATCTCCCAAAGTGTTAAATTTCCTACCGACCAGCATTTACAATCTAACACGGTAAGCCTTGTACACTATTAACATGAGGTCCTGTCTAGTGATGAGCTGATTTCAATAGTCTAAGCCTGTTCCTGTACTGATCAGTCCTCTCTTTTGAGAATTATCTGCCCAAGTTGAAATTTTTGATGCTTCAAAATTCAAATCAACCAACTTGCTACTATATTAGCTGTTGGTTGTCAGGTCCTGATAAGGTGCCCATCTAGTAGTGTATTTGACATATAATCAGTTGAAGAAATTAATCTTAACCTGTCAGCGAAATGCAGGTTTGTAAATCTAAACCTGTCAGAGGGAATCTGCTTAATAATTCAGTAGTGTACATTGTTTATTTGCTTCTACATAAAACATGTGGAAAAATTCATATACAAACAATGATGTTACAATCACACACACAGTCAGCTAGACTTGTTCCCCCTTGCTGGCAATCAGCCACCTTGTTTTGAAATTTTAATCTACAACTTATATATAACCTCATGAATTCTAGGGATTCCATTTAAAGTTCTAAGTTAGAGGCTTTGATTAGTGTAGCATAAAGTTATATCTTTCCTGAGATAATATTCAAATAACATGCAGGACTTCTGGGTTCGTGAGATTAGAAAATATCATTTGAGATGAAGCCATATTTAACGAACTATTTGACTGGATTTGAGGACAGGTGCTCCTATGTGGCACTGACACCATGTAGTGGGTGTTGGATTTTTAGACCCTAAGCTTCCTTACTCTAAATTTGTTCTTCCTCTTTAGCTATCTTTGCTTTTTTACTGGAACGTTCTTTTTGAAAATTTTGTTGTAGAATTGGCAGGGTAAGGGGAGGAAATAGAGAAAATTAGGTAAAAATGATAAAAGAAAGGAGTGGGAGAAATAAGGCAACAAGAAGGGGGGAAAGGGGAAATAGGATAAACGGAGATATTGAGTGAGGAAAAGGAATGCGATGATGGGGACCAAGCATGTCATCTATAATATATATGCAACTCGGGCAAGAGATCATGAATATTAGCTGATGAACTTGGTGTCAAATAATTAATAATTAACCCTTTACTAATAGGTCAATCTATCTATTGCAGAATAAGTCAGATTCTGTTGCACAGGATGTCGGTAAAGCATCATCTGCCTCTAGCATTCTACATTCTGCTTCTGTTCACACTTCTGCAATGTCTGTATCGTCAGATGCTAACTATCGCGCTACTACTTCTTGGATGCAACCTACTCCATCTTTTCCTGCACATCACATAATGCCTAGAGCACCAGGAACTCCTGGTCCTCCTGGATTAGCCCCAGCTTCTTCAACATCCTCCAACCTAGCTGCTCCATTGACGAACACTGATTCTTCCTCATCCTCAGTACCTAGACAAAATATGCCAACTGCAGCCATTACTTCAAATCCTGTTGGCTCCCATATGGGCTCAACCTATCCATCAATACCTTCCATGTCTGCTTCTCAGGGACTTTGGTTACAACCCCCACAGATGGGTGTACCTAGGCCACCGTTTCTTCCATATGCTGCTGCTTATCCTGTTCCCTTTCCATTTCCAGCACATGGTGTTACTCTTCCAGCTGTCCCAGTACCTGATTCTCAACCTCCTGGTGTTACTCCTGTGGGAGCTACTGGTGCCACTTCTGCATCTTTAGCACATCAGCCAAGGGGAACTGCTGATTTGCAGACAGAAGTAGTTGAGGGACATTCTGGTATGCTCACTACAACATTAATGCTTCACTGATATGCACGATGTATTAGCTCTTGTTATTTTGCAATCATATCCTTTTCATTTGTACTTCTTTGTTTTTTGCAGATGACAAGAAAAAATTGAATGCCTCTGGCACTCAGAGCAATGACGCCATTAATGATCAACTAGATGCCTGGACTGCCCATAAAACTGAAGGAGACATTATTTACTATTATAATGCTTTTACAGGAGAATCTACTTATGATAAACCTGCTGGCTTTAACGGGGAGGTACTGATACATGTTTCCTGAAATTATTTGATAGAGAATAGATGTTTTTCTCTTATTCAGCATGTGAGAGGCACGATGATACATATAGGATGTGAATTAGGGTTTATTTGAATACCCTATCACAACAGAAATTTAAATTTCGAATCTGATTCTAAATCCCTAAGATCCGATTCTGTTATCCTAATAATATGGAAACAATAATTCAAATAATAAATCACATTAATTAATTAAAATAAAATCTAACTAATCATGTGGGCTTGGGCTTCTCATGATCGGCACTTTCCAACTCTCCCCCTCAAGCTGGGGAATAGATATCTATCATTCCCAGCTTGCTTGCCAATACTTCGAATTTAGGCCCAGCAATAGACTTGGTTAGAATGTCTGCCACCTGCTGCCTTGTAGGTACATAAATTACTTCGACACTTTTATCCTCAATTTTCTCATTTATGAAGTGCCGGTTAATCTCAACATGTTTTGTTCTATCATGATGAACAGGATTTTTAACAATCCTGATAGTGGCCATATTGTCACATAATATCTTCATCGATCCCACAAAGCTTAGTTTTAGTTCTTTTAGTAGTCTTCCCACCCAAAGACCTTTACACAAGCCTAGAGCTAAGGCTCTCAACTCAGCTTCTGCACTGCTTCGAGAGACTACAGGTTGTTTTTTGCTTCTCCAAGTCACAAGATTACCCCATACATAGGTACAATAGCCTGTAGTGGATCTCCTATCAACAATTGAGCCTGCCCAATCTGCATCAGTGTATACTTCAATCCCTCTGTGAGCCTCTTTTTTAAAGAAGAGTCCTTTACTAGGTGAGGACTTGATATACCTGAGAATTCTAAGTAATGTTGTCATGTGTTCCTCATTGGGTTGACTAGAGAATTGGCTTACCACACTAACTGCATGAGAAATGTCTAGTTGAGTGTGAGAAAGATAGATTAACTTGCCAACAAGTCGTTGGTATCTTTCTTTATCAACCAACGGACTTTTCTTGTTTAAACCCAATTTATGATTAAGTTCCATGGGGGTAGTAGATGGTCTACATCCTAGCATCCCTGTCTCATGTAATAAATCAAGAGCATACTTCCTTTGTGACACAACAATCCCTGCTTTAGATCTTGCCACTTCCATCCCAAGAAAGTACCTTAGGTCTCCTAAGTCCTTCACCTCAAATTCGGTTGCTAAGAACTCCTTTAGCGTATCAATTTCAACTTTATCATTACCAGTTAGTATGATATCATCAACATAAACAATTAAAATAGATATTTTCTCATCCCTGTGCTTAATGAAGAGTGTGTGGTCAGAGTGACATTGAGAATATCCACTCTTCTTGACTACTTGAGTGAATCTCTCAAACCAGGCTCTTGGTGATTGCTTCAACCCATATAAGGATTTCCTAAGCCTGCACACTTTGCCTTGGTTTTGTTCATTCTTGAAGCCAGGAGGAATCTCCATGTATACTTCTTCATCAAGATTGCCATTTAGAAATGCGTTTTTCACATTTAGTTGATGAAGTGTCCAATCAAGGTTGGTAGCCAAAGAGAGAAGTACCTTAATGGTATTGAATTTGGCAACTGGTGCAAATGTCTCCTGATAATCAATCCCGTATGTTTGAGTGAACCCTTTTGCTACTAACCTTGCTTTATGCTTGTTTAGGCTCCCATATGGATTGTATTTGTTTGTTAGCACCCACTTACATCCAACAGTAGCCTTCCTTTTTGGTAGCTTGGTTAGTTCCCAAGTCCTATTCTTCTTCAATGCATCCATTTCTTCATGAACAGCCTTTCTCCAATCAGGGATTTTTAATGCTTCATGTACATCCTTTGGGATTCTTTCCATTGACACATTAGTTGTAAAGGCTTTCATAGTAGGAGACAATCGTTCACATGAGACAAAATTAGCAATAGGATGCTTAGTACAGGATCTTACCCCCTTTCGTAATGCTATTGGCCACCAAAGATCATCCTCTTGTGGATTTGAGGTCGGGATAGATGATTGGTGAGATGTGAGTTGGCTGGCTTCTCCTGTCGACTCAGCTCTTTGCTGATTTGTCTGTTCTGGATCTAGTCGTGCAGCATCAGATTGTTCCTCAATAGTCCTTACTTCTTCCTCAAATAATTCAGGTGTTTCAAGGACAGGTTCAGATACGGTTGAAGGCTGATCTGGATCTGTTTCTGGCTGATTTGGGTCTGGTTCTGGCTGATTTGGGTCTGTGTCAGGTTCAGCTATGGGCTGGAAATATGAGGATTGGATATATATCGGCGCATGCTGCATGTGTATGGTGGCTGTAGGTATGACACTGTCAAAAATGGGCCATTCATGACTCTCTCCCCCGCCCCCCTGAATGGGCATTTTGGGGTAGTATGGTTGTGTTTCAGTAAAGGAGATGTCATGAGAAACAAAGGTTTTCCGTGTAGGAGGGTGGTAGCATTTGTACCCTTTTTGTGAGTGAGAGTACCCAATAAACATGCATTTGGTGGCGCGGGCCTCAAGTTTAGACCCTTGGTTGTTGTGAACACAGGCGGTACAACCAAAGATTTTAAGTGGTAGAGAGTGAGAGATGTAATTAGAAGGGTAGGTGTCACAAAGAACCTGATGTGGTGTTTGGTATTTAAGGGTTTTTTAAGGTGAGCGATTGATAAGGTAAATTGAGGTTAAGACGGCATCCCCCCAAAAGTGGCTTGGTGCATTGGAAGCTAGTAAGAGTGACCGAGTCATGTTTAGGATTTGTCTATTCTTTCTTTCGGAGACCCCATTTTGTTGAGGTGTGTGAGGGCAAGAGCTTTGATGATGGATGCCATGAGAGGTCAAAAAATTGTTTAGAGTGGAGTTAAAATATTCTCGGCCGTTATCAGTTCTGAGGACCTTGGTTTTTGTTTGAAATTGAATTTCAATGAGGGCATAGAAATTTTTGAAAACAGTAGGAACTTCAGATTTTTCTTTTAGAAGGTATACCCATGTTAATCGTGTGTGATCATCGATAAAAGTGACAAACCAACGTGCCCCACATGTACTAGGAATTTTGGATGGTCCCCATACATCACTATGAATGAGATTAAAGGGTTGTGTTGGTTTATAAGGACGAGAGGGATAGGAATTTTTGGTATGTTTGGCTAAAGCACAAGTGTCACAAGTAAACTGAGACAAATCTTTATTAGAAAAATGAGGTTATAATTTCTTGAAATACTCAATAATGGGATGTCCAGAACGACAATGCAACAACTTTATTTCATTTAAAATGGAATCAGAAGCTAAATGACCAGCTGCATACGCCCTTCCTTTAGCAGCAGCTTCCTTCTGAAAGTAGTATAGATCGCCAACCTTTTCACATGAACCAATCATCTTCCCTGTCCTCGCATCCTGGAGAACACAATCAGATGATTTAAAGTTAGCATGGCACTTATTTTGTGTTGTGAGTCTACCAACTGATATTAAATTGCAAGCGAGTTTAGGAACATATAGTACATTCCATAGAGTAATTTTATCAGATAAAATGACCGTGCCAATCTTAGCAACCTCCACATGAGATGAATCAGAAATTTTAACAACCCAGTTTTCAGAACATGGCTGTAGATCATGAAATAATGAAATATCCCCTGTCATATGATCAGTGGCCCCAGAGTCCAATATCCAGGTTGCTGGATTCAGACCTTTCGAGGGAAAGGCAAGTGATATCATACCTGTTTTGGTAGCTACTAAACCCGTGGCACTGTTTACTTTAGAAGGCTTCTCAAAATTGCTAAGAAGTTGCTGAATTTGATCCTTCAACTCACTAAGGTCTGGTTTCTGCTCCCCCTCAGCTATATAACTGCAGCTGTTTGTCTTTCCCTTTTGCCTATCATTGGGATGGCCATGGATTTTCCAACAGGTTTCACGAGTATGACCTTTCTTGCTGCAGTGGTCACAAGAAAGCCTTCCCTTTCCATCACGACGAGTAGCCATTGCTGTAGTTTCACCAGAGTTCTGATTTGGATTGTTAACCATCATCTGCTTCCTACTTTCTTCCCTCCTAACCATGGAGAAAATTTCTCGAATAGAAGGTAATGGTGACAGACTTAAGATTCTGCTACTGACTTCCTCAAAATCAGAATTTAAGCCAAACATGAATTTATAAATCCTATCTGTTTCAATCCACTTTCGAAAAACAATTATAACTTCATTATGTTTTAATGGAATAGTGTCATAGAGATCAATCTGCTGCCATAGTTGCATCAAGGAATTATAATAAGCTGTGACAGTTTTACTCCCCTGTTTCAAAGCATGGAGTCTCCCTTTGATCTCAAACAAGACAGCAATGTTGGAGGCTGAGGAGTACAATTTTCGAGCAGCATCCCAAATCTCCCGGGCGGTGTTATATAGCATGAAATTTTTGCCGATGTCGAGTGTCATTGAGTTGATCAGCCATGACATGACTTGACTATTCTCGACTCTCCAGGTAGTGTATTTTGGATCAGTTGCTGCAGGGCACAACAAACTTCCATCGAGATAAGCTTCCTTCCCACGTCCATGAATGAACATAAGAAAGGACGGAGACCATTGAAGGTAATTCTCATCGGCCTGCTTGTGTGCAGTGATCAGGTTGGCCAATTCATGTGATTGGGATCGCATGTTATTGGCGTCAGAGGGAGCAGTGGCCTCGGTTTCAGTGTTTAAGGCCTGGAAATTGCCAAATTTGAGATTTTCGGCAGCCATGGCTCTGATACCATGAAATTATTTGATAGAGAATAGATGTTTTTCTCTTATTCAGCATGTGAGAGCCACGGTGATACATATAGGATGTGAATTAGGGTTTGTTTGAATACCCTATCACAATAGAAATTTAAATTTCGAATCTGATTCTAAATCCCTAAGATCCGATTCTGTTATCCTAATAATATGGAAACAATAATTCAAATAATAAACCACATTAATTAATTAAAATAAAATCTAACTAATCATGTGGGCTTGGGCTTCTCATGATCGGCACTTTCCAACATTTCCTTTCTTGGTAGATATTTTTCTGAGGTCATCGCTTTTGCATTCACAATTTCTGTCAAAATACTATATCTTAAACTGTCTTTTGGCATTAAAAATTTATTTATAGTTACAAGTTAATGATTTGAAATTTTTTTCTTGCATTTAATTAATCTATTAATTTCAGATTTTCCCCTTTCATTTATTTATTTTCTGTGACGATATCTTTTTGTTTTTTACGTTATTGCTTAGAATCTTAGATTCAAATAAGCTTAGATCAAATTTCTCTAATCCTTAGGGATTATTTGGAGACTTGTCTCTATTATTTTATTTATTTGACAGAGATGATTATGCAACCCTTTGATATTTAGTATTTAAATATTTATTTATATACTGGAGGTAAATTTTACTTGTATAATCCTTGTTTCTTTGCTGGATCAATGTATTACTTATGTTTTTAATTTTTATGCAGCCTGATAAAGTTTCAGTGCAGCCAAATCCAGTTTCAATGTAAGTTCACAGCCTTTGTTTTCTGAACACAATTAGTCTGTCTGTACCGTTTCTTTAAATTTTGTTTTGTGCCAATTTGATGTTATTTACTTCTCTTGTGGATGCCACAGCAACCTCAATGTTGCTTTTAATATTGCAAGTGCTGATTGTTCTATAAACTTAGGTAAAAGACCCAGCAACTTGACTGAGAAATGAGGCAGTTGCGTATTGGCAAAGCCTAAATATTTTTAGTTCGAGTAGCTAGACAGCTGTGACCATACTTTAGAGATCTTTTTATGTGTTATTAATCAATTCGATCTTCATGTGCCTAAGTTAGCAACGACCTAAGGTAGGAAGAAAACCTAAGCAGCATCAATTTGGGTATACGTATGATATACAATACAATATGATCTATATGTATATGGCAATTCTTAAAATTTTAGGATATGGGTATGGAGAGAGAAGACAATGGCCAAATCTGGATAAGGATTCAGTTGGAAAGTCTTTTCATGGGCCCTCACTTGCCGGCCCTAAGAGGCATAGTGTGGCTGCAGTGCCAAGTGTGGCAGTGTGTGTTTGTTCATTTAGCAACTAAATTTCGTGTGTCTGCCAACACCCTTTGAGGATGATGAAGTGGTCTTGCGACAAGAAAAGAACTGATCAGTTGTGATGTAGGAATCACAGTAGTATAGAAGTGGGAACTAGGTTTTTTTTTGGTGTTGTTGATGGAAAGTAGGACAAGGATGCAATCCGATTCATGGCAGAGGAAGCGGCATTGGAAAGACCATAGTAGTTCTCATGTCATGATAAGTTTGAAGAGATAAATCAGTTGTATGGTGTATTTGGCTCCTTACAGGATTTCTTGTTTAAAGGTAAATATTATGTGTAGAACAAGCGTAGTGTAGTTCAGATGAACCTAGACACTAATGAGGCTAGTCTAAATTTGGATAACGTTCCAACAATAATTAATGTAGATTAAGTCATGTGTAATATTCCAACATCTACAATTTAGGAATTTGAAAGTTTATGACAATCGGTTTAGTGGCTTCCCTGAGCCTATATATCACTCATAATTTTTCGAAAATATTGTTCTAGGACGTTATTCTTCTAGATATAGCTCTTATAATCTATTAGCCGTTTTCTTTTACCTAAGAGTGCCACAGTTCTCTTATAATGGTCCTCCTATGGTCAGCATGCTGAGCTTCATAACCTAATAATGAGCTTGAGCTGTTTATTCGCATCAAGATCCAATACCATTTTGGAAGATAGGAGCTTTTTGTGTAATCTTTAAACCTTGTGATTTTTTTTTTCCAGCATGTGATCTTTAAGATCTGTTGCTCATAATGTATTTGAAGTTGACTTTTACTTGCAAGTGACTATCTATGTATAGAACATATATCCTTTCCTTCTATTGTCAGCTGAGTGTTGTTGATATACTGATGCTAAATTCTACATGTGATGATACAAAAGGAGGCTCATGAGGACTGTGAAATGCTCTGTAGCCAAAATGTTCATGAGATAGTTTTATTGTTTAGAACATCGAAATTGGGATTCACTGTCATGGAGGGGTTTGATGGCTCGTAAAAATTAAAAGGATGCTTATTCACTAATGTTGGACTGACATTATACTTTGAATTAATTGAACTTTGGGAGTGTGCCTTGTTACGGTGCTTAATATAGAGAGGGCATTTGTGAGATAATCTTTTTTCATGTGTAGGTGATTTTTCTGTTTTCACCTTCATGAATTTCTGTTTATATTTACCTGAAGATAGTTATATGTAGTATCTAGCTTTTGTGCTCATCAGGAAGCTTTCTTTTACAAAGTTTTTCTATTTTCCTTTCGTTTTTTTGGGTCCTTAAAGCTTTCATTATGAGGAAACAAATATATGTAACATTGTCTTGTGTTTCCTTGTAATAGGGTCAATTTGCCCGGTACTGATTGGGTTCTGGTTACCAGCAGCGATGGGAAAAAATATTACTACAACAACCGAACTAAGGTATGATTTGTTTTGAAAATTGAGCTCAATCTTTAGGTTTGAAGTCTGGATGCTTTTCTCTTACTATATTTCACAGTGCATAAACCACCAAATATAAGCAACTATGAGAAGTATGTCAGTAGAATTCGAATATATCCTTAGTGGAAAGTCATCCCAAATTTGTGAACAATAGCATTATTACTAGAGTAGTGATGCTTGCTAGCATAAATATAATTAGATATGATTGAGTCAATAATCAATTGGCCTTCTGAAGATGACTGTAAGGTGTACAGCTAATATTGTCTATCTTTGGCACTAAAGCATTGACGGCCATAGTTCAGTTGCAGTGAGTTTTAATCAAATAGAGTGGGACTCTATAAAGATTGCCCTTGGATTGGTTGGGGTGAGTTTCAACAATAACTGGTTCAGTTATAGTGGTATGTTCATGGAGGATGCTCTCCTTTTGGTTTCTAGTGAGAGACTGTCAGATATGCCATGGCAATAGGGAGCTACCTTGCATGGACAATTTTTCAGCACGAAAGTGAACAACGCTTAAATCCCTCCGGCACATTTATTTATTCATACCCTTTCTTTTGACAAAATATCTTCCATCTCTAAAACTAAAACTCCTGTCTCTATGTTTGTAGAATCTCATAATTATAGGTGTTAGAATATTGGTTGTCAATGGGTTGTTAGAGTGGGTCAACAAAATTTTTTCTTTATTAGGTCATTGATTGTAATCCCGTGAATTCCTCCACTAATGTCCCCTTATGATAGTATAAATAGGGACTTCTCATCTGAATAAGATAACAAAATATTCTCCGATAAACATCTTCATGGTATCAGAGCATTGAAGATAATTATCAGAGATTATTTTTTTCTGTCCAGTATCGCCTGTAACTCCCACTTCTGTCAAGTTCAAGCCTCACAGTCGGCACCTCAGCTGATTAGCTCTTCCTTCCAGAATTGCAACAGCAGTGATTCAGAGAAGAAAAAAGGCTTATCGGCACCATCAAAGCAGAAGCACTGTCACAGAATCGTCGTTGCCGCTCCACAGACGAGTTCCCGTGCTTCAGCGTCTGCCGCTCTCATCGCCGCGACGTCACCGACGGTCTCAAGTTTGGTAACAGCACCGAAACAGAGACAATTCGGCCCCACTTCAGTTCCGGCAACCTCCTTCTTCCTCCTTGACCACTTTGCTCACAGACCTGAAGAGAGAGGGCTGTGAACAAAGATCGAGAGTTGAGTAGGGGAGAGCGCCGCTGATTGCAATCTCCGGTGCGTCCTTCATAGAGCCGGAGTTATCATCCCTCGGCCAAGCAGTCGCCACCGTCGAAGCAATCGCTAGAGAAGAGCCAAGACACAGAGGAGAGCGTATCATCTGGATCTCAAGCTTTGTCTGATCTATTATTTAAGTCACCGGGGACCAATTTGTCATTCTCAAAATTCGGAGGACTGAACTGGTATTTCTGAAATTTGAAGAATCAATCTGTCATTTTCAAAATTTAGAGGACTGAACTGGTATTTTTGAAATTTGAAGAACCAATCCGTCATTTTCCAAAATTTTAGTATGTCATCTGAAGGATTTTCCTTTGTCTCACGGTCCAATGATATCTCTACTGTTCTTATTGTTTATGAAAAACTTACTAGTGATAATTATCGAGAATGGTCTCAATCCATGACTCTTGCTCTAGATGGAAGGGACAAACTCGAATATATCACTAGTGAAGCAAAAAGGCCTCCAGAATCAGAAATCAAGGCATTTAGAATTTGGAAGTCTGAAAATGCCTTGGTATCATCCTGGTTGACTAATACAATGTCTTCATCAATAAAAAAGAGTTTCATGTATCTCTCTTCAGCCTGAGAAATCTGGGAGGCTCTTCAAGAGACATATAGTACTGTAGGGAATCGGTCTTGCCTGTTTGATGTTAAGAAAAAATTGTGGCAGTTGAAACAAGATCTCATGTCACTTGATGACTACTACCTTGAAAAGTTCGCTCTTT
This sequence comes from Inga leiocalycina, assembly GCA_963242795.1. Lineage (NCBI taxonomy): Eukaryota > Viridiplantae > Streptophyta > Magnoliopsida > Fabales > Fabaceae > Inga > Inga leiocalycina. The sequence continues at coordinate 63,130,796 of OY725330.1, read as the reverse complement.
GGCAAGAGTTTGATGCCTTAGAAAATAAAACTCATCATTGCCGAGCTAATGCTTCAGAAGATCGCAAAGAGAAAGAAGAAGAAAGAGTACATGAGCTACTGGCTGGTCTAAATGTGATCTATGATGATGTTCGGGCTCGGATCCTTAGTCACGACCCCTTGCCTTCGGTACGTGAAGTCTACTCCATTCTACGCAATGAAAAAGATAGACGCAGATCAATGCTTCAGAATAATTCCGCTGCTACTCCTGCACCTCCTGAGGCCCCAGCTCTTGTTATTCAATCCACGGAATCAAAAGGTTCCAAAGGTTGACCATTTTGTGATCATTGTAAGAAACAGGGGCATACTAGAGATACTTGTTGGAACCTTCATGGTAAACCTGCTGATTGGAAGCCAAGAAAGGGGAAAGGACGAAGTCATATGGATGAAGCTTCAAAAAGTAGTGAGATCTCCCAAAATGATCAATTGAGCAAAATCATGGAAATGCTTGCAGCACTTCAAACTACAAAACAGCCTATTGCCACAGTAGTGAAGAGAGGTAATTTCTTGCAAGCCTTGACTGTAATAAAAGGTCTGTGTACAGGTAATTTCTGGATTGTCAACTTAGGTGCCTCGGATCACATGACTGACAATAAGACTATCTTCTCGTCTTATACTCCTATTTCCAAAGGAATGACTGTATGAATTGCTGATGACTCCGAATCTGTTGTCACTGGAATTGGATCTGTTAAAATCTCTGCTACACTTGCTCTGCACTCTGTATTACATGTTCCAATGATAAAGTGCAACTTACTATCAGTAAGTCAATTAGCAAATGATGAACGATGTCATGGTAACTTCTTTTCTACTTATTGTCTCTTTCAGGATTTGCTAACGGGGACGATGATTGGGAGTGCTAAACATCACAAGGACAAGATGGTTGTTCTTGCAATATATGTTGATGATATAATTCTTACTGGAGATGATGAGGTAGAGATCAATCAAATCAAGGGAGCCCTTACACGGGAATTCCAAATAAAAAATCTTGGAGAAATGAAGTACTTTCTAAGGATGGAAGTTGCTTGGTCAAAAAGAGGCATCTATATTTCCCAAAGAAAGTATAAATTGGATCTCCTAAAGGAAACAAGGATGACAGGTTGCAGACCTAGTAACACACCAATTCGGGTTGATAAAATAAATGAAGAAGCAGACCTTGGTAAAGCTGTGGACATAGGAAACTATCAGCGAATGGTAGGTAAACTAATATATTTGTCCCATACCAGACCCAACATCGCATTTGCCGTTAGTTTGGTCAGTCAGCACTCCCATAATCCTACATAGAAGCATCTGAATGAAGTGTACCGGATTCTTCGTTATTTGAAGGGATCTCTAGGACATGGCTTGTTGTTCAAAAAGACTAATAAACGAAATGTAGAATTGTTTACAAATGCTGATTGGGCAGGTGATCAAGATGACAGGAAATCCACTTCTGGATACTGTACGTATATATGGGGTAACTTGGTCACATGGAGAAGTAAAAAGCACAGCGTAGTTGCAAGAAGCAGTACTGAGGCTGAATACCAAGCTGTGGCACTTGGGATTTGTGAAGGCATATGGATAAAACGTGTTCTTGAAGATGTAAGGAAATGCATAAATCTGCCAATCAAAGTCTATTGTGATAACATGGCTGCAATTGATATTGCCCATAATCCAGTTCAACATGACAGAACCAAACATGTTGAGATAGACAGACAGTTCATAAGAGAAAAGTTTGATGAAGGCATTGTTGACCTACGATATATACCATCTAAGGAACAAACTGCAGATGTTCTTACTAAAGGACTACCTAATGATAAGTTTGAATATCTTATTAGCAAGTTGAACATGATAGATATCTATAGTCCAACTTGAGGGGGAGTGTAGAATCTCATAATTATAGGTGTTAGAATATTAGTTGTCAGTGGGTTGTTAGAGTGGGTCAACAGAATTTTTTCTTTATTAGGTCATTGATTGTAATCCCGTGAATTCCTCCACTAATGTCCCCTTATGATAGTATAAATAGGGACTTCTTCTCATCTGAATAAGATAACAAAATATTCTCTGATAAACATCTTCAATGTTACTTTCTGAGTTGTTACTAGACCATAGTGGCGATGTAAGCTGAATATATATATATATATAATAATTAGGGCTAAGGTGCAAAAATAGCCATGAACTTTAGTCAAAAGTGCAAAAGTAACCATGAACTATTTTTGGTAGCAAAAGTAACCATGAACTATGTAAAATGGGGCAAAACCGTTAAATATGTTAACGGTCAATGGTCATATTTAACAGTTTTGCCCCATTTTACATAATTCATGGTTACTTTTGCTACCAAAAATAGTTCATGGTTATTTTTGCACTTTTGACCAAAGTTCATGGCTATTTTTGCACCTTTACCCTATAATACACATAGAAAATGTTAATAATTCTTATGTAGATCTTGATACCATCCTTTGGATTTCTTTTTTAGACAAGCTGCTGGCAAATCCCAAGTGAAGTGACTGAATTGAAAAAGAAGCAGAATGGTGATGCTACTAAAGAAAGTTTAATGTCAGTCCCGAATACTAATGTGTTGTCTGAAAAAGGATCAGGAATGGTTACTTTGAATGCTCCTGCTATTAATACTGGTGGTCGTGATGCTGCAGCTTTGAAGTCCTCTAGTTCACAGGGTTCATCGTCAGCATTGGATTTGATCAAGAAGAAATTGCAGGATTCAGGAACTCCTGTTAGTCCCCCTGCTATTCCGATGCCATCAGGACAGACACTATCTGAATCCAATGGTTCAAAAGCACCTGAATCTACTGCTAAGGGCCTGCAATGTGAGAACAACAAAGATAGACAAAAGGATTCTAATGGTGATGCTAATATATCTGACACGTCATCTGACTCAGAAGATGAAGATAAGGGACCTTCAAAGGAGGAGCGTATCGTTCAATTTAAGGTACTTTTGTTGCATTCTTTTAGGGTTAAGATATTGTTTGTTTTTTTGAGCATATCAACCTTATCCTATTGCAATATTTCATAACAGATAATTTAACTACAAAGTCTTGACTGTTGCAAAATGGATCTGAGATTATCTTTTGCCTCCTCTCTGTGTTCTCTGTCCTTCCTATATGTCCCATCTATTTCTTTTGCTTTTCGTCCTTTGTTATTAATCATTAACTACGGATTGAAAATATGACAATATTCATCACAGTATATCTGTAAATCTAATGGATAAATGACTAGGATTGAATTCCATTCCCAAGTGTATGTTTCAGGTTTATCCCAAATGTTCTATGTGAAACAATTACTGTAGGATGCATTTTCGGATGTGCCTTTTGACATGTGACAAGGTTTTTTTCTGCCTGTTAACTTTTATAGGAGATGCTTAAGGAGCGAGGAGTGGCACCATTCTCAAAGTGGGAGAAAGAATTACCAAAGATAGTATTTGATCCACGTTTTAAGGTTTGTTGAGTTCAAAGATTATAGGTTAATTTGTTCGGGAATTATTGGCCTTTCCTTCACCTGAAACTCTTGTATACAGGTTGGTTGTGCATGTGTTCTTATAAATGAACTGGCAGATTTTTTTAATTTCGTTTTTGTTGTTATTTCCATAATTGTTATCATTATTATGTTACACTATATGAATACATCTTATGCAATTCTGGATTGATATCCTTGTGGTGGGAAATTTCATGTGGACATTACATCTATTATTTAACTGATGATTTGTTCAAAACCAAAAAAGACGAGGAAATATGTGGTATGAAATTAAGTCGTTTTTCCTCTGATGGTTGAATTTATTAGATTGAGGTGCAACTCTCGTTCATGTCTTGTGCCATGTCGAATATTTCATATGATAAGGATTTTACGTTTTGCTGATTTTCATGAGTGCTGCATAGATTGTTTTAAATAAAGCCTTATATGCATTTTCCAAAATAAAAGGTCAGTTGTTGTAATAAATTTTATTTATTCCTTTTACTTATGCCTTGACATGAGTCTGGATATTGGTTATCTAGGGATAGGAATGTTTTAGGTGTCTTATCTGCTTTAATTGTTATTGTTGTACGGAGTGTTCAATGTACTATATGTTGAGTTTACATTTCCATATTCTGCTAAGGAATCAGGATTTAAATCTGTTTCGTGGAATTTGGAGCATTAACGTTGTATTATCTATTTTTTCTTCTGAGTAGTTGTAGGAAGATGATAAAAAAATAGAGAATGGGGGTTTTGAGTTGTGTTATTTTTGGGGAAATTGAAGGTATTTTATTATTGTTAAGATTGGACTCTTGCACATCTGTTTTCCCTGGGGATAGGGTTGTCTCCTTTGGGTTTGAACTCATTGATCTTTAGTGAGGTTTCTGAGTTGCTGTGGGATCCAAAACTCCTTTGAGATGATATATTTTTATGTTTTCCTGAAGAGTATTTCTTTTGCTCCAATTCCATATTTGGCTTCAGTTTTCATTCTCTATGTTTTGCTTTTTAAATTTATTTTAAGGAGATCATCTTCAGAGCTTTTAATTGCGGAGAAAATGTGCCATTGCAGGCTATCCCAAGTTATTCTGCTCGGAGGTCCTTGTTTGAGCATTATGTTAAAACCCGTGCTGAGGAGGAACGGAAGGAAAAACGTGCTGCTCAGAGGGCTGCTATAGAGGGATTTAAGCAGTTACTTGATGAAGCCTCTGAGGTTTTATGTTGCATCCAATCTAACCTCATTTATGCTTGCTATCGGTTCTCCATGAAAAACCTTTGTCTTGAAATTAAAACTTTGGAATGTTGATGATACATTTGATTTTCAGGATATCAATCACAACACTGATTATCAAACATTTCGAAAGAAATGGGGAAATGATGCACGGTTTGAGGCATTGGATCGCAAGGATCGAGAGCAGCTGTTTAATGAAAGGTGTTACTGAACCTTATGATAGGAGTTATTTGTATTAGTTATTTGTTATTGCTATTATTTCATGGTTATTATTGACTCCTCATTTGTTTTTAGTCATCTCATCTCATAGTATTCAGTACAAAGAACTCCTTAAGAAACAAGGATGTCTCATAATGATGGAATTTGGAAGGGAGAAGAAGGGAGGCATTGTAGCTGTAGTAATTTTCTTTTTCTTTCTGTTGGACGAAAGATTGAATACACTTTGGGTCAAAGTGACCTCTATCACTCTTATTTTATGAAATGGCAATCAACCTCAACATGTTTTGCACGATCATTTTGTATGGGGTTCTTAGCTATATTGAGTGTTGCGCCATATTGTCACAAATTAATGGTAGTGGCATCTGGGGATTTGCTTGGTAAATGTTTTATATATGTCAATGTCACATTAGTGTCATACTGGGTGACGTGTGATATATTGTTTCAGGGTACTTCCCTTGAAGAAAGCGGCTGAAGAAAAGGCTCAAGCAATTCGTGCAGCTGCTACTGCCAGTTTTAAGTCAATGCTCCAGGAACGAGGAGATATAACTGTTAATTCCCGTTGGTCAAGGGTATGGAACTTGGAATAGGTTGCGACATATGTTTATGTTGTGACAGGTTTCTAAAGTGCTTGTATTCATTGTTTTTATGTTTAAATAAAATCTGTGGGTCTATGTTGTATCAGATTCAATTTGTTAGAATCTGCCGATAGGATTCAGATCACTTTCATAGGATGAATTTTGTTATGGAGACTACATAAATGGAAAGCTAACATCATTCACCTTAGTAGGCAATATTTTGGCATAGTAACTGAATCCTTTGTTTGTGATGCTTACCGCTAATTTTTGTAATAAACATCTGTCTGCTAGCTGATGTAGATCGTTGCCCTGAATAGATTTGCTTGTTGATGTAGTACCTAGCTGAGAAGGAGAGTTAATTTCGGTGGGGTGATTGAGAGAGAAAGGATGGAGAACATAATTTCAGCATTCAATTATGATTTATTGATTTTGGCTGTTATGTTCCTGTTAATATTTTAGTTGTTATATTAAATCTAGGCCTTGCTTGATGAGTGACTGGAATATCTACAAATGCAATGCATGTTTTGACTATGAAATAGTGGGAAAGAGTGTTTACCTGTTCATCTATGTTGCAAAGAGATAATGGTCTTGTCAGTCAAATTCAAGTTAAATGCTTTGCACTGTCATCATTTTATTGTCACATATAGAAGAAGAAAATTTAGAGAAATAATAAAAATAAAATTCTATCTCAACTGTGAGCATTATTCTCCAGCCAACCAGCCAGATATAAAGCGAATTGCATAAACTACACAAGATGAAACTTTGCACATTCTTTTTCCATTTCATTGAACGCTTTTATATTCTTTAAATCTTTTCAGTATAATATGTACACAATCTCTCTCTCTCTTAATGTTATAGCATTTGATTGTAGGTTAAAGATAGTTTAAGAAATGATCCAAGATACAAATCTGTGAGGCATGAGGATCGGGATGTTTTATTCAATGAGTATATATCTGAACTAAGAGCTGCAGATCAGGCGGCAGAAAGAGAGACCAAAGCCAAGAAGGAGGAGCAGGTATATAAGCTTGTTAATAGCATAATATATGATGGATGTCTTTTAGCATGCTGTATTTATTAACAAACAAATCAATGAGTAGATGTGGTAATAATTACCATCTCCTTGTTCTTTCCAATGGGGCCAATATATGTCTCTTCCCTTATGTTTGAAGTGGGTAAATAGTGCTGAACGATTTTTTCTGAAGTATTTCTTGTGCAATTTTTATCTCATCAGTGGCTAAGGTTTCTTAGAATGATCTTCCCTTGATTTCTACCTGGTTATATACCTGTTACTATTACGTCAGGAGGCTTATTTATTAATTTACATGCATTCAAAGTTCACCTAGGAATGTATTGCAGTTCATGCGTATGTGCGTGTTGATTAAACAAGCAGATTTTAAATCTAGAACTTGATTTGCAGGATAAACTGAAGGAGAGGGAACGGGAGCTGCGCAAAAGGAAAGAAAGAGAAGAACAAGAAATGGAGAGGGTGAGACTCAAAGTTCGAAGAAAGGAGGCGGTTACTTCATTTCAGGCCTTACTTGTGGAGACAATCAAAGACCCTATGGTAAAACTTTATCTTTGTGCTCCTTCCTGTTCTCACGTTCTTAGGTATATAAAAGTTATATTTAGGGGGCTGTGAATTTTTTTCCCGTAATCCTATCAGGATCAAATTTTACTTTCCATTGGTTTTTGCAAAGAATTAGTTTTGTTCTTCAAAATTATTCTTGCTTCAGCTGTATTGTCTTGGTTTATTTTCACTTGTCTACATCCACTAATAGATTACGAGGGCTGGCTCAATGTAAATTTTCTTTTTTAAAAAAAGATGGAGAAGAATTAGATGGAGGACTTAATTGGATTTGTCAGCAACTTGGAAGGTGTTCGGAGTAAATTATACTATTGGCGATAACTAATTGCTTGCAAGTTACTTGTTTGTTCCTTCGAAGTTAGATGTTGATTGTTTTTTCAGTCTGTGGTCGAGAAGCTATAGAGTTTCTCGTTAATTAAAATATAATCATTTCTTAGGCATCGTGGACGGAATTGAAGCCTAAATTAGAAAAGGACCCTCAAGGCCGTGCAACTAATCCTGATCTAGATCAATCTGACACAGAAAAGCTCTTCCGGGAACATGTGAAGATGCTTCAGGAGGTAAGTTATCTCTATTCTTCTAAAAATACCATAAGTCAAATATAGTTGCTTCTTCTCAGAGTAGCTATGTGTTCTTGCTGCAATGTTGTGTGATTTATTTTATTTTGTGATTAATGAATTCCATTTTAGTGAAAGCTTGGAAAAATAAAATGTCTACACATTGGTGAGGAGGAAAATTCTGATATACAGATTAGAGACCACGTGGATCGATGTTGTAATTAGAGATGAAAAGTGCATACTAATTATCGACGCGTCTTAGTTTAGTAAGGTCTATCTTCACTTTCATTCCTTACTGATTTCACATGTAGCTGGAAGCAACAACCTCTGTAGGTTTAGTGAACTAAAAGGCAATTTCTTTTCTAATTAGTTTTTCTCCCAGAAGCTTATTTTGGTCAATACTGTAAACCTATTTCCAGATAATGAATGTTGTAATTATCTAAAGTTTTGGTAATGCGATCGAGGAATCTATCTCTTGAAGAACCAAAATACAAGTAAAATAGAGTTCTGAACAGAACCATGCTTAGACCCAAGTATAGCGTAATTGGCTGAAAACTTATTTCCAAGTTGTGAACCTGCTTTCTGACTGAGATCCACTGCTTTCTGCTAGTATTCCTGGTTATCCTTGAGGTTAGATGTGCTACTGACACACCATAAACAGTAAACTGGATATCGTATATCTGCATTAGAGATATCTCAAGATGTCATGAATCACCCTTTAAATATCATTCTTTTTTTTTTCCGCCATACAAAAATGCTATTTTAATTGATAAATGATAGTGAAAATCTTAATGAATTTAGTAAGATTGTAAAAGAAAAGGAATAAGTAAGTAAACTCATTTCAGCTTAAAACTTAGTTTTTGTACAATGAGAAAACAAAAAAAGTTATGGCATAATATACGAAGACAATAAGATCATCCAATCTGATATGATATTGTAATTAGATGATTTTGAAAGTTAGTTTAGTTAATTAGTTGAGCGGCATTAACCATTAGTGGCACTAGCCGTTTAGAAGCAGCCCTAGCCAAACATGGCCTTTGTCATGTCTAATGACTAATGAGCCTTAGGGTGATAGGTGCCCCTGTTTTAATGAATTCCCTACTGCCTCTATATATATGGCAAATTACTCATTGTAAGTCAGATTTGCATTGTTAATGAAACTCTAGAGAACATTCAGATCACGCCTCTCTCTCTCTCTCTCTCCTAATTTCCTCTACTTCTTCTTCTTCTTTAATCCTCTAATCTTCTTCTCTTCTGCCCTAATTCCCAATTCTCAAGAAGATTGATATTACAAAAGGCTATCACAATCACATGAAAGCAATGGGATCGCCTTGATAGGCATTAGACAGGAAAAAAAATAACTGCAGGGGTTTTAATGTTAAAAATTAAAACTTCAAGGGAGTTAAATTCAAATTTTGAAATGTTAGGAGGGTTATATGCTGCTGGCTTAAAGCCCATGGGGCTTTTGTATATTATAGTTTTTAATTTTTTAATATATGTTAGATGCCACATAATTCTCATTAATCTATATGGCAGTTTTCATTTGTAACTTGCAACAAAAGTAACAGTAGGGGGTTTAATGTTAAAAATTTAAATTTTACAACAACAACAATAAAGCCTTTATCCCACTAGGTGGGGTCGGCTACATGGATCGTACGACACCATTGTGTTCTGTCAAAAACCATATCTTTAGATATATTATTAATTAAAATGTTTCTTTCTATGACCTCATTGAGCGTTCGTTTCGGCCTTCCGCAACCTCGTTTTACAGGACTCCATACTGCTTGATCAACCCTCCTCATTGGTGCATTCAATGGCCTTCGTTGAATATGTCCAAACCACCTCAAACGACTTTCTACCATTTTTCCTTCAATAGAGGCCACTCCAACTCATTCACATATATGATTATTACGAATTTTATCCTTTCTTGTATGACCACACATCCATCTCAGTCACTCCCATTTTATGTTCATGTTGTCCCTTTAAAGCCTAACACTCACTATCATATAGCATTGTTGGTCTTATAGCAGTGCAGTAGAACTTTCCTTTTACTTATTAGGTACTTTCCGATCACAAATAACTCCAGTGACTTTTCTCCATTTATACCATCCGGCTTGAATTCTGTGATTGACATCTCCATCAATTTCACCATCTTGTATAATTGATCCCAAATACCTAAATTTTGTCATTGGCGGAATGACTTGCCCTCCCAATTTAACTTCCACTTCACTTCGACCTTGTCTCTTATCATACTTGCAATGCATATATTCAGTTTTGCTCCTACTCAGACGAAAACCCTTCACTTCCAAAGTCTATCTCCATATCTCAAGTTTAGAATTAATTCCTTCCTTGGATTCAGCCAACAAAACTATATCATCCGCAAAAAGCATGCATTGAGGGATTTTCTCTTTTATAGGCTCAGTTAGAACATCTACCACTTGGTTAAACAAATAAGGCCTCAAAGTTGATCCCTGATGTAGACCAATCCCTATAGGAAAGTTCTTTGTTACACCTCCAAGCGTTCTAACATTGGTTGTAACCCCATCATATATGTTCTGAATGGCTTTGATATATGCAAACCACACCCCCTTCTTTTCCAAGGTTTTCCAGAGTACCTCTCTTGGCACACGGTCATATGTTTTTCCAAATCAATGAAAATCATATGCAAATCTCTTCCTTTGCTCCTATATTTTCCGTTAGCCCCCTTAATAAATAAATCGCTTCTGTTGTAGACTTTCCTGGCATGAATCCAAATTGATTTTCAGCAACATCAGTCTCCAATCTCAACCTGTGTTCAATCACCTTTTCCCACAATTTCATTATATGACTTATAAGCTTGATTCCTCTATAGTTTGCACAATTTTAAATATCCCTTTTATTCTTATAAATAGGAATCAAAGTACTTTTCCTCCACTTATCCGGCATTTTTTTGAATCGTAAAATCTCATTAAATAATTTTGTAAGTCACAACACACCTTCGTCACCCAAACATTTCCAAACTTCAATAGGAATATCATCAGGTCCAACAGCTTTACTGTTATCCATTTTCTTAAGAGCTTCCCTAACCTCGTCAACTTGAATCTTGCGGTAAAATGACAAATTAAGATCACCTTATCGAGTTGTCAAATCTTCCCAATTATAAGGCGACCCTCCCCCTCCATCATTGAACAACTTATAAACGTAGGCTTCCTACCTATTCTTACTATCTCCATCAGTAACCGAAACGTTGCCTTCTTGGTCCTTTATACACCTTACTTGGTTCAAGTCTCTTGATTTTCTCTCCTTGTTCTTTGCGATCTTGTAGATCTTATGCTCTCCCGCCTTTGCCCCTAACTTCTTATAAAACTCCTCATATGCTTTAATATGAGCTTCACTCACTGCCTTCTTAGTCTCTTTTTTAGCCAAATGATACATTTCCCGATTTTCAACATTATTACATAAGTGTATTGCTTTAAAACAATCTTTCTTATGCTTGGCTTTCTCTTGAACAGTCTCATCCCACCATTAAGTCTCCTTATCTTGCCGACCAAAACCTTTTGATTCTCCCAAAATTATTTTAGCAACCTTCTGGACCTTTTTAGACATTCTCCCACATGATATTAGCACTTCCTTGTAACTCCCACTCCCCCTCCTCCAAAAGAATTCTCTGAAAAATCTCCCGCTTCTCTCCCTTAAATTGCCACCACCTGACCCTTGAATTTAAAACTTACCGGCGCTTTTGTTTGATACACTTAATATTCACATCAAGGACCAAAATCCGATGTTGTGTTGTCATGCCATCCCCAGGGATCACTTTACAGTTAGTACAAAGTTTTCTATCAGAATTCCTTACCAAAAAGAAGTCAATCTGTATCTTGGCAGCTTCGCTCTTGTATGTTATTAAATGCTCCCCTCTCTTCTTAAAGTAAGTGTTGACAATCTTGAGGTTATATGCAAGTGAGAAATCAATAATGGATTGACCTTCGTTATTAAGCACCCTAAATCCAAAACCCCTAGAGCCTTTGCATGAGGTCCTGCCTCATTACCAACATGTTCATTAAGATCTCCTCCAATAAAAATCTTTTAGGTCAGTGGAATACTCTGAATTAACCCCTCCATATCTTCTCAGAACTTTTCCTTAAGATGTGCTTCTGCCCCTACTTAAGGTGCATACGCATTGATAATGTTTATAATACCCTTCCCAAGAATCATTTTTAAGGAAATAATTCTGTCCTCAATCTTCTTAACTTCCACCATGTTCTTTCTCCATTCATTATTAGCGATGATACCAACACCATTCCTTCCATTGACCTTTCCTGTGTACCAAAGCTTAAAACCATTAATTTCCCAAGACCTTTCTCCTACCCATTTAGTTTTCTAAAGGCACAAGATATTAATCTTTCGATCATTCATTACGCCCACCACCTCCATAGATTTGGCATTCAGAGTTCCAACATTCCAAGTGCCAAATCTGATATTGTTCTCATGAACTAGCTTCTTTAGCTGCCTCCGTTCAGAAGAGAGCGGTAGCCCTTGCTCATTTAACACTACATCCGGGCGACGATACAACAGCTCTTGCTCACTTCTCACTATACTTGAGCCATACAGCGCATTACTTAAAAATTTAAACTTTGAACTATTCATCCCAGGTGGGTTATATGCAATTGAAATAAAGTTTAGAGGGTTTTTGTATATTTTAGCCTTCTTACAGCTCAGGCCAGGGTATTTGATTAGTTTCAGGTACAACTTGTCCCCGTATGTAGTTACTAACAGATTAAAATTCTTTATTCCTGTGCTACTATATATTTAACTAATACAAGATACGGGATGCTACATAACATATTGTCATTGGAAAAAATGAAAAATGAGTGCTGATTTGTAAATATATCTAAGGCAGAAATGATCGGAAAAGGCCTTTCCCCTTCCACACATCTACCATAATAGTTTGCTTTGGTTTAAGTTAATGGAGTGGTCATGTTCTGGGAGTCCATAAGGTTTACTGCTTACTTAGTCATTGTTGCTTTCTTCTTGAATTCTCTTACTGTCTTACTGACATCCACAGGATAAAATCTATTGAACTATTGATATTAAGGTGATTTTGTATGTTACCAGTGAACTACTATTGACATGTCTCTAATCCCATATATGTGTCTGTGTACCTATGTAGTTGTAGAATTAAAAGAAATCGGTTACTTTCTCTTTTCTTGCCCCTAGTGGTGAAAGCTTATAAAGTTGACAATTTTCCAAAATGAATGAATGAAGGCTTCCAATCACGAATGGAAATCTAGACTGAGATGTGATATGACTAGTTCTGGACCTTCTATTTTTTTTTTCAAGGCATTCAATGGAAATGTGAGCTGCATTTGGCATGTGATTTAATTTTTACAATTGGCCAATGTTTCAACTTGCTTAATTATGTATGAATCATAATGCTGGTTTAAGGAGAAACTCCAACACTTACTGTTAACTTGCAAACGGATGGGTTGTTTATCGTTTAGTGTTGAATACAATACTGCCTGTGTGAAGGACGTTTTAACAACAGCATATTGCATCATATTTCCAAGATTCAATAGCCGTTTGTATTTTTTTTTCAGTTAGCTGAAGTATATGTTGTCTTAATGTTTTTTGCGTTCTGGCATTTAAAAAAAAAACGTTTTTGCGTGAATATGCTAAACCCTAACATAAGTGATCCTTGTGATTTGGCCAGCGTTGCGTGCAGGAGTTCAGAGCTATGTTAACTGAAGTCCTGAATTCTGAAGTGGCATCTCACGAAAATAATGATGGGAAAACAGTTTATAATTCATGGTCTACTGCTAAACGTTTTCTTAAGTCTGATCCTCGATATAACAAGGTTCCAAGAAAAGAAAGGGAAGTTTTATGGCGTCGATTTGCAGAGGATATACTGAGGAGGAAAAAGTCAGCTCATGATCCAAAAGAAGATAAGCATGATTCTAAAGGTAGAAGCTCTCTAGAGTCTGCAAAGCTTCCTCTGGAATCAAGGAGATCGGTTGAGAGAAGATAATTTTTGTTGTTGTTTCAATTTCTTTTTCTTTTTTCTGATCTCTCCTGTACCCTGGAAGCTGATATTGGAGCAGTCAAGTATCATTCTAAAAGCGCCGGACGATGTACTTGATCTGATTCCTTTCAGATAGCATCTCCCACAAGTGCTTTTTATGGCCTAATTGGCATATACTTCATGCTTTTGCTGGAGTCCCATCAATGGGGGGATTTACATATTGTACCGTATAGCTCTGCCTCGGCGATGGGGTCTAGTGTCTCATTTTGGTGTATTTATTCGCAGAAGCTATTATTAGTTAGTCGGTTAATTTTTCATAGAATTTGATTATTGACTTGCCCATTATCTTTTTCTTTGAAGGTCATAGGTGATTGAAGGCTAAATATTGCATTGAATGTTGGTTGTAGGATCAGTTTCTGGCTGTTGATTTTTATCTAAAAACCTGTGGCATATATTAGACAATGAAAATTTAGTTGCAGTCTAAAAACTTAATCTAAACCAAATCATTTCAAGTCAACGATTTTGCAAATGCTAGATTGCAAGTCGATTATATAGGCACGTGCAACCATCTAATCAGTGTTTTATTGTATTAATATTGAAAACCAAATAGTACTAACTTCAATTCTTAACAAGCATTGACTTCTCACACGATGAGTGGTATGAATTAACTCAAGTGTAATCAATTTTCATAATATGTTCGATTACACATCAATTAGTTTCACTAACTTGAACTTTCTGCGGTGTATGCAAGATTAATATTAATTGAAATGTCATTAATGTGCTAAAAAATAAATTGGCGCCTACATTACAAAAAGTGACTTTGTTAAAATAAGCCATTATGAACTAAAACATACTAAGCATTTATTTCTAATCATAAATACTGTATTACATTTGACATGAATGAAATTGAACATCTTTCCCATTGGGGTCCTCCAAAAGCCATCTTACAACAAACCATGAAAACAAAAAATAATCCTAGTAGCCATTGGAGTCTCTTCAACATTGTCATTATCAATGTGAACAACAAGCAAGATAAAAATTCAAAATGAAATTGTACAGAACGAAATGAAAGTAGTAATATGAACATACATATTTGCAAAACCAAATCTCTCCATGTTCCTGCCAAACACAAAAAGCGCAGAGATATGTAGTGTATATATCCTCCCAAATGTCAAATATTTCTCCTCTCAACTATAGTTCACTCTCGAATACTCCAGGCAAAACTTTGTTCAGCAAGTTGTAAGCAAGCAATAGCGTTCATCAGCAATTAATGACACCATTGAAGCTTTCCTTTGCTTTTCCTGTTACATAGTGAAGGAAATTACAAGTCATTAACTTCAGTGCTCACTAAACCCCAACGCTTCTTCAATAGTATAAAGTAAAAGTTGCCTTTTAGCAGAGTTACTTCTTGTTAAGCAAATGCAACAAACAGAAGCCATACTAGCTCAAATGCTTAGCTAGTACTGATCATAACATTGAAAGGGAGCTTAAGGGAACAAACATGCTTTACACTCAATTTGATCATAAGGAATGAAATTTAATTTTCTATTCCAAAAAGTTAAGCACAAGATAAACACCTATGAGATTCCTCATGAGATTTTTAACTCATAACCCAGAAACATCCCTATTCCAACACCTACCAAAAGTATAACTAAAAGATAAAGCAAACAAAAGGAAATTACCATCAATACATCAAGACCCAAAACACCCCATCTTTCAGGCAAAAGAAAGGACCCAAAAGCTCCCTCTTCTTCATCCTCACCACTGCCTCTCACTTCATTGTCACCATTTTCTTCCTCCCCTTCACCCCACTAACACATTCTCTACTGGCAAATGTTGAAAAAGAAGAACACCCAAAAATACCTCCCTGTTTAATCTTCATGGGAGTTTTAGATGCAAGATTTGCTTTTTCATTGAATCTATGATGGCAAATAATAAATCCACCCACGGAAATTATTATAGGGGTCCAAAAACAATTGTTCACTTGAAGAACTTTAAAAAAAGTGCTTATCATGAATCAAAATATGAAACAGGTTCTGGTCATCAAGTTGCAACCAACAAAAGCATGAGTCTCTTTACAGTCCTGCTAAGCTTCATTGAAAGGGAGGCCATGGAACAAAATCAAAAGTTACTTGATGCACAGTTTAAATGGAGTACCTGGTCAAAAATTAATAAAATAACACATGTACAATGATCTGTAAAAAATAATTCAGAGGCAAAGACATTTACTTTCAAGATGTGAAAACCTCGACATACACCTCTTGCTCACTACCAAGCTTTTCCATCAACTCAACTGTTATAAGAACAATCCTATGTCCCACCCTCTAGCACAATCTTGATGGAATCAAGAAACAGCCAAAAAGAATAATTCAGAATATTGACATATCAGAAACATATCATGAGGCAATTAAGGAATTGAGTTGCAAAAATAAAATTGATATAGAAAAACATAAAAATGAGCAAGAGGTGTCTGTTGTAAGACTACTCACCAGTCAAACATGATAATTTATAAGAAACAAAAAAAATTCACAAATTTGGAAGAGCTATAAGTTAGAAAAAGAAAAACATATTTATTAGAAAAATCGCCAAAAAAATCACAAAGTTCTAACGCAATTCTCCATACAGAGAAAACGACTATGGGAAAGTTTGTCACATCACAAAAATCCCTCTATTATATTGCTGAAAAAGGGTTAAAAAGTGAACCAAGGCCAAACAGTGAAACACACTCTAGCAGTAATAAATAAACTCAAGCTAGATGGTGCATGAACCAAGCCAAACATTTATAAAAAGATACAAAAATTGAATAACGAAGGAAAATGTGTTGAACGACATATTATCAAATCGCTGTGAGACCTTGGAAATGGCTCTGCAACTCAGAAATTAACAATAAAGGAAAAGACACTCAAATTTATAATTACTAATGAAAAAGTAAAAAATAGCTTTGAGAGCACCCTACAAATCCCATTTTATATCAAATCGACTCCACAAAACTACTAGGCACAAAAGAGAACTTCACTAGTTCACTCCAAAACAAAGAATGGTTTCAGTCTAAAATTAAATTTCAATCCTCATTAAAAGTCTAAATATACCCTTGAGTTTACCTTCCCATGGCAAGCCCTCTAAGAAAAAAATGCCCGTCCTCACTGTCACTAAGCTCACCCAAGAACACCACGAGCATCTCCATCTGCCACCAACCTCGCCGGTGGAACTGGGCGGCAATGGAAGGTCAAGGGAGATGGGGGAGTAAAATTGAAAGGGGAGAAGAAATGGACAGATGGTAAAGAGTGTTGAAAATAGAGAGATGAGCGGAAAAAAATCAAAGGTTATTAAAGCCGCACCCGCAATTGAACCGGTATAGTTAGTGGATCAAGGATTAGATCAAAGTTAAATCAGAACTAACCCGGAATTGAATAAATGAAGAAGTGAACTTGAATAATAATATTTTTTGAAATAATTTTAGAATTTAATAATTTGTTATGACAAAATGATAATATTTTTTAGTAATTCTTTTTGCATTAGAAAGCAGACATATCAAACTTTCTATAGAGTTCTAATTTATAATTTTTGAAAATACGTAGAATTAATTATGAATTTTTAAAATTAGAAAAATCAAAATAAATATTGAACCTGTTGGACTAGATCGATTAGATGACTAATTTGATAGTTCCTTGTGATCGAACCGGCCAATCCGGTCCATTTTTGATAACATATGCCTCAAGAAGGAAAAAGTTAAAAGTGAATGAGAGAGAAGGAATTACTCTCTCCTCTCTTAAATATTAGACATAGTTGATATTTTTAGAGGGATTAAAAAAGCTAAATAAGTTATTTAATCACATCATATGTTATATATACTTAGATTATATATCAGTTTATAAGTTAGATAAAATAGTTTAAAGGAAAAAAATGACATATAAATATTTTAAACTAATTTAATTAGCTTCCTTACCATCTTCAAAAAAGTAAACTCCATTTTATATTTAGGACGAAATGGAGTATAACAGGGAATTTCAAATTTCAAAAACTTAAATTTTATGATTTAAATATTTTGCAAGGAGTCCAAAAAATGTCTTCAAGTCGGGACTGTTCATATGAACAGTAAAAATAGAGAGGAGCCAAAAAATGGCTTAGCTCAATTTAAAGTTATTGAGATTTATAATTGTAAGTGGATATAATATCTTGTTTGTAGTGCAAATTGCACTATAAATGAAATCTTATATTGAGAATTGAAAGTAGTATAATGTTAAAAATCTTCATGTTTATTCTATGGATATTTATGTAAATTTTCAATAATTTTATATTTTATACTTGTTCAACATGATTTAATTAGTCATGCTAAATAATGAATACAATTGAAACAATTTCTTAGTACGTTGAAAGGATTTGGATTATGGACTCCCCCCCCCCCTCATTTTATTATGAGTTAATCTTCAGTAGTAATGGTACTGTAATATTTTGTTTGCTATAATATTTGCTTTAAATTAAATCAAATTGTGGGAGGATTGTCACCAAAAACAAACAAAAAAATCTGATTGTGCGAAGATTAATATAGGTCAATTTTGAAAGATGAGTAGTTTTCGTTGAACTATTACTTAACACTAACTGTTATGTGGATATTAAAATCTCTTGATATGATCTTTGTTATGGGGAATCCTATAACAAACCCTTTTGAAGTCATGCTAAAAATAGTGTCATCGGTATCATTAGTAAGCTTCATCCCTTTGTGGTAAATAGAATTCATAGAATTTCTTTTTAGGCTTATTTTTTTTATCCCATTTGATTTTTTTTAATTACAAGGATAGATGCTAATGGCCTAAATTACAAGCAAAATAAAACCCCCACTTCTTTCTTATAGAGGAGCATTCATATCACTAGACTATAAAGTCATTGGTCTCATTTGATATTGAAGTAATATTTACCAGACGTGTCTTCTCTGATTACTTTTCAGTCACCTAGAAAGAAGAGATTTGAGGGAAGTGTTCGCCTGTTTGGGACGAGATTTCTTGTTCCAATGTGGTATAATTTGATGAATAAGAAACAATAACCAAAACCTCATCGTATTTTTTTATTGTTTGTAAGTGTGTTTGAATTAGCTTTTAGAGAACAGCTTTTACGATTTACGAGATAAATATATAAGAAGAGTTTTTTTCGGCTCGTGGAAAAGTGCTTCTGAACCCATGATTTCAGAGTTACCCAAACACTAACTCGAAAATAATTGAACTAAAGCAATCTTTGGCCCCATTTGATACAGTAGGATGCTTTTTCATGAAATGGGATTGAAAATAGTAGTGAAATAATAGTAGAAGTGAAAGTGTGAGTAGGGATGGAAATAGGCCAGGCCTCTAACAGAGGCTTACGGCCTAGCCTACATAAAGCCTATCCTAGCCTATTTAGTAAATAGGCCAGGCTCAGGCTCAGGCATATTGCTAGGCCTATTTAGATAAACAGGCCAGGCCTATTTTTATAAGGCCTAGCCTACAAGCCTATAGGCCTGGCCTATTTAATTTTTTATTTTAAAAAATATATTATTATATAAGTATATATAATATCATATAAATAATTTTATAAATTTACCAACTTAATCTTAATTCTAAATTCTAAGTTTCATATTTCATCGTCATTATACTCATCCCTTGTTTTCGCATAAATCATTCACCTTTACATCTATTCTCTTCGAACGCTCGAGATGGCAATACTAACTCACTCTCTCTCCTAATTGGTGCCCTCCACTAAAGCATAAAAAATGTTATGAGTTTATTTTAGTGTCAAATGAAATATTTTAATCTTAATAAGAGGAGTTTGTCCTAATTTACGTGGAAAGAATAAAATAGGTAAAAATCTAGTTTTACATGTTATTTGTTATTCTCGGTCGATTTTAAAAAATATATTTCATTAGTCAACAGTCGATTAGTTTTTCTTATTCCTATTTGCTCGAACAAGTGTTGTCACTAGACATTATTTTCTTTTCCTTACTAAGCCTTAATATTACTACAAGAATAGATGTTAGGCTTTTAAGATATAATGTAGGATTGTATATAAGCATGAAGGGTTATATATGAATTTGGCAGCATAGGCTTTAAAGGCTATTTAAAGTCCTACATTTTAAGTAGGCTTTTAAACAGCCTTTAAGCCTTGTCAGGCCTTCTGAAGGCCCAGGCTCAGGCCTAAAAAAAGCCTACATACAGGCTCAGGCCCAAGCTTTGAATCTTTGTTACAGGCCTAGGCCTATTTAGGCAAAGCCTAGCCTAGCCTAGCCTATTTCCACCCCTAAGTGTGAGTGAGCTTTGAAAACATGTTTGGCATGTCATAGAAATATTGGAATAATTTTCACTCAATATATCTAATTATAGTTACAAAGACTACCACGCACTCTCTTTTTAAGGGACATAGACCTATGTCGTCGACGTCTTGGAATGTTAAAACCCAAACCTTAAAGAGGGGAGGTAGATTTGAGATTCAACTAGACCCTCCTTGCCCAAGAGTGGAGCAAAAAACAATAGAAGTATGGAAGGTCGATGACAGTGGAAGAACAAAGCAAAAGGTAGATAAACTTACATACTGAGGACAATAGAGGTATGATGAGATGAGGTGGAGTACGTCATAGACAACAAAGGAGCAAAGAGCATGTCAACAAAGAAGGGATGCTTTGATCCAAAAAAACCTTTTTTTTTTATACTGAGAAGTTTAAATGAGTTGGATTCTAGAGGCTCACCAGGGTAAGGGCATGCCTCCGAACTAAGAGAACGCTTACAAGATACTTACAGATCGCCCGCCAACAAAATCTAGGAGGCCATTCCTTTGGTCCACTTGAGGATGCTCACTACCTCATTTTGAGTAAATGGGCCAATCCATAGGAATGAGATTTAACCTCTACCAAACCTATTAAACTCACCAATCTCTTTCACATCCCCATCTCACATGGGCCATTTCCCCGACCAAACATGGCCAAGCAATCTGGAAAGGATTATCAACGAGACGCAAAACACAATAGCACAAATCACCAGAATGCACTATACATATTTTCAAGCTTCTCAAAAGCTCAGCCCGTCACAATGGAGGACAAATGGACTGAGGATACATCACTACATGGTGGGGGGTAATCTCATCAAAATGTATTTACAGTGTTTATTTTTGGGTGCGAACAACTACGCTCTTACATTCGTTTGAAACAACATGGTGAAAAGAATTGACAACATGCTTACTATTTTCAACACCTTAGGTAGTGAAAAATAATCTAAACTCATGTGAAGATGTATCTAGGTCTGTAGACGACTCTTACTACAGATACAAAGCTTCCAAATAATCATCGATGTAGGCTAAGCTAGGCCAGTGATCTGTACGAATTCGAACTAAAGTTGAAACATCACAGACCTCCATTTGGAAAAGCAAATGAAACCTTGGAGGAAGAACTATTAAGATAAGAATACACCCCAAATTTCGCCTTCCACCATTGCCAACGTGCCCCTTGGCATCCTCATCATTGTAAGTCAGGAAAAGTGGACCCGTATCAAAATTAACAACTGAAGTAGAATCATGGGAAGCATCTGAAGTATCATCCCAAATGATGTTCTGGATGATACCGCCGCCCTGTACAATATCAATCAGAGGCTCCCCAGTCACACCCACAACAAAGCAGGCTAGGTGGCGCTCAGTTGCCTGAACCAAAGAGGCTGCAGGGATATCAAGAAGCTTGACAGATCGAGTTCCACTGATGGCCGCAACTCCTTTGCTTCCTTTCAATGAAAAGATCTCCCGCCCAGTGTTAGAGCACGTCCCACATGCCTCCCATAAAGCAGTGAATAAGTCTAATTTGTAACGAGGGATTGCATCTTCTTCTATGTCTGGTGGAACAATGGCCTTTAAAAACATGTCCTCTATACCTACAGTAATTCCTTGAAGCTGACCTTGAATGATCTGGCCGCTTTCTGCATTAGTTTCAATGTGAACATCAACCACACCAGGCGTTGGCGCCCTTGGCTCCAATTCGATCTCTACAGAAGTCCTAAATTTATCCTCTTCTCTGGTCCCATTTTCTACAGAAACAATACTTAATGAGAGATTCTGAGATGCATTATTACCATAACCTTCACCAAGAAGAAAAGGTATGCGATAAGATGGAATAGGTCCATATGGAGCAGAAGATGAGAATTTTAACACAGTAGCATATATAGCAGGAAGAACATCAATCTCTTCCAAGGGTGAGGCAGTGGTATCAATTCCTAACATGCGGATGAAATTTCTAGACTCAAGTCTCAAACTACAATTTATTCTAACCCTGAGTCCTGGCATATATCTGAAGTCAGGAATGCAGGAAAAGTACTTCCTCAACACGTTCAAAATCTCTGCAATTTTAGAATCCATCACGCGGAGCGGCTCTCGTGGTTGGCTAATTCTTCCCATTTCAGGAATAATCTCCGTACTAGAACTTTCAGCAGATTCATTTTCCTCAGCAGGGGCTTCACTATCCTGGACACCCTCCAGATAAGCTGGTTTGCTGTTGCTAACACCAAAACTTGATAATGACAATGACCAAAATTGTTTAACAAGCAAAGGGGTCACACGCTCAAGGTGAATGCAGGATGCTAAGTTCCTAAATGTCTTGAATTTTTGAGAAAGGCGAGGTGACTGAACACTGTAAAAAGAACTTGACTGCGAAGATGGTAAAATACCAAGGATCAAGTCCCCAAGGTTCAAGATGTTTCTGAGCTTCTTCCCTGGAATGCAGATCAGCATACGCAAGTAGATTCTGCAAAACAAGGAACAGAAAACTAGGTGAGTGACCACTTTTAGGCCTTTGAACTTGAAGAATGGAAGATACTGAAAGGATATCACACAAACAATACAAAGGGCAAAGGGAAAAACTATTATAAACAAAAATGAACAAACAATACAGAGTCTATACCTTGCATCATCACGAACTTCCAAATCAGGATAATAGAGACAAGTAAAAGCAAGCATACGAGATAATCTAAGGAACAATCTGGAACTATGTTGGTGAATCAGCATGGTCCGACAAACCCCAAGAACCCTACTTCCATGGGACCAGGATTTCATTCCTGTATTTGGGCCATGTTTCTCCACTAGGAAAAACATGAAATTGGTGAGCAGTTCCAACAATCTGAGTGGAGGTATTGTTTTGTTTTCAGAAATTCTATCAAATAATGGGAAGTAAGAAATCAACTTATAATCCATTCTCACTTTTGGAAGCAAATGCTCATCAAATTTCTGGAGTAAACGCTCTCCCAACCAAGAATGCTTTTTACAGGAGAGAAAACGATCAACAAAGGCAACAACAACGGGAACCAATCTCCAACCATCCAACATCACGTTCACAAGCATCGCCTGAAAAACAAAACTTCAATTTAATATTTCAAATTTAAAGTTTACACATAAGAATGCAAATCCAATGAGAATAAAAATGTTGCGGTCATTCAAAAGAAACAGAAGAGAAATGACAATAATATTAGCATCCATTTCCATCATGTAGCACAAGCCGTAACATTTTATTTTTTGGAAGCAAGGATATGAACACATCATTGGGCATCTAATTATAGACTTGGGTTTGGTCCTGGTTTTGAAATTGATAGTTATGGTTTGCTATCATTACCTCTGAAAATCCCGCAGGTTTTGTATTTGTTGTTGTATTTTTCAGGGGGGGGGGGTTAGATTGAATATGAAAAGTGGGATCCCTGACATCCAGCTAAATTGTTCAAATAACATGAGATTCAAGTATCCCAAACTTGGCCAAAACTAATAAGCCCCAATACTATTAAGTCTCGAATATCATGCCTTGTCATTATCTCACAGTTTTCCATTTTCTTTTTATTTCAAAACAGTATCAAAATATTGCAGAAAATTATCTCCAGCAATAACATTCTACTTTGAAATGGCATCATAATCACAGGGGGAAAAGTGGAAATTTTGGAGAATAGAATAAGGTAACATGGGCAGCAAGCAAAACAAAGCCAAAAATAGAATTACCTCTAAGGTACAAAATATTATGGAGTCTAACAGATATGCCGTTGTAGAAGGATCATAATCAGAATGAGATGACGTGCTTATCACAAATTTATGCAAGGTGCGGAACATGACAGCAGTTTCTGTACTCCCTGGAGGTAACCATTTGAAACATGATACACAGACAAGACCGTCTTCAAAGAGCTGTACTGGATTAACTGAGTCTACTTCCTTATGTGAGCTGCCTTCTGATCTCAAAATATCAACGCATATTGAGCAGAATGCAAGAAGGTCAAGTTTCAACGCTTTCAAAGCAAGCGGATCAAATAAATTTGGATAAAAGGTCGAGCACAATTTGATGACAGACCTAGTTTTTCCAACTTCTTTACAGAAAATCAATTTACTGAAACCCAACAACCACTGAATAGCTAGCAATCGAAAGACTAAATAATGTTGTGCTTCTTTTGAAATTAACAAAAGCCTTCGGGAAATCTCTCCCTCTTGCCCATCAAAAGCATCTAAGAAATGTAAATGCATCATCAAAACAACATGACATAGCACAGGGTCAGACGAATAAATCATTCCAAAAAACTGCACCTTCAACATTGACGGTTGCAACTCCAAGGCCACTGCTACTGGCAATATCATTGCCATGAACTCCATCATCCCACATGCGGTCATAACATGAGGCCACTCTAGCAAGAAGGCCATCGCCCTCCTTAAGTCCTTAAAATTCAAACCTGAAATTTCCTTGTTGGAACCCATTAACCACTGGGGCACACTGAAAGGAACCATTGTTACAGACGTATTCAAAATAGACAGATTTAATTTCTGAGCCACAATGTTATGTATGACGGACGTGAACAACAAAATGTAGCTCTGAGAAGCGTGAGTGCGCTCGTTTTGGCACAAGCCCCATAAATGTCCAACGATCTCCGAAAGCAGACAAGGATTTGCCCTCTCCAACTCCCTTAGACACTCGCAGGCAATAGCACGGGTATGACGGTCCAATCCATGATTCGGGCGATTAATCACTGTCAACAACAATTCAACCAGCCTCACAGTATATTTCGCTTCAAAGTTGTCAAATGCATCTAGACATATCAGAATCGATGTGGTGGAAACCATCAGTTGCTCTTTGAAAGTGAAAGTGATGTGAACCCCATCCACTGGAGCTTGAATTACAATACGAAGAGTATCGATGAGGCGATCGAGGAAGTGGGATTGATGTTCATGGTCGAAGAAAGAATCCGAAAATTCTTCAAGGAAAAGGAGGAGTTGAATCTTGAGAGAAAGAGGGAAGTCTTTTCGTAGAAGGGCGGTGAGGAGGAGGTCAAGGAGAGAAGGTAATGGGTAAAGCGAGGTCCATTTGCGGCAACGAGGACCACCGCCTTGGAAGTCGTCGATGAGGGTTTCCCAGTCGAGAGGAGAGAGGGGCTTCAACGTTGGTGGAGTTGGCTTCTCTGTCATGATTCGTCCCACGACCCCAGGCGGACATCCACCAATTATCAAACACAGGAAAAGAAAGAATCAAAGAACATTCACAGACACCGGCCGGGGCCGGAGAAAAAGGATGAAACACAGGGCTTTTGCAACGACGTCGCTGCGGTAAGTGGTTCCGTTCCCGAAACGCCTCATCCAATCAAACGGGGATCCATTCCCGACCCGGATCCGGATCCTTTTCCATTAATATTACCGCCATGCTCTAATGCCATTGCGATCCTCCCCTTTTTTTCCATGATTTAAGAATTTTAAACGGTACGCTCACCTTCCAACCGAAGCTTCCCGGTCCCTCTACCTCTCTGCTACCTCTCTCTGTGCTCCGAGTTTGGAGTCCGATGGTTCATTCCCGTTCTTCGTCCTCTTCGTTATTTCTTTACATCTTTTCTGATTCTTGTATTTCACTTTTTGTTTGTCATTCATGCTCATTCACCGGTGATTGTGGTGTGTTATTGGGCAACGCGGGAACGCATGATTTCTTCATCTCTATTTTCTGTTCTTTATATTTATCTGTTTCGTTTGGTCTTTTTTCTTTGAAACAATTTTCGTTTGATTACAAGTTGGGCTTTTATTAAAGGAAAGCTAAGTTCTGGATTTTATTTCTCTGGATTATGATTTCATCTTACTGTTGTAATACTTATTTCAGTCGGGTGCATGCCGCCTCATTAGGAACTCTTTACTATTTACATGGATTCAGCTTCTGCAATCTACTCGTTTTCTTGTCTTGTTTCTTTTAGTATTTTCGTACTAATTCACCTGCTGTAAATGTTTCATTGAAATTCAAAGTTGTTAAAAATGATATTATGAACCTTGAGTTTTGTAGGATGCTGCAAAGGCAAATTCTGTTGTGCTGGCAATTACCGATGATGCTGTGCTTCCTGTCAGTGCTGTGTTTGACTCGATTGGAGAAATTGGAAATGGAGGGGTTGAACACTGTGATCCTCTAGTCCTCACATATGCATCGTCTCTAAGTAATTTTCTGACTTTGATTACATACTTGTTATGATTACAATTACTTTGCTTTATAAGTACAACGTAGTCTTCTAACAGATATGCAACGAGCTTGGAGGAGAGCTTTATCATCATCAGGCCATGAATAAAATATCCCTGTGACTATCTTATTTTCCTGGGTTATAATTTTATCTGTAAGAAACAATATCACTGTGACTATCTTATTTTCCTGGGTTATAATTTTATCTGTAAGAAACAATATCACTGCCTGGGTTATAATTTTATCTGTAAGAAACTAAGTTTTACCCCTGAACTAATATCTAATTTTGAGTACCTAGACTTTAGAATACGTTCAAAAAGTTTCCTTTTAATTTTTCAAGATAAATATCTTATCGTCTCCTTTTCTCTCAAGGAAGCTTCTTCAATTCTTAGTTTGATAATGTTCTCTCATCAAGGGAACTAAGTAGCACAGGATTCATAGTTAAACTGCTTTCATATATTGAAATGTGAGATTTACAATCAAATGATAATTATTGATTGTGAGTATGGCACTCGCTACAACATGCACTTTTGCATGAGAAGAGTTCAAAGTTCACAATGGAATTTTGAATTGGCTAAGAAATGAGGCCATTGGTGCTTATTTATTTTTCTTGTCTTTTCTAACTGGTGTTTCTCAATGTCAATCGTGAGAATGCATGTGTAGTTTGTGTACCCTTCGATGGAATAAGTATATTACAGTATTCATAGCTAGAGTTCCATTAAGGGAAAAAAATTCAGGGTGAAATTGCACCTCGCCCTGCATCAAATTTTGGCTCTTCTAAAGATTCAATTTCCCTCCTAATATCATATTTGCTTATTGGTGCTTACATAATATTTTTTTGGGTAGCTAAGGAAACAAATGTTCTTTCTGTTTTTCTTGGAAACAACAGGCAAGTTGCCAGTGGAATCTTCCTCTATGGATATTGTAATTTTAATCTGGCAATCTCTTGATTGTCCTCCTGATCAATTGGTTCAAGAAATCCTGAGAGTGTTAAAAGTAGGAGGGTCAACTTTTATTCGCAAGCCTTCTCAGTCTGCTTTGGGTTCAGTCGATAAGGTAATAATCAGTTGTGCCTAGGAAGAATTATCTTATTAATTGTGGATGGCAAAATTTGTGGGTTTGAATTGGATCAATTGGCCCATTAATTTAAAACTCAAAATGTTTTTGTAACCCATTACATGACTAATGATATCAAAATTAACATGTAAATAACGCAGCCCGTTATGGATTTTATACTTTCTATTGATATTTGTTTTAAATATGTTACATTAAAATAACATATTTTGTGCTCAGAGAGTTCGCCGTAAAAAGAGAGGATGAGAGTGGGTTACATAACAAAGTAATGAGGCGTGAGTTAATAATGATCCATGGGTTGACCCATGAAAACCCGTGCTTTTATAATGTGAAATGTCCCAGTTCATTTATTCGTTAATCTAAGTTGTTGGGTATGGTTGGGTCATATTAAAGTTGGGGTAAGTAAAATGGCTGTGGGTTATAATTTCTGCTTTTGGTGGTAAGTTGTCTCAATTTTATGTCTTCTTGCAGATGATTTCTGATCTTGAGCACAAGTTACTCTTGGCAGGGTTTTCAGAAACACAAATTTTACAATTAAAATCAACTATCTCATCAGAAATCAAGCCTTCTGGGGTTAGTTTATTTTCTGCCATTTCAGTTTTCTCTTTCTTCAATTTATTCAGTGTTCGTTGTTTTTTCCCTCTTGTGTTTCTAAGGCAAGAATAGGGCAGAATAGAAACTTATTGCAGATAAGTTAAATTATAGGTTGTAATGATACGTATTACGGCTTAAAAATATCTAAAATACGCTCAGACGAGAATCGCATATTCTACCAGGCTTAATTTTTCCTACTTATGCAGCGTGAAATCTACTTTTCTAACGGTAAAATTATTTTGCATCGCACATAGATTAAAGCAAAAAAGCCTTCATGGAAAATTGGTTCTTCTTTTGCCCTAAAAAAGGCAGTGAAGACTCCACCTAAAGTGCAAATTGATGATGATTCAGACCTTGTGGATGAAGATAGTCTTTTGACTGAAGAAGATTTAAAGAAACCCCAACTGTCAACGGGTAAATAGTACTTATCTAATTTCAGTTGCTGATATATTGGTTTTCTTCCCTTGTATTTAGTAACATGCTTGTGCAATAGGTGATTGTGAAGTTGGAAGTACAAGGAAAGCATGCAAAAATTGCATTTGTGGAAGGGCTGAAGACGAGGAGAAAGTATTGAAATTAGGATTGACTGCAGAACAGATCAATAATCCTCAATCGGCCTGTGGCAATGTATGTCTTTTCTCTGGAAAGTATTCCGTTTCAGTGTATGTTGCCTTCAATTGGAATTTGGGGTGTCTTGTTTTCTGTGCTGTTAAAATGACCTGAACGTGCTGTTCCAAAAAGGCTAATTGTTTTTTTCTGTTGTTTAGGAGTCTGAGATGAGTTAATTCTGTTCTGAGTCTGACTAGGGATTTGGTATTCTGACAATTCCTTGGTCTCGTAGCTTATTTAGTGCAATAGGTAATTGTGAAGCTTAGGATGGTTAAAAACTTAAAATGAAGTAACACATACACACATGGCTCTGCAATAAGGATTTAGGGATCTGCAAATAATGGGCAAACTCCATGATAGGAATTCTGGGAATGATTCATCCTTCATGTGTCACACTCAGATCAATGCTCTCCCCGTGTTGTGTTTCATGGCCGGCATTGCTCTTACAATTATCTCTAACCTGCAGTGTGGTTTAGGGGATGCTTTCAGGTGCGGCACCTGCCCTTACAAGGGTCTTCCTCCATTCAAATTGGGTGAAAAGGTACTCTTGTGACTCTAACCCTCTGGATTTCTTGTGTCAATGAGTTGAGCACAGACCCTCTCCTGTGAATTTTGGTACACCTGTCTTATTTAGTAACAAGGTTTTCATTGAAAAAAGAGAAACCAAAAGAAATCACGGATAGATGTCGGTTCTATTCTCTTTTGAGATTTTGCATCATGAATTAATTTTATGCAGGTTACACTGACCGGCAACTTCCTTGCGGCTGACATATAATTGGTATTGTGGTACTTTTTGTTGCGGTGGGAATATATAATGGCTGCCACTTGTGGTTGGGGATGCTTAAGCACTTTGTTGAGGCATAATCAGTTAACAGTTTGAACGTTGAGAGAGATCCTAGTCGTTTCCTCAGCATTGTAGAGTTTCGGCGCCGTCCTTGTCTCTTCACAACAATCGTCTATTTTCCAGGCCAATTTGCGTTGAACCTTTTTGTTTGGGCAGTGTAGCTTTAAATTCTATGAAATTGCATATCCGAGGAGTTGCTATGAGGCTGGCTGTATTCCTGATTCGTGTTATTCTTTATGTTGGATTTTTCATTGGACCGACTCGGAAAGGTTGATTGGACGAAATAATAATCAGATGATGATTAAGACAAAGAGGTGTTCCATGATATTCAAAACCGGATATTAATTTAGACGTATGCGGGTCAATAACTTGGATTTGCTCACATTTAATGCCTCAAACAGTAATATACACGATATTGGAATTAATCAGGGTCCCATCTCCATTCTGAGAAACGCATCGTTCTTCAGTTGTTTCTCTTTTATGACTTTCCATTTCATGATAACTTAAAATGCTCGATGTTGGAAAGGGAAGTCTCAGTACAATACAATCCTTATGGAAAACTGAAGTCCTTTATCAGGGTCTGAGATTTGATTTCTTGATTGAATCTTTAAGGGATAACTTCATCTGAGCACCTAATTCATTCAACATAGGGTACACTACCCTTTTCGTAGGGACCGAATTGCTCAAAGTATCTTTATATTCAGAGTCTTCAATATGTGCCCAAGTAGATTGTGGGATTCGTGAATGTTTTGAGGCCTAACTGTGTGCTTAAGTGACTGAAAGTGAGCAGGGAAGCATGAGGCGCTAAACCCGTGGTGGCCGTCATCGTAAGTCGACCGGGAGGCGGGAGCTAGCAAATCTCCTTTTTTCTTTCCCCCCTTCATGCTTATTTGGGTGATCCATTAAAAATGAGGAAAGTCACCCTTGAAAATTTGAAAAAGAAAAGCTAGATTAATCGTTTTTTTTTTTTTCCAATGCTTATTTGAGTGAAACATGAACTACTATCAGGCCTTGGCATCGTATACTATTTAAGCCAAAAAAACAGCAGTATTAACCACTAGAGATACCATTAAAATAAAAATTAGAACTATAATATAATTTGGCCTCCTTTTTATTCAAAGTAAGCTGAATTCGAATATCAGACAGATTTTTTCCGAACAAAATCCAAATCTATAATCGAACTTCAACTGGCGAGGAGATAGCTCTCAACAAAAGTAAATTTGTGATACTTGCACTGCTACCTATCCATCCATTAGTAGAGTATTCTGAAAAAGAATTCAACGTGATGATGAAACCTTAAGCGAGAGACGAGGCACTTTAATAAATAATCAACAAGCACATCCACCCAACTCAGGCTGAGAATTAGGGCCACTCGAAGACTTCAAGTTCACATCAACCATATCTTCGTGTTTTGCCGAAGACAGCGTTTCCATGCCAGGTAATGCTGCAGCAATTTTCCTAAAGAGGGCCTGCATTCATGCATACACATACAGAAGTATGAAAATGAAAGCTTCATCTATAAGATTCCAGAACTGACACTATTGCTTGCAAACGACAGTGATCTGATGGCCTGATAAGTATATAAGCATATCTCTATAAGGATGTGATCTCAATGGTAAAATGACTGATGATACAAGACTTACTCACCTCTTCTTCCAAACTTATTCTTAACAATGACCCAACTTCATTAATATAATGCCCGTTTAAGTTGGTGGTCGTAGACCAGTAATTGAATTTACTGAAGAATTACGTATAGCAAACTTAAAGAAGATGCAATCTATCTATCTATCTATCCCAAAATGAAGGGGAGTACCTTTATATTAAAGCCAGCTTTGGCGCTAGCTTCTATAAACATGGCATTCAGATCACTGGCTTTTGCTTCCCCTTCCTCTGTGGAGACTTGCCTGTAGGTTCATTCATAGAAATAGTTCATAAAGATAAACGGATACAGAAAGGATTTAATGATAGGAATTGAATGAAATCAAGTGCATCTAGGACATGGAAACATACACACAAAACATCCCAAAGTGGAAGCATGCATTGTAAATAGTAATTAGCGGTGCATTCTAACTTAGAACAAGCCATAATACCCTCTGATAAAGTCATTACCTCTTGTCCACAAGGTCAGTCTTGTTGCCCACAAGAACAATGATAACATCACTGCCTCTCTCATTTCGCACCTCTTCAATCCAATTTGATGTGTTTAGAAAAGACTGCCGGTCTACAAAACCAAAACACACAAACGATCCTTCAACATGTATGTATGTTCTATATAATAAGCAACTTCATTTGATTAGAAGCTCTAGTTTTTTTTTTTGGACTGAAATTAGAAGCTCTAGTTAGTTATATGTTATTGTTAATATGAAAGAGCTGTGAAAAAGCATTCACAACTGAGCAAGGAATGGCATATATATATATATATACTTGAAACATCATAGGCAATAACAGCAACCGAGGAATCCCTGATGTAGCTTGGAATAAGACTTCTAAATCTTTCCTGTCCTGCTGTATCCCTGTTACCACATGCAACGTACAGGCAAATGATGAAATGTTCTTTTTAAATTCACCAAATATGATGGATGATGCCGCATCTTACCACAATTGCAGTCTAATAGTTCTATCTTCAAGATACATAGTTTTGGACAGAAAATCAATACCAATCGTGGCCTGTATGTTCACGAAAATATGAAATGTACGTAAAGTCAATTTTAAACAAAAATTGCAGATATAGTTGTGCACCCAATGAGAGGAAAGTAAAAATGGAAATGATCTAACCAACCCATATTTACACATCCACGGTGAATAATATGTCAAACTATGATTGCACTTGCAGATGGAACCACAAGTTTTGTAGGAATAGGGCCTAACGTTACTTTACATTACTATAACCTTATACCACATTCCCTTGGCCACCATACGAATAAAGAATATCTACGAGTCGAGTGAAATGTAAGTCTCGCATGATCGTGTATGTTAAGATTTTTTTTGAAAAAGATTTGCAGAACCCGAGAGTCTAGAAATAGCAGCAGCTGTGTCCGTCCGTGATCTCACAGGATCAATTAATGATCAAATCATGATCCCTTGAACCAACTCCCAAACCAAACAGGGAAGTAGAATGATCTCTCATATATAGAAACAATCGGCATTAGCACTAGATAGTAAATCGATATATAATGAGATTCTGATCTATCTTTTGGACAATGATTATGATTATTGTCATTTTTCCCACAAGAAAAGATCACGATCTCGGGGAGGAAAAACTAACACAGAGAGATCGTCCGTGTTCTTAGTGCGGTGTTGCAGAGAAAATTCATCGAATCCCAACATAGCTACGTACGTATAGAACCGCTAAGATTATTAATTAATAACAAAACGAACATTATGAACTTGATAGATTTGATTTTCAGAGAGATACGATAATGAGAAATAATATATACATGCATACCTGATAGGTGGTGTCAAATTTATCATACATGAAGCGAGTGATGATGCTGGTCTTGCCCACCGACTGATCACCCAAGAACACCAGCTTGTACTTTGCAAGAGCTGAAGCTGGCGCCATTTCTTTTTTATTATGCAAAATAGCTCTCACCCTCACTCATCACAATGCTTCATTTCCTTTCCCATACGCCCATTACGGTGCCTCCTGTACGTGCTCCATCTTGTTACAACTAATTAACAGGGATCCATCATGAGATTCACAACTAAAAAAAGTACATAACTAGTTATATAACGGTATGCGTGCAATTATTTTCACTTCATATGTGCGTCTTTTATCAATATATCACTAAGGAAGGTGCCATTATTTGAAGGAGGCAGTAATACCTGAATTATAGTGAAAAAATTCTTGTATATTAAATTTTCTATTTATCTATGTTCAATCGGTATGGTGCGAATATTTTTTCCTACATTTGTCTTTAGATTAGAACGGAAATTTTGGATTAGAAATTCTTATTTAAAAGGGGGGGAAATTGATAAAGAAGCCAAAAAAAGACGCTGCAGTTATTAGTGATATATTTACATTGATGTTAGCTCGTCATTTCTCTTCTTGTTCAGCTCAGCAAAATGTCATTTCTCGCTGCTGCGAATTTTCGTCCCCGAAGATTTCTTGGGCAAAATGAGTCATTGACTCATTGACCCCCATTTCCCGCAACTTACTGATGATATCTGTTGAACTTCCATACAAGGTTTAGTACTGGTACTCGTTTGACTTTTACTTGATACAGATTGCCTTTTCATAACAGAAAATAAATAACCAAGTTCTAGAAATTCCGTTGGCCCTTGTGTCAGAACAGAAACTCTGGCTTGCCGCAAATACACGATCTTCCTGGTTTTACAACTTGAAGCCTTTTCAATGAATGAATCGTATTTCGGATGCTATCTTTTAATATACACGAATTTGTGAATTATTTCTACATCTGAAAGAAATCTACAAACACAGTACAGTACATACGGCAAAGAAATGGCCCTCAAGGCCAAACCAAGTGCTTCTTTCCGTCCTCACTCAAGTTCCATGCCCCTTGGGCCATCTCATTGAACAACTGATTCCAATCCCAACTTGAATACCCCAAGAAAAACCAGTGATCCACAATTGATTGGTTGGCCTCCGTTTTCATCTCTTCTATTTTACTCATTGTGGCAAGGTGGTTAAGGAAGTAAACTCCTGGGAGGATTTCTGGTAAAGAATTTACTGAAACACTTCGGGTCAAACATAAAAGTGGCATTCCGCTTTTCACAACAGGACCCCCAAAAGACAGTGGAGCTTCTTTCAGTATTTCAAAGCCTCCTCCCAGCTCAGGCAGAGAATTCCATTCTATATGCTTGTTTATGATGACACCCTGAAACCCACTTATTTGATCAGCTGCCACAATTAGAATCTTTGATCCATCAAATGGCTGAATCCCCAATAGCTTTTCTGTAGCAATTAGCACTGAACCAATCATTACTTGAGGCAATGCTTCATTCAGTCTGTTCGGCATGGGTGGTTTCATCAGGTTGAGTTTGACCACATTGTCCAAGTTCCTGTCATGTAGTGATTCCTTGTGAACACCAGCTGCCAAAGTACTATACAGATTCTGATTCCTGTTTCCTCTTGGAGGAATCCGCAAAACTGCTACCAGAAACATGGAAGATGATAGAGAAGTTAGAAACATTTAAATTCCACCTTGGATTTTCTGCTGTGACGGTCCAAAGAGGGGCCAGGGGGTCATAAACTTAACATATCAAATATAGACATTTTTGTACAGTGAATGTATCAAGCTAGAGAGAGGAGTGACTTGGTCAGAGATGCAAAGAGTAATTAAGTAAGCAACATTATTAGACAAGTTAAGATCATTTATGGTAAACAACACAGCAATAATGTGTGCTGCATCAAATTACCTTTATCACTGATAATACGATTAAAATAACTTGCATTCTCGGCCACAAACTTGATTACATCAATTACCGCAATATCTCCTTCATAAAGTAGAGGTTTCTTCTTTTCTGCTGGAAATAAAACCAGAGTAGGATAAAGTTCCCTCTGCATATTTGAAACACGCCAAGTCAAATTAACCAGAGGGGACAAAAAGAAGGTCTTTTTTGTCCAAATTGCAAAATAATAAAAATTAGCAAACAAGGCAATTGATTATTTCAATACAAATATTCCATTTGCCAGACAAATCAAAGACAAGTTTTATGTTTTTTTCTTATATTTCTCTAATGATTATACTAGAGCTTGAAATTATAAACAATGTCAATTTCATCATTGTTTTTGCAATGCAACTAAAGTAATCCCGTCAAATTCCAAATGATAACCAGATTTCTCCTGGTATTGAAAGTAAACTGAAGTAAATAAGCAATAACTGCACATTTAAATTCGTTGGTTGGCACATGACTGCTTAAAGCAATGTGTTGAGTGTTCAATTGACTTGCATCCATCAGCACATGCTTGGTTTTTTATCCTTAGGATTGGTTAAGTAAATTAGTCACTAGTATTTTTGGATAACTGTTTATGTTGGTACATTATCATTCTCTTATTATATTTCAGTTAAGATGGCCAATAGAGTTTGAATTGCATGAGTACTAGAAGGGTCAGGAAAAGCAAACCATAAAGCAACTTCTCACAACCAACTTGCTATTAGCACTTTTCTTAACTAACTCCATCCTTCTCACTAATTATTCCACCTAACACTTTGTTTCTAGAACCAATTGTCTTGTTTCAATCTTCCTCTTTGCCCACTAGAATGGTTTGGAATTTGGCCTCTGATGGGTATTCAAGTGGGGCGGGCAACTGCCAGGCATTAGAAAACCTAGAATTTAATTAAGCTTCTTTTATGATTTATTAATCAGCTTCATTTCAAAACATAGGTTTTTTAATCCATTTTTAATTAGGATTTAGTCTATCTTATCTAGGTTCACCATAAATTAGATAAGGTTTCATCATATCTTATCCAAGATTAGTTTAGATAATTAATATTTTAATAAAAGTACTTAGGGCTCTATAAATAGGCCCAAGGATTAGTGTTAGACTTTTTGCTTAAGGAATAATATTGATATTCTGCCATACCCACTCCTCAAATTTCTTCCTTTTCTCCCTCTTTCTCAGCGTTTCTCCCTTCCTTTTTCCTTCCCTTTCATTGCTTTACATGTGGAACCCTCCGTAAAGAAATAATTTTTGAGGTGGGAGAACCCTCCATCAATAACCCTTTCCGAAACTGTTGACCATTAGCTCCAGTACCAATTGATGGATACTCAAATAAGATAGTGAATCCTCTCCCAAAAGCTAGTTATAGTGGTAAAAAACCAATTCATTTAGATACCTATTAACTACTTTATACTACTCAATGTGGGACTTAGGCATCTCATTCTACCTTAATCTCCATCAAACTCTTTAGGCAGCTCTGATACCTGCTCTTCTTAATTTCTTTTGATTTTGATTTATAGTCCAAATTCTATGTCTCTGTCTAAATTTTTTGAGAGAGCCAAGGCCCATTCTAAAGTAAAGGCTTTTTGTTGAGTATCTGTTAAATTTTGTAAACATAACCAATTTATATATTATAACATCAGACTAAACATAATGACATAAAATAAACTCATAAATATGGCAAAATATTGACAAAAATATGATAAAGACTCGACCAAAATTTATTTAAACAATAAAAACCTAATTGCAAATACTTAAACTACAAGGATTCTCTCCTTTTTTCCGCCTGAACTGAAAATTGAGTAAAACTACACAGACCAAAATATAGCTTTCCTTCTGTTAACTAAATAAAATACCCACAAAAAATCCATCGCCTTGAACTCAACAATACATAAATTATTAGGAAATCTGGGAGGCTGGGATAATAGCAGGATTAGGAAAACAAAAGGCATCTAAAGAAAGGCATCCCGCATGTACCTGATTTACAGATTTTAATATCAAACCACAGTCATTCAAAGTACAGTCCAATAAGTATATAACTGGAAGCTTTATTGTATCATGATCCAAGTTTTCTGCCACATAAAGATCTATTGTCAAACTCATATAGAATGCATAAACCATTTAATCAAAAAATTTATACCAGAAGCAAAATCAATTAACATAAACATCTAAGTCCATCAAATAGAATCAGAACCGTCAGAAATTTAATAACGTCAAAATTAATTTCTTCCATCAGAAGATAGAAATCAAGTACATCAAACATCTACGTGCACACTAACCATAGGATGTGTTCATAGCCACTCATAGGTAAAAAATTAACTGAAGAGTGAATATATTAATTTAAAGTGTAAGAATAAGTGGTCATTGTAGAAACAACTGTTGAAGAAAAAGTAGATTATATTCCAAGAAGTAATTGATTTAAGTAGGATCAATAAGCATTAGTTTTGATTTGGTTGAATCTAGAGGCAGATTGCAGGCGTGATTCTTTTTCATGATTACAAAAGCATGTAAATTTCTGACAACAATCACCTTAAAACAAAAACAATAATAACAAGCAAGCTTAAACAAATAAATAGAGCAAGTCTACCAAATCCCTCCCTATCTCAGTATACAAGAGAAATTCCCCAAACATAAAGTCTCAAAATCAAAGTCAAATCAGCTGACAATTCTGTTTCATTATAAATTGTATGCAACCTCTGCTTCTTAAATTTGTCAAACTTCACTCTATAAAATTTTGAGCAATTAAAAAGGTATATCTTCATCAAAGTTAAGCAAATCAAAGAGAAATACTGAATCCTCAAATCCTGTGTCATTGAGATTCTTGAAAAGGTAAATGGTTCAGACACAAATCATTTAAAAGTCAAATTGCTTTTTCCACGATCAAGTTAGCAAAAAATTTAGCAAACTCCCATCTGAGGGAAAAATCCCATGGTAATATAAATTGCTAACACATAAACTGCAGATGAGTTTATATAGCTAAAGTTGCCTTTATTTTAGTTTTTTTAAAATATTTATAAAAATTAATACCTGAAAAAGCATTTTATTAGGAACAAATTAAGTCAGATGCATACACAAACCGACAACCTTACCATGATCAGAAATAGCTTTCATATTCCTAGATCCACTTTTCAGTATATCCATATAGCCCTTAAAGGCTCGATGTACTTCACGAACAACCATTTCCATTCTCTGGCAATATCCACACCAACTATGGCTAAACAAGACTAAGACATCCTTATTCCAAGCATTATATTTATCAGAGTGGTTGAAACCAATGGCAAGTTCAGAGAAAGTATGAGCCGTAATCCTGGGTAAAGAATCCACTTCATGAAAATCCAAATTAACAAATGGTGGGCGGGTGGCTTCCCTTGGGCCTCGAAAAACATGTTCAGACCGCTGATAAGGAAGCAGTGTATCATTAACAAACCCAGAAAGAAATACATTTACTGAAGAAAAGTTGAAATTTTGATCTTCAGGGAAAACATAATGTTGCTGCCGAACAGGATCAACTATAACCAAAGTTGGAATTCTAAAATTACCAGTTAAACCTTTAAGTAACTGGTAATTACCTTCAGAATAGAAAAAAGAACCATTGAAACCAAGAAATTGATCGAGTTCTTCCCCAAACTTGTCCACATCTGAATAAGAGTCTGTTTCTGCTTTCACATTTTTAGCACCAGAAAGTTCATGAGCCATGTTGGATTCTTTCCCAGGTTGGTCACCACATGAAAAACCGTCCATTTCCATTTTCATATTTTTGGCAACAGAAAATTTACGATCTGCAATGGATTCTTTCTCAAAATTGTCTCCATCTAATGAACCCTCTTTTTCTGCTTTCACATTTTTGGCAACAGGAAATTCACTATCTGCAATGGATTCTTTCTCAGAGTTGCCTTCATCTAATGAACCCTCTTTTTCTGCTTTCATATTTTTGGTAGCCAGAAGCTCATGATCCACTAAGGATTCTTCAAGCTTGGTAGATTTTATCTCTTCAACTGAATCAATACGAGAGGTCATCACTTCATCTTGATAAGAAAGCTCAGTCAATTTGGAATTTTCTTCAGGCTCTTCTGCAGATCTACTCAGCAAATTTGGATCATTATCCGAGTTTGAACTATCTGTATGGCCAACATGAGGGCCTTCTGCTGGCATTGGATTAGACAGAACTTCTGAATGGGATTGTTCTGCATGAATTGGTTTGATGTTAATATCATCAGATAAAAGTTGGAAACCTAAATCCTTTGCCAGGGAGCTTAATCTTCCATCCTTGTTTTTCTGCAAAAGGTAGCCAAGGATCTCATTCAAAGAAGTCACTTGAATATCAGAAGTTGCTTTGTCCAAACTAACTTGCTTGCCTTCATTTATAACCATGATTGTAGACATCTTCTCCATTAGTTTAATCTTCTGAGCTGTCTTGGACAGCTTCAATCTAGGATGTTCAGACACACTCTTCAAGCTTAGATAATCTTGAATTGAAAATTTTTCAGGACTACCATCATCCTTCTTGCCTATTTGGTTCAAAACATCATAATGCTGCGCCAGTTCTCTAAAAGCACCTAGAGCTTCTTTACTTTTACCTCTAGTTTCAGAGTTATCAGATGATCTATCAACAAACAAAAGTACTGATGGCTTATTTGCGGGCAAAATAGTCTCTTGATCTTGTCCTTTACCTTCCAGCTACATGATCACAAACAATATATTGTAAGCAATGGAATAGTTAATTATAGGGAGCATGCATGTTATTCACCCAAAAAAATAAACATGCATGTTTGAATCATGGTAGCATACCAAGGGCTATGCATCCAATACTTTTATTTTTTAGACGCTAAAATATATTAAAATGGCCTCAATCATAAAGGATTTACAAAGGGATTGGGAAGTTCGTCTAAGCTATTGAGTCTGTAAGTTTTTCTTTGTTTAGTGAGTACTTGTCCTCATTTTTGGACTGCTTTCACTTCCCTTAACTAAATTCTCTCTTCCATCAAAAACCACATAAAGATTATCCTCCTAGCTAACTTTATATCCATACAAGTAATTTATTATTTTAAATTTTAAGAAGCAAACTGAATAGCGCAAAACATGCTATGCAACAGAGCCACCTTTGATAAGACAAAATTACAAACCACTAGAGTTAAAAGATATTGGTTACCATCTATGACTGAATGTTGAAGTAAATAAGTTGGCTCTTGGTCAAAGAGATATCAACTCTAGTTCAATTTTAATCAGGGACTCAGTTCATAAAGCATATGTTAAATATTTAAACATGAAAAAACAAAAGCAGAAAGAACCATGAAGTGTAAAGGAACAATTTGTTTTGACAAAAAAGCTCATTAAAAAGTGCTCCCCAATCACTCGGCATATTTTTCAGCAAGAGCCTCAAAAAACCAATGCAATGAGCATACCATTGCGGTGCAATTTTAAAAAGTGAAAACAGTCCGTCAACATAATCAGAGATGTGATTGAAACCAAATGTGGTACAAATTTTTTTTAAACAAAAATGAAAAACACAGGAACTGGAAATAGAAACAAAATCAAAGTGAGCAAGGTTATATGCACCTCTTTGACAAAATAATTATCCACATGTAAGGCATGCTTCAAGTCATCCTCTTCTTTAAGAACTTTCAAACAGCTTGGACATCCGTCAACATGGAGCACTGCAAACCATGAACCAGATTCTCTAACACCTAAGGATGAAAGTATCGATTTCTCTGAGACTAGACCAAACCTATGCCGTTCTGGAGGCAGAAAGAATTCTCTCACATAGGTCATGAATTTTGAGTAGAAATAGTGGAAATGTTCAAATTCTTGTAGGGTGCATGAAGGTAGAACATGAGAATTGCTATCATTGGCCTCCTCCAGCACACTATCATTCATCGAGATGAATGTCCCAAGCCAAGGAACTTCACTAAACCTGTTGCTGATGCTGAGTTCAGCTTTGCACATACCCTCTCCTGGTATATTGGCAGAATAAACAAAAAGAGAGTAAATTAATAATTAATAAATTTATCATAATGGATAAGTAATTTTAACTCAAAAGTCTCATATCATCATGCTTTCAGGGAATACCAGACACCTTCAGGTTATTCTTCCCTTTGGACGCTAGTGTTCTATCATGTTTTTCACTAAAGCCCGCTCCAAATTTATCCCCTGCAAGAATGTTTTTCTGTTATGTTGTATCAAATTATCAATCATTATGCAACATAATCATTCAATAAAACCACTTTGAAAACATAATGGAAACGTCATATAGCAAAAGCAGTTTTTTTTAATAAAAATAGATTTTATCAAGAGATAAATGAAGTGAGAGAGAGAGAGAGAGAGTCACAGAACTAGTAACCCCCAAATAACAAGTGTGTGGAAGTGAAAAAAGAAACCAAGGAAAAACCACAAAAATATAGAATATTCCAAGCAATATATTCCAAGTCCAGTAATCATTACGATACTCAAACAAACATGGGAGATCATGTGTTCTCCTTTAGAGATCATACATTTCGGGCTCTTTGTCTGAATCATCCTGGACGGCCTTTGGGCGTTTCTTTCTTTTGTAACTTGCTTTCTGATCCTACATCTTTTATTTCAGCCCAACAAATCAGATTGTATTTCCTATTAATTTGTTTTAGTTTGATAGCCTACAATTGAGAAATTTTAGGCCAATCATATTAGGTCAATCGCCTTTGCTTGCATGCCTCTCTTTTTTGGGTCCATAAATAAAATACAGCAGAGAACAGAGATTTCATGACTCCCTTCTTCCAACAACTCACAATACATATAAAATAGTTTACAAAGGGAGAAACCAATTAAAACCAAAATGGAAAATAAAAGTCAAAAAAAATAGCACATCCAAACTTTAATTAAATGAGAGCTGGAATAATCAAAAGACCAAATCATCTCGATGAACAGAATTTTATTGAAGGCATGCAGGTTACCATGATTTAGACTTACCATGCATGCTATAACTAATTTCCGTTCCATTCTGTTTTGCAATCAACTTTGTAGTCCATCCACAAAAATCTACGAGAACTAAAGCCTTATCAGTCGAATCAAGGAACATTCTTAATTCCTTTGGATCCTTGAGAGACTTAAGGGGAACCTCCTCAGGGGCACTCATGATATAGGGATGCAACGAAGACAGTATATTTTTCACTCTAAGTCTTCCTCGATACTTGTAAGATATAGAATAATGGAAGTAAATTAATGTTATTTCCTCAGTATGAGCACCTATAGAATCCGCTAGCATCTTCTCTGTATTTCTATGCATATATCTCAGTTTTAAAGGACCAAAATCTTCTGTTTTACCAGCAACTACAACTGCCACATCCTTCATAAGGGAGCGAGACTCACCGGACCCTGCAATTCAAAATGAAAATCAAATACATTAGGATCACTCTACTAAATGCAAAACATTTTAATATGAAAATTATAAGCAGACATGACAACCAACACCCCCACCAAAATATATATATTTATATATATTTTCATTATCATTACAAATTTATCCAACTGTAAAGGAATACTAAAAATTGAAAGCCAATATGAGTTGGAGTCAGACTATGTCAGTAGTTCAAGCATGCAGACTAGACTCCTATTGGCGTAGGATGTAAGACAATCTTGAACACAGAAACTTCAAGGACAAATAAAATTTCAAAATACAGTCTAGTTTATCCAGGGTCAGTTGTAAGCATTGATTCATGATGCTATATGATAAAGGAATCGTCATATTAAAGAGCTTAGATTAAAGAGCAAAAAAATGCTGAAAGTCGTGCAATTTATGATGCAAGGCCTTACTGTGATTCTTCCACATGCCAAATTGGTGATTTAATATCCTATAGTTAAACATTTGCAGGTGCAGATCAATTTTGTAACTGAACTTCATAACACCAAAAGTTTAGTATAATAAAACCAGTTTCTAGACATCTTAAGGTCCATGGGAGTATAATAATTCTTTTAGGCGTACAATGAGGTTTCATCGGACAGCAAATTTTAACTCGCTATGTCTTAGTGATGGAAATGTTATTACTAGCAGTGCCACGTTCGACATCACCAACGGAAGAAATGCATATATACATATACATACCTGCGGGCACACATATCAGATAAGTCAAACATTTAAAGCTTAATTATGAATGGTATCAATGGAAAAGTTTGTCATACTCAAACAAGGTTGAACTTGGTCTACAGGGATGAAAACTTGTACATCATTGAATGGGTGAGTAGATGATGTATTGCACATTATGTGATTTCCAGTGACTCAAGTCAAATAATAGCGACAGTAAGAATTTACACTTCCAACTAACAAAATCCATATGGAAGTTATCCATTTTCCTTGTTACCGTCTACGAAGTTATCCATTTTCGGTAGTTTAAGAAAAAAGTTCTGAAGCACTATTTCAAGAAGTAGGCCCAGAAGTCGAAAATGGTACAAAGACCAGCATTTCTACTAAAAAATGACATTTTCCGTAAGCATATATTGAACTAGAGCACCATGCAAAAAAATATGTATTAAGGCATCAAGCTTTGAGCCACTTATAGCTCAAAACAAGTAAAGTAAAAGAATGGCAAACAGTAACTATAACCCAAACGTCACAGAAAATGAAATACATATAGAGTACTTCTAGCTGGTGTATTCACTAAGAATCCGCTAGCATCTTCCCCCAACATCCCCATGAAAATATGAACCGAACAAATGCATCAACAGGGACACATAAAGCAAAAGAAACATAGAGATTACAGGGAAGAGTGACAAGAAGAAGGATATGGGGATGGAGTCGGATCTGAGAAGAGAAATTTTGTTTTGTAAGGATCTGCCATTCAGCCGAGGCGGAGGATGCGCCGTGAGAGGATAAGAATGATAAGAGTATAGAAGCAAGGAGTACGAATAGATGATTCATCGCGCTCTCTGAGCTCTAGGTGATCTAGGGGCACTGCCACTTCTCCATAGCAGGTCGCCTCGCGTTTCTGTTTTCTGGACTGGACGAGGGAGGCAGGTCCAGTGACTCCGGATGCTCCAGTGTTGTTACTTTCTCCTTTTCTTTTCTTTTTTCTAGGGAAGGAAAAATTAGATGAAATTATTTTTTGTCATTCTTTTAAGCAAATAATATTAAGGGTTTATATAACTTTTGGTCCTTAAAGTTTGATCCAATTTTGATTTTGGTCCCTGAAGTTTCACCCAATTTTGGTTTTAGTCCCTCAAGTTTGAAATCGATGATTTTGGTCCCTAAAGTTTCACCCGATTCTGGTTTTGATCCCTTAAGTTTGAAAAGCACTTGGCGACCCGTTTTTGAAACCCGACCTGACCTGAAAAAAAAAATCAAGTCCTTTTCAAACTTGAGGGACCAAAACCACCGATTTCAAACTTGATTGACCAAAATCAAAATTGGATCAAACTTCAAGGACCAAAAGTTATATTAACCTTAATATTAATTTAAAATAGGGAAAATCGCTAGTACATACCAAATAAGGAAATTAATTGCTATTTGGCACCAACAGACATAGGTACTGAACTGTCATTAAAATTGAA
Source organism: Inga leiocalycina (assembly GCA_963242795.1). Taxonomy (NCBI): domain Eukaryota; kingdom Viridiplantae; phylum Streptophyta; class Magnoliopsida; order Fabales; family Fabaceae; genus Inga; species Inga leiocalycina. The sequence continues at coordinate 63,086,672 of OY725330.1, read as the reverse complement.
CGTAGAAAGACAAAAAAAGCCCTTAGTTTGACAAGACAATTTTAGGCGGGAGTAAAGAGAAAGTGCACGGCTTCTCAGGCGTCCCAGCAACCCTACTGTGTTGATCCCTATCTTTTCTTTATTTGTTTGGTGAGAAATTTCAAGAAAAACCCTCTGAACCCCTTTTTCCTCTTCCATTTTCGGCATTCTGCAAAAGTTCAGCGTCGTTTCCTCACTCGGCCATCTCCTTGGCATGTGTCGTTATGCAGTGTCGTCTCCGGGAGCTCCTCTAGCAGCCGCCGTCTCGTTGGCTCAAGTCCTTCGGCAGTGTCATCTCCGGGTGCTCCTCCAGCAGCCGCCGTCTCTTTGGCTCAAGTCCAAAATGCATAAACCACTGTTTTTCATTTACATGTCACGCATCTTCACTGTTTACTTGTTGGCCATCCTGCGATATGTGCAATGTATCTTCCATAACGTGCATATGATCTTCCGTTTTGTGCACTTACTCTTCCATGACGTGCAAACGATCTTTCGTTTTGTGCACTTACTCTTCTATGATGTGCAATTGATCTTTCATTTCGTGCAATGGATCTTTTCCGTACGTGCCCAATGGTCATCCATAATATGTGCAAAGGATGATCCATTATGTGCCAATGATCTTTCGTTGTGTGCAATTGATCATCCATGATGTGCAATTGATCTTTTGTTTCATGCAATGGATCTTTTCCTTATGTTCCCAATGATCTGCGAGATGTGCAATGTATCTTCTATGATGTGCAAATGATCTTCAGCTTTGTGCTCTTACTCTTCCATGATGTGCAGTTGGCCGAGAGTACTTGCTTCTTTGCTAACCTAATTACTCGAGTGATCCCTCGAGTAATGTACCTTTTCAAAATCTGGTTACTCGAGTGGACACCTTCTTCTCTGATTACTCGGGTGATCCCTCAAGTAATGGTTCAAATAATTTTGCAGATTACTCGAGTGATCCCTCGAGTAATGTGTGAGAAATTGTTCCAGAGAAGCATTACTCGAGGGATCACTCGAGTAATCTGCAAACTTATTTGAACCATTACTTCAGGGATCACTCGAGTAATCAGAGAAGAAGGTGTCCACTCGAGGGACCACTCAAGTAACAAGATTTTGAAAAGGTACATTACTCGAAAGATCACTTGAGTAATTAGGTTAGCAAAGAAGCAAGTACTCTCGGCCAACTGCACATCATGGAAGAGTAAGTGCACAAAGCGGAAGATCATTTGCACGTCATGGAAGATACATTGCACATCTTGCGGATCATTGGGAACACAAGGAAAAGATCCATTGCACGAAACAAAAGATCAATTGCATATCATGAATGATCAATTACACACAACAGAAGATCATTGGCACATAATGGAGCATCCTTTGCACATATTATGGATGACCATTGGGCACGTATAGAAAAGATCCATTGCACGAAACGGAAGATCAATTGCAAATCATGTAAGAGTAAGTGCACAAAACGGAAGATCATTTGCACGTCATAGAAGATACATTGCACATATTACGGGATGGCCAACAGGCAAACAATGAAGATGTGTGACGTGTAAATGAAAAACAGTGGTTTATGCATTTTGGACTCGAGCCAACGAGACGACGGCAGCTGGAGGAGCACCCAGAGACAACACTGCTGAAGGACTCGAGCCAACAAGACGGCGACCACTAGAGGAGCTCCCAGAGACGACACTGCCGAACGACACAAGCCAAGGAGACGGCCGAGTGAGGAAACAACGCTGAACTTCTGCAGAATGCTGAAAATGGAAGAGGAAAAAGGGATTTAGAGGGTTTTTCTTGAAATTTCTCACCAAACAAATAAAGAAAAGGCGGGGATCAACACAGTAGGGTTGCTGGGACGCCTGAGAAGCCGTGCACTTTCTTCTTACTGCCGCCTAAAATCGTCTTGTCAAACTAAGAGCTTTTTTGCCTTTCTATGTTTAATTTTAATGACAGTTCAGTACCCTATGTCTGTTGGTGGCTAATAGCAATTAATTTCCTTATTTGGTATTTACTAGCGATTTTCCCTTTAAAATATGAATTTAAATTTAATTTGTTTAAATAATTTCATGTAACATATGCTACATGTAAAAGCTATTTGGCTAATTTGGACACATTAAGCAAGATAGTTATATTCATTATTTGTAACCAATATATATGTTGATTTTCCTGAAACATATATCACTTTTCATTATTGCATAATTAGATACAAACTCATTAATTTATATAATAAATATGGATATTTTGAGAAAAATTATAAATTTGTAAGACAAAATAAATTGAGGTTTTATATTTAATCCAATATCTAACTAATTTTTATATTAATAACAAGAGGTAGTATAATGAAAAGACGGTATGAAAACTCCTGTACAAAAAGCCTAAAAGATAAGATATATTACAGGTCAAAAAAAAAAGTTAAGATATATTGTTCATGGACTAAATTTAGGCCAAGTTTGTCCATGAAGCCAATCACAAACTTTTTTTATCACACAAGGTAGAAGCATAACTTAGGGCAATCGCAAAGAAGGGAGAGGGGATGCGGTGGAATCCCCAAGGTGAACCACGATTGACTTTTGTTTAGTCAATTATTCTTAGCTCACGAATAATTTCTCTTTGTTCGATTTGGAATTTCTCTTTTTATTGCAAACCATTTTTATGTCATGCGTGCATAAGAAAGGATGGTAAGAATACTTATGTACAGAGTCTAAATATGGCTTTTTAACCTAATGGAGGAGCCGAAATGGATTCATTCTACATAAGGAAGAGCTTAAGAACCATATGGAGGCTTCTTAGAGAGCTTTTAAGAGAAATTTGGTGCTTCTTGGAAGAGATTCTTAAAGAAATTCAAGATTTTCTCATCTTTTTCAGGTTTTTCTCCTCTCTTCTTCCCATTTTGCTAATATGGATATAACTTTTGAGCTTAGTTTTTGGTTTGTATTGATTATGAGTAGCTAAAACTCTCATTTATAATAACTTCTACTCATTGTATGGATTAAAACTATTATATTTTCTTGCTTTTGCTAGTTGTTGAGAATATATGCTGATTGTTCTCTATGCTTAATTACTATCTTGTACTTAATCACCACATAATTAGTTTAGTTCAATTAAATGATACTTGAGAGAGCTATTTTAGTTGTAAAACTTGAGAAAAATCATGTTATATTTGAAATTTATGGATTAAATAGATGGTTTATTGTTAGAATAGAGATATATGTAATAACCGAGCATAGTCTAATGAAGAATTGCTTTGGGAAAGATGATTTTCATTAATGATAGACAAGAGATTGAATATTGTTAATGAAGATTAAAAATCAATTTTGACTTGAGAGAGTTTGATTGATGATCTTATAATCTTTGACTAGTATATGGACTCATACAATTAGCATAAGTGAATCAATTGCATAATTTCATGATATATAGTAAGGAAAAAGTAATCCTAAGCCTTTAAACCTTGAAGTAGAATCAATTTTACAATCATCTTTGCTTTACCTTATTGTTTTTAGCAAAATCCCTTAATTGACATACTTAATTTCAAATGATTTCATTCAACCTAGTTAAGAACATAGTTACAATAATTAACTCACTTTCGTCATAGTCCTTGTGAATTGATACTCGTTTACGCACTAAATTATTACTTGCGACTCGTGCGCTTGCGGAAGCTAAACGGCGAACAGACACGTAAGGTCTTCCACCTCTATATATTATATATTATTATATATAGATATATTATATATTATATAGATTATTTGGATTATCTCAAATCCCACTAATCCCTCTAACCTAAAAATAGTCGCAAGTTACTGAAGTTAGTTACCAACACATTCTATTTGAATTATACTAACCCTTTATTTTGTTGAATATTTAATCATTTAGATTATTTTAAATCCCACTAATCCCTCAAATCACTAAATCAACTAGCGTGACACCACAACCCCCTTTCAACTATTTTATAAAAACATTTAATTATTTATATCACTTTAAATTTCAATTAAATTAACTTATAAAATTTCAGAATAATTTCGTGCTCACATCCTACTAATAACCTAACATGGAGTCACTCCTCCACTAGCCGATGTGGTGGTGGGTATTATGGTGGGGTGTGCTTAGGCATATAAATATATCCCCTAAAGTCTTTCTTCATCCATATATTTTCTCTTCTACTTCTGCTCCATATTTTTTCTGCTTCCGTTCCCTCAGCATCCATTAATTCTTCTTTCGATGCCGTGCATGCCCTTAATCCCAAGCTATGGAATAGCTGCATCCGTGTGTGCAGTGTTGCAGTATGTGGATGTGGGTTTTATTATCTTTTTTGTTTCTCATTTGTATTTATACGTCTTTCCTCCTAAAAAAATGCCTGCCTAATTATTACGCTTTTGTTTGAGTTTGTAGGGTGATCAGAATCATGCAAGTGTAGCGGTTTTGTTGTGACACCCCAAATTTTATTTACCAATATGTCTTATAATTATTTATGGCAATTAATGAAATGAAATTGTGAATATTCATGAACTTAGAATTTAAGAAATTAATAAATTCCCATTTTTATGCGAATTGGGCTAGAACGAATTATGAAATAAATTTTTTAGTGTTCTAAAAAGCCCAATATTAAAACCCAAAATGAAGGAATGAAAGAGCATAATATTTGGCTCAAAATTAGTCACAATTTTGGCCAAACAAAGAAGAAAATGATTAAGCTCCAATTAAATCCAAGAATGTAAGGGCAAAATTGTAATTTTGCCATTAAAGCATAAGATTAATTATTTTACAATTAATTGAAGTTAATTCCAATTAATTAAGAAAAATAAAAGGGAATTATATATTTAGAACATTCTTCGTTAAAATTAACTAAAGTTTGAAAAGTCAAAGTTAGAGCAATTATTATTTCATTATTTCTTATGAATTTTGCATAAATAAGGAAAATGAGAGAGAAAATATTTACTTGGATAATAAATATGTTAAGTGTGATAATTGCAAGTTAAAAGAATAAATAAGAATTTATTCTAAATATGAACACATGTGGAATTTCCATGAAATAACACAATCGTGTAATAATGGAGATAGTTGGAGAAAAGCCCAATTGATTTCATGAAGGACTCATATGGCGTGTTTATGGGCTAACAAGGAGAGCAGAATTTGGTTTAAATTCAAGGGGGAGTTTATGACATAATTTATGAAGAGATAAGGTTAAAGGACAAGTTGTCATAAACCTATTAATAAAATTATATCGTAAAAGAAAGAAAAAAAAGAGATATTTTCATTAAAAGCCTCCATCATCCCTTTCCCTTCTCATTTCACGACCAAGCATCAAAGGAAAGGAGAGAGAAAGTGTCACAAACATCTTGGGAAGCTAGGGTTTTAAGAGAGCTCAAGGAAGCACAAATTCAAGATAAGTCTTGTTGTTCTTAGTGATTTAGCTTCCCAATTTACATAATTCCCTCCTTAAGCTCTTGTCTTCGTAGAAACTGCGGGTAGCAAGCAAATTTTTAAGGTGTAGGAGAGGGGAAGGTGACACCTAGAGACTAGAGAGTGAGAGGAAGAGAAATCAAAAGGTAATCATAAAACCTTGATTTTCTTGTTTATTTTAGCTTGTTGTTGGTTGCTTGGTTGTTTGGTGATTAGTTGTTGATTGATTTTGTAATTGGGAAGGATGAAACCCTAAGGGCTTGTTTAGTCTGAGGGGAGGGAGGGGAAAGTGGATTGAGGGAAAATTTTTTTGAGTTGAATTTAAAAAAATTAGAGAAGTGAGGTTAAAAATTTTTAACTAATTTTTCTTACTCGTGTATCTTATATATTCTCTTTATTAAAATTTTATTACCACATTTCTTCAATTTTTTAAAATTCAACTCATAAAAATTTTCCTTCCCCTTCGTTCCCCTCCAAATCCCTTACACCAAACAGACCCTAAGGGGTTATGCTGCCCAAATTTCCTCAAATCATGTTCAATTAGTGTTTAAATGGTTAAACAAGTGGTTAAGAGTGAAAAGAAGCAAGCTTTAAGGGTTAAAACACAAAAATCACAAATCCCCTTTTATCTGAGGCGTAGTTTTGGCCAGGGCTGGAATCTGAGGTTAGAGTTGGAATTTCATTAATCTGATAATTCTATTGTGTTCAAGAGGAAAAATTGTGTAGGATTGATGTTGATCACTTTGTGAGAAAAGCTCTAGAATGTGAAATTACAAAATAGCCCTAAAACCCTAATTAGAGGCTGTCAAGGGTAAAACTGTCATTTGGCAGTGATTTTGAAAAAACCAAGGTCAGAAATGAATTCTACAAGTAAAACTGTGTAGGAATAGCTTGGGTCAATATTTTTGGAAAAGTACAGTTAAACCAAGTACAGAGGGACTTAGATTGAGTCCCTATGGTCATTTTGGTAATTTTGCAGTTTTAAACTAATATGACCAACAAAAACACTTTGGAAGAGTCTAAAGTAGTACATCAATATGTATTAACCTAATTCTTATACATTTGAAATTTTAGGACTCAACTAATAGCCCGAGCAAATGGAACGAAGTTCGAGGAACGTTATACGAGTTAAAAAGGGGTTTAAGATAGTAATCCTATCCTTCATCACTATGCGAATGTTTAGATGTTCATGTATGCTATCTCTTGTGATTTAATTAATAAATGTGGTTTTTGCTGAGGAGGGCAATTTGTATGTATGGTGGCACACTTACCTGGTTGTTGAGTAATATCCCAACCAAGGTTTTACAGATAGTGGCAGATTGAGCCCCTAAATCATGTATGCATGCCGTGGTTTTATTATTAATTTCTTGCATAACATCGTGCATGATATATTTAATTTTACATTTTATATGAACGATACATGTTACTACTAAGATTCATTTGAATCTCACCATTTTTGAAATAAATAAATATTCCAGCAGAAGCTAGTGACTTCAAAGGCAAAACAGAGAATATGGGTAGTTGAGGTATGCGGATCCCGAGATCAGAAGCGTTGGTTATATTTTGTCTAATTTTAATATTCTCGGATATTTTGGGAGATTGTATATATACTTTTAAACCATGTGGGAAAGACTCCTGTATGTAAACGAGTACTTTTTATGAATTTATTTGTGCTATTTTTATATGCTTGTGGAACTATATCTTTATCACTCTACATATATCAAAATGTTAAAAGATTCGACATTTGTGCCATGCCATCAAAAGAATTTGAATGAAGGGCAGATTTGTGAGTTGTCTCGATTTCTTATCTCTTACTATATGAAAGTAGAGGTTTCTTATCTGTTCGGGGAAAAAAATTCTACCCGTAGATATGTGTACAGATTTTTTCAGATTAAACATCGAGGCTTGGCTGAATCTGATTATTAAAAGCCCCAGACTGGACACATCTTGGAAGACTGGAGCTTGTATTACATGCCGGAATCTATGGGAAGTGAGAAACAGGACGATATCCATAGAAGAAAACTACACAGCAAATAGAATAGTGGCGCGGATAGAATCTATTATTGTTCATACTCATAATAGTATTTCTAAGTTTAATTTGCTTTTGTAATTTATTGTCTACAAACTCTGTTTTCGTACATTTTCCTTTCATGAAGGAAATTCCTATTTAGAAAAAAATAGATAAATAAAAATAGAGGTGTGAATAATTCTCCTCATGACACATAAACACTTCCACCTCTCATTTTCGAAAAATTAATATATTATTTATATAACCCTAACCCACTTTATTTATATTTTTTTCCTCCTTATTATACATATATATATTCTTAAATTTTATTATAACTTCTCATATTTTCTAAATATCAAATAAAAATCTTATATTATATATTTAGTCTAATAAAAAAATATGAATACTAAATCTTAAATAAATATCATGACTCCCGGTACATATAGCTACTATGGCGCTGTCGGTAACCTGCCCACAATAGTTCTCTTAAATATAAAAAATTTAAGAATAAATGCATCAAAAATAAATAGAGATCATAATATTTTATTCAAAATGAACATATCAAAAATAAATTTCAGCAATTACAATATATTCAAATGAGATATAACTCTAGGGTATAAAATAATGGAGATACAATATTTATTTCAAAATAAATATATCAAACGTAACCCTAAAAATAAATAAAAATATATTTGAATCAATGTGTGTGTTTGGAATGGCTTATTTTTGTCCAAAACGTGCTTATAATTCGTGATTCACAGTATACGAGGTAAGTATGTGAGAGGAGTTTTTTCTCAACTTGCGTGATTCGGGCTTATTTTTTAAATAAGCCCTTATTTAAGCTTGGCCAAACACCCACAATATTTCAAAAAAATAGAAATATGGTGAGGCCGTGACCAGAGAGCCAATGTTAATTCACTTTCTTTATTTGATTTCTTATATAATTAATTGTTCTTTGATATGTTAATCACCCGATGAATAATGTATTTAATTTGTTGATAAGATTGTTTTTTTTTGCCAATATTTGTTGATAAGATTGTTGCAAGATAGGAAATTTGTAATATACATATATGTTATTTTTGGATATTTTTACTCGTGGATCTCTGCTAGTTATCATAGTGCGTGTTTGGAATAGCTTATTTTTGGGCAATAAGTGCTTATAATTCGTGATTCACGGTATACGAGGTAAGTATGTGAGAGGAGTTTTTTCTCGGCTTGCGTAATAAGGGCTTATTTCCTGTACAAAAAGCTCAGCCAAACATGCACATAATACCTCCCTCCACCGCAATATATTCTAATGGTGGGGTAGCCACGTGCTCCCCACCATTAATTTTTTATTTTTTATTTATATATATAATAATTCATTTTCTTTCCCCCTAAATTTCACAACTTCTCTCTCTTTTTTATTTTGTTTATTATTATTTTTTCCATAATTATTATGTATTATTACTTTTCAAAGAAAATTTATTTACTATAAATTAATTTCATTCAAATATTCCTTAGATTCTAAAATTAAAAATTGGGTTATTACAATATGAGCCTAAGGCCATCGCAATCCTTTATTGCCTAAAAATCATAAAGTATTAAAGTAATTCACAAGATTATATGCTATGCTCACTTTTCAAATCATCATTAGCTCTTTCTTTTATATGCACAACATTCATAAGTTATGCTGGCTAAAAATTAGATCCATTCCAGCATGTTTCTTCACATATATATGTAAAGACGGATTAATCATCCCTAGATATGAAGGATTAAAATTAGGTTAGATTCCCCCCACATGTATTTGTTCTTCGTGCTGAACCAGTGACTTTCTACCAATAAAAATAAATTTTGTGCAATTGGACCATAAAGTCATTAGTATAACAATTGAAATTCGAATCTCCAATAACTTAGGGTATGTTTGGTTGAGCGATTCGATTGCTTATAAGTTGCTTTTTAATAGTGATTTACGGTATACGAAGTAAGTATGTGAGAGGAGTTGTATCTCGATTTACGTAAAAAGCAACTTATAAGTTTTTTTAAGTTGAAACAAACATGCTTTTACTTAGAGGGATAAGAGCGCATTTTTTTTACGTCAACAATCTATTGATTTTACTTACTTTTTTTAAACCACCAAAGAGGGAATTCATTTAAGCCAAAGCAGCAAAGGCGAAAAGCCAACATAGGTCTTAGTACATTACATTAAATAAAACGAAAGTAAGCCAAAGACAAAAAACTGGCATAACAACAAAGAAAGCTAATCAACAGATGAATAGCTTATGGTTATTGAAGATCAATATATATATAAGAGGAATAGGAGAATAAGCCATTTAGTTGAGTCCCCTCATTTCCGTCTCTGCTTTTTACTATTCATAAGAACAGCATCGGCTTAAGCCTTTAAGTTGTGTGCTACGGTGCCAGCTTAGTATGTGGCTTTGTCCCTGATATGTTATTTGTTTACCCTCCAGTCCTTTCAAATTTCAAGTTTTCCCTAACTATTTGTAGCCTCGTTGTTGTTTTTAGGAAAATTTACAAGAGTAGCTGAAGAAGAAATGCGACAAAAATCTAGTATTTCTATGATGCTTGAAATTTCAACGAGGAACAAAAACCAAATTCTACAAGAACACATCTATCTCCTACAAAAAAGGCTAAGCCTTTAATATATAATTAGTGCAGCAAATGAACTTAGAGTTGTCCTGTTTGGGGAGCCCATTGGTATAACTATTGCAAAAATACAGGCTTTGGGGTTCAACATGGGGAATATGTGTTGGTGCAATATGCTGTTGGAGTTTATACAAAAACAATGGTTAGAATAAAGTATTGTAGCAACTTATGTGTATTACATGAAATATTTTACTATTCCGAATCAGTTAATATGTTTTTTTTTTCTTTTTGTAGATGGCCCAGACATAATGTAATTCTATAATGCTACAAGAGTTTTTTTGGACCTCCATTGAGATAGATGTATATTTGTTGATTACTTATGTTTAATGTAGTCATGTTTTTTTTTTTTTGTTGAATCATATATGTACTAAATGAAGATTATGATATGATTTTGGTATGTATTTTGTGATCGTAGATGTTGATTAGGTGGTGAATGATATATGATCATAGAATATTTTGTGATTGTGGGAGCATTAATATTGTTTTATATTAATTTGGAGCATGTACATAGTTTATAAATGTAATGGAAGTAAATGGATGCAAAATCAATTTGTGAGTCAAATATCGTAGATGTTGCTCCCACACAACGGCGAGGGAGTTGTTGCTTGTTGATGAACTAAAGGAGGAGATGAATATTGGATGCTTTTTCATCATTTCCCGTCCTCAGCATACATTGATCATAGTCACATATATTTTAAATCCATGTCCAAATTTGACAATAAACTCTGCATTTTTCTTTTCACATATAAAAACTGAATTTTTTGTCAATGCAGTGTCTAAATAAAATTTGTCCTCGACAACATTATGTAAAAACAAGAAATGAAGCATTGCAATTAGAGAGAGCCTTTAGTGTCAAGTGGAAGAGGATACTCTCAAAATCATTTTTCTCATTTTCTTCTCAAAATCTCATCTCTACCCTTAAATCAAAAAATGAATGGTTCAGATTTAATATTTTCTAAAATTATGATTATAATGTTTTATAAATTAATTTTTTCATTACTTGTGTTTGTATTACAGTTATAAATTGAGTAAATCATGCTGTTTAAATTTACTTATTTATATTTAAAATAATAGTTTTATAAAATATTAAATTTAAACCACCTATTTTTTTAAACTTGATGGTGGAGATGAGATTCTGAAAAGAAAAAGAGAAAAAGGATTATGAAAGATCCCAGACCCATGTCGAGTGCATCAAAAAGAGGAAAGACACCATTCCATTATTTCCATATAGTAATTTTATTGAAAATGTTAATTATGGTGTAATGAATAAGAATGAATGTGGAGTCATTAAAATAAATCTCATTAATATCTAATCATTCACTTAATATGGCGGTTACTATAATCAATTATCAATTTTTCAAACTAAAATATGATCACCTCAATGTAATTTCTTTTCAAATACTCCTCTCCTCTAGTTTTGTCTTGTGATCCTCAAATTTTTGACAACGGCACTAATATTTTCCCCGACATGACCGATCTTTGTCATAATCTCCTCTTGACTGTGAGAGACATTTCACTTTAATTAAAAAGTAATTAAAAATTATATAAAGAGAAAACAAAAACAGAAGGATAAGTAATACTAGTTTCAGTCTTTAATACTAAAAAGTGGATCTTATATCAGCTGGAGCTAGCATATAACGATAACTACTGGATTATCAAGTTAATTAGGCAATTTTTCATGAAAAGTACGATTGTATAACAATTAGCCCAAGCGATTCGTTAGCGTTAGACCGGGCCAGCACTGTGGGTCAATCGGCCTTTAACAGCCTCATTTCCCTCCGGAAAGCCTATTATATTGCGTATTCACGGCCTGCGTATTATCTATGACGCCATTTGTATGACACGATTCTTCAGTCGGAAAGGAACGGGAGCTCTCCTCTTAACTATCCCTAACCCCCCATCCCTTCTTGTTGCTCCCTCTCCCGCCTTGTTGGCGCCGCCATTCCTTTTCGTACGTTTCACTTCTAAGCCGCTACTTGCTAGATTCATCAACACTTCTCTCCGGCGAACGCCGTTTCTTCGTCCTCTATCATCCTTTTCGTTCGCCGCCACCATGCCTGGAACTGGGACTGCGGGAGTGGAGTGGCCAGCGAATCGTGTTAGGGACACATTCTTCAAATTCTTTGAGGACAAGAATCACGTGAACTGGAAGTCTAGCCCCGTTGTTCCCCTCAATGACCCCACCCTTCTCTTTGCGAATGCTGGTCTGATTCTCTTCTTCATCGATTTTTAAGTTTCGGAAGTTGCACAGAACATTCCTGTTTCTTGGCGTTATATGTTCCGTGAATACGGGTTTGGGATCACTATAGCTCTGTGCTGTGTAAATGATCAGAGTTCCAATCCTTTGACTTTCTAATCAAAGAGCAATCCTTGAAAATTATCTTCGCTTGCCATCTATCTACTGAGTTAGTAAAAGAAATGGAAAAAAGATATAGCTTTTGTGGAACTTTTAATCTATCTCCTGACTTTTAACTCAAGCTTTCTTCTGCCCATGTTTGTTGCTTAGTGTGAGCTCGTCTGTCAGATGTGATGACGTGGTTTCTTAATTCCAACGTGTTGTAAGATGCAAGTGTTAGCTGTATATACACTGTTGCTGATTGTAATATCTGTGAAATTGGTGTAGTTGAATGTCTTGTCTTGTATCAACTATCAAGTATCTTTATAGTCATTGATTACATTCCCCATCAAAGGGTTTTCTCTTCATCTTTTTGTCATTTTATAAAATGCAAGTTGAAGTTTTCTTCTGTCTTCCAGATTTAAGATGCATTCCACTCCCCTTGGTACATGTTCTAGTAGCAGCCTACGCCATTGTTTCAACATTAAAGTGGAGGATGTTTTATAGCCTCTTCAGTTTATCTGTGCGCTTTTCATTATTATTTTTATTTCACATTAAACGATACTCTAGCTGATCGTATATTATGATGTTGTGTTAATTTAAAGAAAGGAAAAAATTTTAGTTTCGCCATGCAGATATGGTAAATAACCAATGCTTCATGTGGATTAACATTACTTTGTATTTCTTTTGTTATACATGTTTGTCTTTTCCCATTGAGTCTTTTTTCATCCTTTCTTTCAAGGAAAAAGTATAAAATTTACCGTTGCAATCTGCTTGGAATTTGACAGGCATGAACCAATTCAAGCCAATCTTTTTGGGAACTGTGGATCCTAATACTAGCTTGAGCAAACTCACTCGTGCTTGCAATACCCAAAAGTGCATACGAGCTGGTGGCAAACATAATGATCTTGATGATGTAGGAAAAGATACTTACCATCATACCTTCTTTGAGATGTTGGGCAATTGGTCGTTTGGTGATTACTTCAAAGAAGAAGCCATTGTATGGGCATGGGAACTTCTAACAAAGGTATGGGCCTTCACTGTTAATAGAGGTATAGTTTAGTACATGCTATGTGCTGGATTACTGTCTGCTTCTAATAGAAATGATGAAATTTCATGAACATTTAATATTGAACTTTTGGGATTCCCAAATAAGTACCAAATATTTGAGGAAGGATCAGTTTTGGTGAAACACCTTGATACTTGAGAGAATGCCTTGACAAGATGGAGCATGTGAGCATTAAAAAAGGCTCTGTTCATACTTTTGGTTTGTCTTATTTTCTCTTTCCTTTAAAATTTCATTCTGTTTCAACTACCTCTTTCCCTTGTTGCCTTCTATGTTCGGTTTTTGTATATGGCCAAGATTTCAGGCCAGAAAAAAGATTTTTCCAAGATGAATTGTGCTGTTTTATGGCTTTTGTGGAAAAAGAATTCAAAACTGATTATTGTTTAGGGTAGTTTTTTGGGTGAACTGACCTAGTTCAGTAACTGGTTCATGGGTTTGTCATTTGAACTGATTAATTTGGTTAGATCTTTAAAATTGAGGGTTGTACTGTCTATAAGATGTTCAATGCATATTAAGAATTTGAAGTTTGTTCATGATGATATCTTTGATAACCCACGTTCATATGCTTTCTTTTGGGTTGCAGGTTTATAGATTACCAGCAGATCATCTTTATGCAACATATTTCGGTGGTGATGTTAAGTCTGGTCTTGCTCCTGATATTGAAGCTAGAGATATCTGGCTTAAGTTTTTGCCAGCTGGGCGTGTTCTTCCTTTTGGCAGTAAAGTATGTTTTTATTTAATGTTTTCAAACTTTGCTTTTATCTGATCACATGATTTTTATGTTCATCAAGATTGTAGTTAGCCTGAAAATACATATTGTGGATTTTGAATTTGTAGCAAAAACGACTTGTTTATTAAATTCAATTTTCTCTCTCCCGATCATGTATATATCAAGTGCTGTGATTAGACATCAGTGAACCATCCAATATTGAAAATACACCTTGTGGTTTTCATATCTAACTGGGTTTATATCTCTGAGTAGGACAATTTTTGGGAGATGGGTGATATTGGTCCTTGTGGACCTTGCACTGAGATACATTTTGACAGAATTGGTAACCGTGATGCTGCATCCTTGGTCAATAATGATGACCCTACATGCATTGAGATATGGAATCTTGTGTTTATTCAGGTATGATGTTGACCGTCTTACTGATATTTTGAGTCATTTCCTTTTATGAATTTGATGATCTGGTCAGAGTGCACCACAAGATGCAAACCTTTTTTTTTTCCATCAGAATAACTAACTTTGTGTGAAATGCTTACTAAGCTTTTTCTGGTCCTCTCATTTTCCTTCTCTTTTTTCCTAACAGTTCAATAGGGAGGCCGATGGATCTCTTAAACCTCTGCCAGCAAAACATGTTGATACAGGCTTGGGATTTGAAAGATTGACCTCTGTACTTCAGAATAAGATGAGTAATTATGACACGGATGTCTTCTTGCCTATCTTTGATGTCATTCAACAGGTATGATGGTGGCAGTTCTAATGACTTCTCTGATTTAAGGTTTTTGAAATTGAGGATATTGTGTCCCATATGTCAATTCACTTTCCAGTCTGCTGGATGATAATTATAATGCAACATCTATGCAGGCAACTGGTGCTCGTCCCTATTCTGGAAAAGTTGGACCTGATGATGTCGACAAAGTTGACATGGCATACAGGGTTGTTGCAGATCACATCAGAACTCTGTCAATTGCCATTGCTGATGGATCTCGCCCTGGTATGATTTTGTACATTGGGTATCTTTATGCTGCTTTTTTTAATAATAAAAAATATTCTATAGTCATCTATGTTCTGCATTTTGCCCTGTTTTACCTTACCGTAAAATAGGCATGCTTTTTTTGTATTATGATTTGGAAGAGATTTAATATTTTGGCTGTGATTTGAAGTACAAGAAAACACTATCTGTTTCTCCTCTCCCCCTCTTTTTATGGTCCAAATTTCTACGTCTCTTGTGTTTTTATGCTAATTAGAACATTCTTCCTTAACTGTGTCATGTTTACTTGTTTTCAAGGTAACGAGGGTCGTGAGTATGTCCTTAGGCGTATACTCCGTCGAGCTGTTCGGTATGGGCGTGAAGTTTTAAAAGCTAAAGACGGGTTTTTCAATGGGTAAGTATAACTTTCTTTTTGGGGCTTTGTTTCAGCGGCCGGTCAATGGGTTTCTTGATATGGTTTTTTGTTCTCAATTTTGTTAATTATAGGCTTGTAAGTATTGTGGTGAATCTAATGGGCGATGTTTTCCCGGAGCTAAAACAACATGAAGTGCTTATCAAGGATGTCATTAAGGAGGAGGAGGAAAGTTTTGGGAGAACCTTAATTAAGGTAAGAATTATTGTATATATACTCAAGTGTTAGCATGATGGCCATGATTTTGTTTCTTGTGAACTTGAGGAGTTATGGTGTTACTGATAGATTTTCCTAGATTTTGTTCTTTTACGGTTAAGGTTTTGTTTTTGTTTTTGTTGTTGTATGGTTACGGCCAAGAGAAAATTTGACTAGTTTTGTCTTTCAGGGGATTGAGAAATTTGAGATGGCTGTTCGACATGTTCAGGGAAAAGTATTGAGTGGGCAGGCAAGTAAAGTCGTCTCTCTTATTGTGGTCATGTTTATAATATTTCGCACCATTGTTGGAAGAAAGAGTTATATACTTAGCCTTGTATATTTAATGTGCTTGTTTCCACTAAAATCAAGACATGCGAATTTTTTAATGTATTATTTTTCATATGACAAACTCTTGCTACTAATATTAACACTTTAAAATCAATTTGTTCTAATTTGATGGGACAAAAGTATTAAGCATACAAGATTACCTACGGCTTCTTCTTGTTGGAATATACTGATGGAAAACTCTTCTGTAATTGTATTATTTAAGATGAAAAATAGATCCACTAGGCGTAGATCTAAGAATTACAGAAAGAAGAAAATGTAAACAGAACCCTCAGAGATGCATTCGAGAGGCACTCACTCTCCTCACAACCACTCAATGATTTCCATGCCCCCTCTAGCAGGTCACTCTTCTATATATATACTTCACCTATTCTGTTACTGACACGTCACCCTTTCTCTAATGGTCCCTGCACACATGTTCTGCATTTCTTACATATTGGGCCTACGTCTATAATAAACAAATGACGGCCCATGCTCATCATTACCCCTCCCATGAAGAGTGTCCTTGTCCTCAAGGACAAAAGAAGGAAAACGCTGATGGAGTTGATCATAGTCTTCCCAAGTGTTGTCAAAATCAGATAAGCCAACCCATTTGATCAATAACTTTATGCGCCCATCTGTCATCTTACGGTGTTTTAACACCGACTGAGGTTGCACCTGTAGTTCCAGATCAGCAGTAAGGGAAGGTGGCAACAACTGGGGCTGAACATATGGAGCCAAAGACTTTTTGAGCTGGGACACGTGGAAGACAGAATGAATCTTGGCCTCCGAAGGAAGTTGAAGGCGATAGGCTACGGGACCAATGTGTTTTGTCATTGGAAATGGGCCATAATATCGAGGCCGAAGCTTTTCATTTGGTCGTTTAGCCACGGATTTGAATCGGTAAGGCTGCAGCTTAAGATAAACCGGATCCCCAATAGCAAAGGTAACAGCTCGTCGGTGACGGTCAGTATAGTGTTTCATGAATTGCTGAGAATTAGACAGAGTCTGCTTCAAATCATCCAGAATCATATTTCTAGCTTGAATCTGGGCATGCACAGCATCAACAGAAGACAATGGTTCTTGGTAACGGTACAAAGTCGGTGGATCTCTGCCATACAAAGCTCGAAAAGGAGTCATCCCAATAGAACGGTTATAAGTGGTGTTAAACCAGTATTCAGCCCAACACAGCCATTGAGACCAAGAAGAAGGTCGCTCACCACAGAAACAGCGGAGAAAAGTCTCAAGACTTAGATTGACTACCTCGGTTTGACCGTCACTCTGGGGGTGATAACTGGAGCTATAGCACAGTTGGGTACCTGCAGCACGGAAAAGCTCTTTCCAGAATGTACTGAGGAAGAGTTGGTCACGGTCTGACACTATGGAACGTGGAAACCCATGGAGACGTACAACTTCTTTGACAAAAACAGCAGCCACTGTCAGTGCAGTATAGGGATGCTTGAGAGGGATGAAATGGGCAAATTTAGTGAATCTATCGACCACCACAAATATTGTGTCATAAGTGTTAGACTTGGGAAGGCCGGAAATAAAGTCCATTGAAATATCAGTCCACACTTGGTCAGGAATTGGCAATGGTTGCAAGAGTCCCGCCGGGTTCAAAGCTGAGTTTTTATTTCGTTGACAAATTTCACACCGGGCAGCATATTGTTGCACATCTCGTCGCAAACCCTCCCAATGGAACAAGGAAGACAGGCGTTTGTATGTTCGAAGATAGCCCCGAATGACCCCCAATAGGTGAATCATGAAACTCTCTTAAGAGGAATGGGATTCGGGATGAAGATTTAGATAAGACCAAGTGCCCATTAAAAAATAAATGCCCCCCTTTTACTGTATAGCCAGGTGGAGCAATCTGACCTTGCAACAATGTGTGAAGAATATTAGATAAGCGAGCATCCTGTTGCACCTCTTGATCCCAGTCATCAATATTAATCTGTTGCATTGAAATTGCATGTAAATCAATGGTTTCTTCCCTTCGAGATAAGGCATCAGCAGCTGAATTGGTAGTACCTGGTTTATATTGGATCTGGAACGTATAGCCCATTAACTTAGTGGCCCAATTCTGTTGAACATCATCAAGGACACGTTGCTCCAGTAGAAACTTGAGAGCTTTTTGGTCAGTGCGAATTATGAATGGTCTGCCAAGTAAATAATATCTCCATTTACGGACAGCAAAAACAATAGCCATGAGTTCCCGTTCATAAACAAAGCAGAGTCGCTTGTGGGCAGAAAGAGAGTGACTAAAATAAGCTATCGGACGGCCTTCTTGTGTTAGGACTGCTCCCAAACCAGATCCAGATGCATCTGTTTCAACAATAAATTGGCGGGAGAAGTCTGGAAGAGCCAGGACAGGAGTAGTGGACATAGTTTCTTTAAGTGTATCGAAAGCTATTTGAGCATCTTCATTACAGCAGAAAGCATTTTTTTTAAGGAGAGCAGTTAAAGGGGAAGCAATCTGACCATAGTGGCGAACAAAACATCTATAGTACCTTGTTAAACCCAAAAATCCTCGAAGAGCTTTAAGAGTAGTTGGTACTGGCCAGGATAACATACTCTGTATTTTTGAAGGATCAGCATGGACCCCGTCCTTAGAAATGATATGGCCCAAATATTCTAATTGAGGTTGAGCAAAGACACATTTCTTTGCATTTATCACCAATTGATGCTGCTGTAATAATGATAGAGTGGCACTTAAATGGTGCAAATGGGTGGTGTGGTCAGCACTATATATGAGAATGTCATCGAAGAAGGCAAGGATGAATTTTCGTAAGTGTGGTCGGAATATGTCATTCATCAAGGATTGAAATGTGGAAGGCGCATTCTTCAGGCCAAAAGGCATAACCATGAATTCATAGTGGCCATCATGTGTTCAGAATGTTGTCTTATGTTCTTCACCTTGCCCCATCCGAATCTGATGATATCCAAACTTAAGGTCTAATTTGCAAAAAATCTGTGCCTTACCCAACTCGTCCAGTAGCTCTTCAATGGCTGGAATAGGGAATTTATCTTGTATGGTTATCTTGTTAAGAGCCCTATAATCCACACAAAAACGCCAACTCCCATCTTTCTTGCGGACCAATAACACTGGACTCGAAAAGGGGCTTTTGCTAGGCCTTATGATTCCAGCAGTCAACATCTCGCTAACTAGTCTCTCAATCTCAGTTTTCTGATAGTGTGGATATCGATATGGTCGGATGTTAAGGGGTTGTGCTCCTGGTTGCAAGTCAATACGGTGATCAATATCTCTCACTAGAGGTAACCCGCCTGAAGAACCTTGAACTGCAGGGAACTCCCGATGTAAATTCTGGACCTCATCATGGAGGGGTGAAAGTGACAGTTCTGTCATCCTGATTTTAGCAAATTCAACATAGAAAACATCCTCCTCTCCCTTGGTACTGCGGCACAATGAGTTAAAAGACATGGGTGTTTTAGACAGGGCAAAATTCCCCTGCAAACACAACCATTCCCCCCCAATATTGATTTTCAGTGTAGAACGTTTCCAACTAACCAATACCTCATCAAGAGTTGATAACCAATCTGCACCCAAGATAATATCCGAACCTCCCAGCGGAAAAGGATATAATGGATGTACAATGTGTAATCCTTGTACGAACAGATGTACCTCTCGACATACACCCCTACCTTGTACAGTTCGAGAATCACCAACTTGAACAATAAAAGCAACTTGTTCGTCTATGGGAATAGGCAAAGAGTTGACCAGATCTTGATGAATAAAGCTGTGGGTGGCCCCACAATCAATAAGAATTAAGACATCCTTACCCATCAACGTGCCCATGAGTTTAATAGTCTTGCCACCACTAAAACCAGCTAAAGCATTCAGAGAAAGGGCCATCAACTGACCAGCTTTGGCTTCCGTTGCAACTGTCTTGTTAAGGCGATCGTCTTGCATTGCTGGCTCAATTGGGTGTTCGCCATGCGAGGTTTCTTCGTCATCACTTGCCTCGGCATCTTCAGATAAGATCAGGACCTGCAGCTGTTTTTTCTTGCATCGGTGTCTTAGCCGATACTTCTCATCACATTTGAAACATAAGCCTTGCTCCCGATGTCGTTCAATCTCAGCTTCAGTGAACTTCCGTGGAATAGATCGATGGGTACAGGTCGCCGGAATAGTGGTACCCTTGGACTCGTCAGCCTTAGTCGACGGAGTTGTTGGAATGGAGCTGGTCGAAGTGCTTCGGGTTGTCGAAACACTATCCAACACGAGTCATGCGGGTCGTGTAAGAGGGGTAACTCGACACCCGATTATCCTTCCAAGATCGGTATGGGCCTCCAACTATTGGACTGTTAGCTTGGGTCATAACCCAATTTCTCTCTTCTAGACGTAGGGCCATGTCCATTAGCTCAACTAAGGAATTAAGCTTAATCACACGTAAATCAGCCTTAATTTCCAGCTTTAAACCGTTCATGAAAGCCGCAATTAGCAATTCTTCTTCACAATTGCCTAAGGTAGCCGATAGCATCTCAAATCTCTCAATATAGTCAGCGATACTCGTAACCTGTCGTAGAGACATCAGCATTTCATAAGTGCTCCCATAATGTGACGAATGAAATCGCAGAATGAGGTCCTTCTTTATTTCTGCCCAGTTTGCAGGCGGTGAACGCACTTCCTTCCATTGAAACCAGTTCAGAGCACGACCTTCGAAGCAAAGAACAGCAGCGTCGAGTTTCTCGGCATCAGATATATTGTTGATCTTGAAGTATCGTTCTGCCCGAAACACCCAACCAAGAGGATCTTCGCCAGAAAACAGGGGAATCTCTAGTTTCCTGTGAGATGAAATGAAGATAGTATCCTCATTGGAGGATCCATCGATTGTTTCCTGGGTTACTTTTGCCGTGGATTTGGAAGACGATTCTCCACCTAAAATTTCCTTTCCCGCTAGTGATTTGGTCGATCAAAACTCGGCCACAAACTCGGTCATCAATGCCTTCAATGTTGACAGATCACATTTCATTGCCAACATATCCCCACCCAACTTCTTGATTTGCAACTCTGCATTGAGCAGCCGTGAATCTTGTCCATCTAATCTCGCTTCCATTCTGGTATTGACCATTCCCCAGAACCAACTGCTCTGATACCTTTGATGGAAAACTCTTCTGTAATTGTATTATTTAAGATGAAAAATAGATCCACTAGGCGTAGATCTAAGAATTACAGAAAGAAGAAAATGTAAACAGAACCCTCAGAGATGCATTCGAGAGGCACTCACTCTCCTCACAACCACTCAATGATTTCCATGCCCCCTCTAGCAGGTCACTCTTCTATATATATACTTCACCTATTCTGTTACTGACACGTCACCCTTTCTCTAATGGTCCCTGCACACATGTTCTGCATTTCTTACATATTGGGCCTACGTCTATAATAAACAAATGACGGCCCATGCTCATCATATACATATTCACATAACTATGAGAACATGTGAGACACTTTCTGCTTAAAAAATTAAATACATGTTTGTCTCTGGAAAAGATATTAATATGGCTGGATGTGGTAGAACATTTTAATTACGCTTGTATACTGAGATTGAAAACTATATTTTCTAGAAATTTATTTTGTTTTGCTACTTTCTGGTTCTATATCATATTTATTGTCCTTGTTAATGTGATTAATGATTTCCTGTTCATCTGTAACAGAGTTAAGACCTTCATAGGTAGAATAACTGATGTTGATGACTTGATTTGAACTTGTTCCCCTTGCCAGTGTCAACTAGTTGTTGCAGATGGACCATTGTGTGGTTTTTGCCAAATTAATAATTTGACAGTAGACTTCTCAAATTTCACTTTGATTTGCTACTTTTGCTATACCAACTTGATTGTCCTTGCGAAGGTCATTTACTTGAAAGATTCCCTATTCTCTTGAGAAAATTAAGATCCATGCACTTGGCCTTGCTGACGTTGATGACTTGATGCATACTTTGTCTCCATGCTAATTATAACAATTAACAAGTTGTTGCAGACATACCGGTCTGTAATTTCTGCTCAGCTGTATATTTAAGGAATGCCTTTGTTCTGTTGTTGAGACTTAAAGAGCAATGGAATTCTATGTTTCTTGTTTATTGTTAGAGATTGTCTAAACGGAGATTTAATTTGTTTGGTGACAACTACCTCCAAATACTGCCCGAGTTTCAAACAACAAGCCTTATTCCGCTAGGTGTGGGATATTTTCCGATCTGATAAACAAGCTTCATTCAAACTGCCTGAGTTTCAAGATTGGGAATATTTTCCCATGTGATAAACTAGCTTCATCCAAATTTTTTTGATTTTCTAGTGTTTAAATTGTGATTCAATTGAAACTATTACCCTTGCTATTTTGCAGAATGTCTCATGGTGATCTCATCCATTTATATCTTTTGATTGCAGGAAGCCTTTATCTTGTGGGATACATATGGGTTCCCGTTGGATCTCACTCAGGTAGATAGAGTGCTTTTGCTGTTTACTGTCTGAATTTTTTGCACTTTAAACCAT